>JANDJT010000071.1:19880646-19903098 GCA_024331685.1 Stegophilus panzeri
AGTGCATGATTAATGTCCCCCAACCTCAAAGGAGCAAAAAAACTTAGAAATAGGATTAACCAATCTGAATCACATATTTTTTCTTGTTAAACCCTGAGCTCAGGGATATTGAGGTGAGAGGCAAAGAAATACCACAAGTTTACTACAGGAGGAGAAAATGAACCATTGATTTGGTTTAGTAAGATAAAACATCATTCCCCCCTCTTGCTAACATCTTATTTTATTCATTTTCAGTTAAACAGTCAGAAAGGGCAATGTTATTAATATATCACGATTGGTTAAAAATATACCACACCTTTAAAGATTAAAATAATAAATTTGCACCAAGTACATGAGCGTGTCACACTTATCAGTGTAATAGTCACTGAAAAAAGTCATCCATCCATTTTCTGTACCACTTACCTACACAGGGTGCCTAGGGTCGCTGGGAGCCTAAAGCACCAGTGAACTCAGGGCACAAGGTGCCTATGGCTGGGCACAATCACACACACACACACACACACATTCAGACACCCAGTCACACACTACAGACAATTTGCAAATACCAATCAGCCCACAACATGGACTGGGGGAGGAAACCAGGGTACCTGGAGGAATCCCCTGAAGCACAAGGAGAGCATGCAAAGAGGTGGCAATCAAACCATAATCATTTCACTATACATTTAAACTATTCATAATCATTTTACTATAGTAATTGTTGTTACAAACATAGCAGCTAAAATATGATGCTCTAAACCTATTTACTGTATCTATGAAAGATTAGGATTAATTTATGTTCATTTTTCTTACAGTGGTCAGAGTAATGTGTTTATAAATTGTGATAAAATTGTTCACTTGCTCCAAAGATTCACTTTGGCATTATACCAGTCATGGGCAGTTTATTTGTCCATTTGTAGCATCAGTGTGCTCTGATGAACTGCAACTACTGTTTGGTTAATATTGACAATTAGATGTGATATAGATGTGATAAAGGGTGATATTTTAACTATTCAGTCTACAATGGATATGTAAATATAAGTAACAGATGGTTACTGTCTGGTTAATGTACAGTTTAATTAACTTTCAAGTAGCTTACCATTAGCTGCTATTATTTCATCTTATTATTGATGTAGAAGATTGTTATGGACAGCAATGCAATACTGCATATAAAATAATTAATGAATATTGAAAATAATTTTATGCAAACATTATTTGATTGACTTTACATTTTTAGGTCCCACATTAACTGGAGTTGCAAGGAAGGACTATTTCCTTGTTTTCATAAGGCGTGTGCTTTCACATGTTGGTCAAGTTGTCTTAAAAAAACAGGTTAAGCTTATAGTCAGTGGTGAAAAGTGTCAAAATCGTTATTATGACATTGTTAGACCCCAATAAGAAAGGTTTTCAGCCAAATTTGGCAAAAATTGTTTTTGCAAAAGACATTAAGGGCTTGCACAATAGCATGTGCATAACATGAGTTAAATAATTTTCTAAATATATTTCCTAATGACCATGTGCAGTAAATTTTGCTTTTAATATGACAAAAATGGCTTACATATAGCAAGATATTTTAACATGATTTTATTAAAGAGGAATCATACAATTTTTTGATGCCATTTACCACAATGTATTGTGCTTTGTGTTTGTCAAGGATGAAAGACCCTAGCTCGATTACAGCACTATTAGAGCTTCTTTGGATTACCATTTAGTGAATTTGAGGATAACTGTATCATGTGGGTTTGGTATATAACATCCAACACCTGAAAAGAGTAAAGTTAGGTTATTATATGTTTACATATATAATGCACTGTATACACTTTGCATTTGCCAGTAAAGAATCTCAAAGATATGATATAATACTGAATCAGTACTGACCCACATCAGGACGTATTATGGTGCCATCCTGCAGTTTGACAAGAAGCTCCCAGTACGTATGTTCAGCATTGTTCCCTGCCACTCCGTTCACACTTACAAGGAATGGACCATAGTCTGTATTCTCTTCTACGGTGAATCTATGCAGAAAATTGAATACTTAATTGAAGTGAAGTAAATAAACTTTATTTATCCCCAAGCAGTTAGATGCTGGGCATATCAAAACAGCAGGAAGACAAAAACTGCATTAATAATACTACTACTACTTATAGTACTCTTAATAATAATAATCTAATTTATTTTCTGACACCAAAGGATACCATAAAAAGGGCAATATAAACTATTCTGACAGGATTTCCAACATGATACAATACATAGAGTAGATGAAAAGACTAGGCCTATATCTTTGATATCTGATATGTCTGAACTCAACTTTGCTATAGTTAATAATGAATAATTATTGACTTAAATGTTTAACTATGTGGCCTATATCTGTTTTTTTGTTTGTTGTTGCAAGCCTGCAGCCGCACCCACCCTATGCATATAAAATTGCCCAACCTGTCGTAAATAACTTACTTAAAATCAATGTCTGCTTCTTGGATCTTTCTCATAGCTCCAAGTAAGATCCCTCTGTATGCAATGTCAGCAGTGAAGGTCAAATTCTTCTGGTTGGTGAGTGAGTTGTATACAAGTAGTGAAATAGGATAAGGCTTCTGGATGTCTGCAAGCAGGAACATGAAAATCACATACTTTATATTTGACTTTTTCTGTGTCCAAAGAAAACAAGTATTTAAAAAAAAAAATTCTTTGTAAATACAAATTTGCATGCAGGTCCTGTGACGCATCACAGTCTGTGATGTACAGTGAACCGCAAAAGCAAAACACGAACAAATATGACAGCAAAACCAAAAAACACCACAACAAATCCAGAAACATGACAGCCAATCTTAAACACAACAGCAAAACCAAAAACATCAATATTAATTCGACAACTGAACAGCAGTGAGCATACTGTAAAACCGGATAAGTTCATTTAACTCAAAAAATTTGAGGAAACTAGTTACCTCAAAATTTTTAAGCTGATAAATCAATTTCTTTAAGCCAAATACACTTAAATATAACAAAAATTTAACTCAAACCGAACTTATCTGGCTTTACAGTGCATGTTATATTCAATATGGACCTTTTTCTATTTTGAGCTAATGTTGATATTCTTTCTGATTTGTGTTTTTGGTTTTGCTGTTGTGTTTTCGACGTGTTGTCCTGTTTTCTGATTTGCTGTTACATTTTTGGTTTTCTACTGTATTTCGGACCAGAGAGATCGGGTTTATGTCTACATGATCAAGTTGTTCCACTTCTATGCATGATACATGTTAAAATCTGCATATAATTATATGGTCTATAGAGAGGAATCATTTAATCGGTTGCACATAAGCTACCATAAACCACAAGAGATTAGGTTATTGAATATGCATGCATTCTCACCTGAAGTAAAGACCAAAGGAGCCAAAAGGTACGTGAGCATAAACACGGACAGAAGAACTGTGATTTTGAAAGCCATCTTGCCTCTTCTTTGCCCTTGAGCTGTGTGTGTGCTCTGGTCTGATGGTATTATATGCTGCAACACTTTGTTTTTTTACCACCGCATGATCCTGCCCACTTTTTGTGCTTATCAGGACCAAACCAGATTAATAAAAAGTATTTGCAGCTTTGTTCCATGTCCAGGTACTGACATATTTCATTCGTGTTCAGATAGATTTATCTGTATTTTCTAATGGCTAAGTGATTTGATCTTCACTTGGTTGTGTTTGTTTCCATTAGTAATAAAAAATGACTGCTCAAAATGAATGCTTATCTCATTTAATGCATTTCACTTCAGTATCTTATTCATTAGCAATCTTGATAACATAGTTTATCAAGCTAAGTAGTTGTTAGAGATGGGTGTGAACTGAACAATGCCTTTCCTTGCAACACCTTTACCAGCTGGTCAGAGATTTACATTTCACATGAAACTTATACATACATACAACTACTGTAAATAATGTTCCACACCTCCTGACAACCAGGGCCTGTGAGAATGACATGGATACCTTCTTGTGTGTGTGTGTGTGTGTGTGTGTGTGTGTGTGTGTGTGTATGTGTGCGTGCGCACGCACATGAATGAATGCCAAAACCTTCTGACAAGGTCAAGGAGTGACCATATGATGTATTTGATATAAACACAATTGTAATACAGCAATTGTTTCTCTTTTTTATTCTCACGTCATATACAGTACATACTTCCCTTTCTTTTTCATGCCTCATATACCAAATATACACTTTGAAGGTATCTCAATTCCATTTACTTTTATTTGTATATTACTTTTAACAATGGACATAGTCACAAAGCAGCTATACAAAAATCCAGATGTAGATTTAGATTAAGATCCCTTATAAGCATGCCAGAGTAGACGGTGTCAAGGAGAAAAATCCCTCAGACGACACGAGGAAGAACCCTTGTGTGGAACAAGACTCAAATGGGAACCTTTCCTCTTCTGGGTGACACTCAATAGTGGGATTATAAATCCTATCAATAATAATTATTCTTTCACAACTGTGTCCAGCAATCTTTAGGGTATCCATGTAGGAAGAAACACAGCAGTGGAGAGTTAGTCATAACTGTAGAAAGCCCCAAGCAGAAAGAGAGCATCAGGAGGGTGAGAGGAGCTACAGCAGTAGAAGTGTCTCAGGATCAGGCACAGGCTTCAGATCAGGCAGTAGAAGTACACGTACAGCTTGACAGAGAGAGAAAGAGAGAGAACACATTATTAGGTATTACGCTACGGTGGTTTAAAAGCATGTACATTGTGAGAGTGCAAATGGGGACTCAATAAGTTCTAGCTATGACAACTTAAAGAGAGAGACAGAAGGTAATAAAGGCAAGATTGGACAAACAATTCACTGATGACTGTGTGAAGTTTGGATGTTAGTCTGGTGTGTGGCCACCTACAGTAAGAGCAATGATATGGATGTTTGTACTTGGTTTAAAACACTGAAAACAGGCCCTCATTGGGAAGATGCAAGTAAGAGAGAAGAGAATAGTAGTTGTAGTCCTAAAAATGTCAACAGCACAATAGTCACTATTGCTAATACTACTAAGCTACTTCGCTCCCTGAACATTGTCAAGTTCTAGTTACATAAGAATAGCTCAAACACCAGATGACCTTGGTGGTGAGATGCCTAACCAAGTGATTAAAAAAAAAAAAAAAAAAAGCCATCTCGCCTGTTCTCAGCTATAAAATTTTTTAAATTAAAAATCATGTATTAAAGCAGAGACTGGCTAAAGTTTTCAGTTCAAGCAGATGCTGCATTCTGTTACTCTTGACAGACATTTTGCTCTCTCTGCTCTTTTGATCAAGGTAAGCTACTCAGATGATCCTGAGACTTTGCCTAGAGTCTTGTGAATTGGATTTGTAAATTAATTGGTGAGATGTATATTGTTTCAGGCTCATTTGAGTTTAATTTTTGCCTGTAATAACTGAAATGAAGACTTTTGACTAATGTAGTTTGCAGAGTTAATATAGAATAGGCTAGCAAATTGTCAGCTGACAAGTTAATTGCCGATAGTCTTTTATACTAATTGGGGTGGCTGTTCAATTGAGAAGGCATGACCATATAAAATATTAAAAGATGAATATATATTTTTTTTATATTTAGTGGAAATATTTTTATATAAATCACATAATTTTCCATTAACATTTTTTGTTAAACCTATAGGCCTAAATTATTTAAATCTGTATTACCTAGCTTGTGGTTTGTGAAATCTACATATCACACTGATAAGCAGTTATTACAGTGTCCTTAGCCCTATTTCTCCGTCCCTCAGAACACTTCTGCTGCTGGGTCTGGCATTACATACTGTTGGTATTTGTGCTTCAGTTGTCGTCTTATTCTTGTTTCACTTTGCTACTGTATTAAATAAGAACCTAGGATTATTTTTGGTGTCTTCTATTAGGGTGGAGAGAGACACTGATCTTGCAGCAACAAGATCTTTTCTATAATTAAGCAGGCCCTACTTTGCAATTTGGAATACTATGAGATTAGTCTTTACTCTAGGCTGGTAGTTTATTTGCCCTCTTTTTTTAATTTTTAAAAATGGGGTAACATTATCTAACATGTAGTGAAAAGTCAAACGGTGAACCAGTCAATAAACACTGCAGGTTTTCGTTAAGGCTGGTTACAGTAGCTGACTTAATTGTATGCTTGATGCAGTAGCACAGTGCATATAGTATAACTAAGATGCATTTGAAATGAAACGAGAATGATCAGAGATAATTTTGGACTTGTAGTATGACTGTACTCTATATTTAATCATTAGTAATTATTTCAAGGGTGTGTGTATAATAAGATAATCTGGTCCCGTTATATTTTTATTGACCCCTACTGAGTCTGAGATAGACACAAATGCTGTTATTGGAGTGTCAAACAATTACTGCTTTACTACTATAAGAAATGATAAAAAAGTATTTATTTACTACTATAAGAAACATTCCAGTAGATAATTCCAAATAGGGCCCTGACAGCTTATAAATATTAATTATTGGAAATTATTGAGTAGACTACTTTTTGTGGCTACATCCATTATATTAATACTAAAAAGGACTTCAAATGAGTTAAACTGATATCCAGATTTCCAGGTAATGCATAAAATATTCTTTAAAATATTGTTATGCCTCTTCCTTGGCCAATCAGACATATATACACTATATGGCCAAAAGTAGATGTACACCTGACCATGGTGTTTATTTATCTGTGTTTATCTGAAAACAAATGTTGCAAATCATGGTTTTACCATAACAGTTGAGGCCAAAAGATTACATACACCTAGACACGGTACATTCAAACTAAACTTTTCTCAGTTAACCCAATTGTTCATTCACTTGGTGTATTTACTTTATTTCTATATGCAATCATTTCATATTTATTATTATTATTGTTGTTGTTGTTTTTATTATTAATCGCACAGGTAGATGTTGACTTGCTATGGCATTACTGCCTGTTGCACCTCCTCTGGTGCCCATAGGATTACCCTGCTTGACCTTGAGCCTTGCCAATATGCCTAACGCAACCAAACTCATACAGGCCTCCCTAGTGGCTATGGCTGTAGTGAGCCCCACTGGCACTGTTAATGCATGCTCAGTGCCACTGGTTCTATATGACACAAGTCAGCTGCAGCGTCGTCAGCCAGGTACTGTACCACCACTCAATAACCTTTTTCTCATTAGCCTTCCACAGGCTTTTCAAAATACTTTGCTCATTTCTTCTGACAAAACTAGTGTAATTCAGTCAGATTTGTGGTCTCCACTCCAATACTATCAGTTTGTTGACTTTAAGCCATTTTCTTACACTTTGGAGGTATGCTTAGGATCATTATTCTGCTGGAAAACCCATTTGTGACCAGAAAGTTTATCTTTCTGGATGATGTATTCAGGTGTTGCTTTAGTAATTCTAGATAATTCTCCTTCCTCATGATTCCATCTATATTTTTTAACGCACCACTCCCTTTTCCAGCAACAAACAAACAAACAAAAGACAACAACAAACAAAAAACCCACAACATGATACAGCCACCCCACTGCTTTACATTTGGGACAGTGTTCTTTAGAATAAAAGTGTCAACCTTTTCCTCCATATACAGCGCTGACCATTATGGCCAAACACTTCATCTGACAAGAAGTCCGGTGACCAGAAATGAACCTGCAAACTTCAGCATGGTATTTTTATTCTGCAAACTTTAGTCTGGCATGACAGACTTTTTGGGCATGGCCATGTAGGATGCTCTTAATGGTGGAAGTACATATTTGGTACTTGATGCTTAAAAGACATTGGCTTTAAAGATAGGCCTTTTAACAGCCAGTTAACTCCTAATTATGACCATCGGCTAATCAACAGCTTCTAAAAGTCAATACATCAATTTTGGACTCTTCCAGAATGTTTAGAACTTTGTTTATGTAAACTTTTGACCCACTGGAATTCTGAACAACTGTTTTAAAAATACCTTTGATTTTTGACTTGTCAAAAAGAAATGCATGTCAACATGAATTGTTTGGAGTTGTTAATAAAACAGAATAAATATCTACTCAAGGTATATGTACACTTTAGGCCTCAAATGTATATATTTTCGCCAATAGGTGGCAGTATCTGCCCTGAAGTTAAGCATGTATGGAAAACTCAGAGTTTGCGCAATTGTTTTGTGAATATTGAGTATCTCCCTGAAGCAGTGCAAGGCATGTTGCGATGCGGTGCTCTCATGTCTAAAACTTTTTTTTTTTTTTTTGAGCTGGTGACTAATGAGCTGGTGACTATACCTATAATTGTATTTTTTTTTTGAGCTGGTGACTATACCTATAACTGTAAATGTAATGTTTATATAGCCAATTGATAAGCTGTTTTGTGAACGTATTACAAAGTTTAAATAAGCAAACTTTTTTAGCAAGCTAACTAGCTATTTAGTATTTCCATGGATCCATGCCTGCAGTGAAATATTCATTAGTTTGTCATAAAACTTCATAGAATATATGAACAAATATCCTTATGTACATATATTGTTTTATTGTAAAACAAATCTGTTATATTGGTGCTGGATATTTCTGTAGTTTTGGGATTACGTTGCTTTGCCTCCTTTTTCTTTTCCGCTCACCTTCTCATTTTCTTTTTCTCCTCTTGCTTTTCTTTTCTCTTTTCTCTGCTCAGCCTCCACACCTTTCACCACTCCAGTTTCTTTTCTTTTTCTTCTCACTCCTCTTACACACACGTTACCTCCTGGAGTTCGCTTCTTTTACCCGGTTCCGGTTTGTTGTTAATTGCTTTCCTTTTCTTATTGGCCTCTGTACTCACACTAATCAAAAGGTTACATCCCACTGGCTCTTAATGTATCGTGTTGCCTTCTTAAGAATCAGTTAATGTCTGCACCTTTTGTAATAGTTGTGTACGAGCCCCTCAATTGTCCTGTGACAAGATTGATCTTAACATCATATAGCCACTGTTGGAAAGGGGTCTAAATATGCAGAATATGCTGGAAAGCAAAGAAAGTGCAGGACCTGGAGGATTTTTCTGAAGAACAGTGGGCAGTTTAACTGCTAAGGACAAACAAGAGACTCATGAACAACTCTCACAAAACATAACAACAGTCGTTGATCCTCCAGGTAACAACACACAGTGTTAAGAATGAAGCTTATGTAAACTTTTGAACTTTTCATTTGTGTAAATTCAGTTATTATTGTGTCTTGTGGACTATATGTACACATCTGTTATATGAAATATCTTATTCAGGGCAGTACTAAATAAAAAACAAAATGCAATTTTAATGATCTCTCATTTTTGTTTTAAAATTATTAACATCTTGCAGATTCTGCAAAAGGGGTATGCAAATTTATGAGCACAACTATAGCAGGTGAAATGTGATGTGAAGTGCTATGTGAAAAACAACAAATGAGTGAATTGTGGTGTGTCAGTGTTTCAGAGGGATACAGTATAAACAAATACAAATGTTCTACAACATTCACAAGCACACAATTTCAAGCTAATGCACACTGACTGACCCAACAGATATTCAGTTACTGCAATCAGCTTAGTTGGTTGTTACTGAAAGCTACCAATCAATTACCACAGTCACTTAATTTAATTTACCAAGTTTCTAACACAACATTTCACACTTTTCCACAAAAAAATAGCAAAATAACAGATTTACATTTTTTTTTTAATTTAACAGTCATTTCCATTAATTGTTCAAGTTCAAGTTGTTATGAACTTGTTTTAAGTTTAGTTCAGGTCCCTGTTCGCGTGCCACTTCTGTAACAGTGGCAGCCCATAACTTAAATAATTGAAATTAAATATGAGTTCTATAATAATATTCCGGGCTGAAAAGTTACTTTTTGACAGGCTTATCATGTTTGGTGTCCGAATGTTATTATACAATTCATATTTAATTTAAACTATTTATGTTGGGGGCCACCACCATTACAATTAGGATATTGCCTAATGCTTGAATCACATTTTGATTTATGTCCACTTTTATTACAATTGTCAGATTTATAGTCCATTTGTACATTCATCAGTCACTGTGTTCTGATGAGCCACAACTACAGTTTGGTAGTTTTTTAAAATTACAAGTTTTCCAAAGCATAAAGCACATGGCAGAAAGTGTAACTGGCACTGCTAAGCCACTGGACATTATCTGACATCACAGTAGTAATGGGCAAGTTTTTGAGGCTGGCCTTTTAAATTTTTTTTATTTAATTAATTAATTAATTATTATTATTATTATTTTTTTTTTTTACTTTTCTTGATAAATTTCTTGATATTTACCTTCATAAGGCTGTATTGGTTTAATCTGAAGGAATTACAAAAGATTTCTAAAAAACTGAAGGCATTCAAACAAGTTAAGATGTTTTTGCTTAATAGTTAAAAATGTGTCATATAAAAAAGGAAGGAAATTTGGCACACCACACCTCCAAAAATAGGAAATGATTAATTACTTGTTCTCACCACAGGTGACGTTTCAAGCCCAATGGCTCCTCATCAGACAATGAACACACACACTGATGAGCCCTTATATACACACAACAGAACTACATCACATGATGAATCACATGATGGATCACATGATGAATCACAAAATTGTGCTCAACACAAGGGCAACGAACAAATCACATAATTAGAATAAAAGTGAAAACCTCAATTAGCTGAAAACAAACATAACAAACTTATGCAATATGCTGGTAAGGGCAGATCTATTGGTTCCTCAGCCTACACATCTTTTGAGTAATATACCTTTCGGTAATTATAAGTGTGGTGGTTGTCAACAATGCAGTTTTACGTATAAAACACAAACTTTTAATCATTCCAGTACGGGAAAAAGTTTTAAGATCCGAGGTACGATTTCCTGTAAAACAACTAATGTCATTTATATGTTATGTTGCCCTTGTGGACTTTGTTACGTGGGCATAACAAGTAGACAGCTTAAAACTCGTATTGTTGAACATCGAAGTGCTATCTAGCATCATGACCGTAGAAGTCCAGTAGCACAACACTTTTTTTTAAGTTGAGACATTTGGTTTCTACTTTGCAATATATTGGCATTGAAGCAGTTAAATTACCTCGAAGAGGGGGTGATATATACAATTTACTTTTAAAACCTCAAGCATATTGGATTTACACTTTGAACACATCATCACCTAATGGTCTTAACGAAAAGTTTGATATTCACCGTTTTCTCTAATAATGGTATGGATTTATATGTTAGGATTTATTGCATTACTTATGATATTTTGTTTTGGTGTTAGGTATTTTATGATTGATACATATTTTCTTTTGTAGTTAGGTATTCTTTGATATGTTTCTTTTGCAGTCAGGTATTCTTTGATATGTTTGTTTTCAGTTAATTGATGTTTTCATTTTTATTCTAGTTATGTGATTTGTTCATTGCCTTTGTGGTGAGCACTATTTTGTGATTCATCATGTGATCCATCAAGATATTCATCATGTGCTTTAGTTCTGTTGTGCATACACTGAGTTTTATTTTCAGTAAATATATTTCCAATAAGGCTATTCACATGAAATTTTCACCAGACATCAGTATTAACTCAAGAAATCTGGAAATTTAAAGAATTCACAATATTAAAGTCCACAAATAAGTTTATATGATTGCTTTTACCCATTATGAGATGTTTCTTATGTAACACCTTGGTAATAAAACCTTTCTATAGACCATCAATTTACTAACCCAGCTGATATGTATTTGCACAGATAGGGGGATTTCAGCTGGTTCCTTGCCTTGGAGAACTGCTTTTTTCTTAGCATGTTCAATACTTTATTTCCTGTGTCATTCCGCTTTATTACACATAACTTCATTTATGGACTTTCATGTTTGGATTTCTTTATATTTGTGGATTTCTTGAGTTAATATCAAAGTCTGGTGAAAATTTCATGTAAATAGCCTCATTGGAAATATATTTACTGAAAAAAATGTTGATGCTTTCAATACTTATTTCCCGCACTGTATAAGGGCTCATCAGTGTATGTGTTCATTGTCTGATGAAGAGCCATTGGGATCAAAACGATACCTGTGGTGAGAACAAAGAACTTTGTAAAATACATCAAAAATAGCTTGTACAATAAGGTTTCCATAAGGTAAAGAATTTCCCAAAGATATTTCATAAGACCTTGTGCAATGAAGACAAAAAACATACATGAAGCTTTTTAATGGTGTACATGTAGCAAGAGATTTTACAACATAATTTTTCAAACTTGGAACTTTTTTTTTTTTTTTAATTTCATTTAAGTGAATTTCCCACAATGTATAGTACTTTTTGTCTGGCAGGGCCAAAAGAGACCCCAGCTACTGAAGATTACAGCACCATTAGATCTTCTTTGGATTACCAGGTGGTGAACTTGAGGATAACTGTATCATATGGATTTGGTATATAACATCCAACACCTGAAAGTAGTGAAGTTAGGTGATTATGTTTGCATATATAACATACATGTATATATGCTTTGTATTAGCATCTCAAAGATATATGTTACTGAATCAGTACTGACCCACATCAGGCCTTATTATAGTCCCATTCTGTGGTTGGACAAGAAGCTCCCAGTACGTATGTTCAGCAGGGTTCCCTGCCACTCCGTTCACACTTACAAGGAAAGGACCATAGTTTGGATCCTCTTCTATGGTGAATCTAAGCAGAAAATCAATATTGAATTGAAATGAAGTAAATAAACTTTATTTACCCCAAATGCATTTATATCACTACTACTACTTTTAGTACTCCTAATATTTTTTATTTATTGTCTCACACCAAAGGATACTTTACAAAATACAAATTATTCTGACTTTAATTCTAAGATGGTAAAATACATGACACAATATCCTATTCTTAACAACAAAGGCTGGACCCATCACTGATATCTGATGTGTCTGTATTCAAGCCAATGAACAATTATGAACTGGTCTTTTAACTTTAAGGTATATATCATGAGTTTTTCTTACAACTAAACTACATGTTCTCCATAACTCACGTGAAATTTTTATCGACTGCTTGTATTTTCCTCATAGCACCAAGTAAGATCCCTCTGTATGCAATGTCAGTGTTGAAAGTCAAATTCATTGGGCTGACATGTGAATTGTATACAAGTAGTGAAATAGGGTAGGACTTCTGGATATCTACAAACAGCAAGAGTTGGGAAAATCACACACTTTATATTTGAATTTATGCTGCTTCCAAAAGACACAAGAAATTAAGAATATTTAAACTTGAAAACTAACAGTAACAGTGTTAAATTATATTTAACATTTTCACTTAAATACAAATTCCTACACTGTCTGGCATATATGGGTGTGGATGGTTATACTGTCAATTTTTCAAATCATTCCACTTCTGCATAGGATATGTGCTAAATTGTGCATTAACCTATAATGTGTATAGAGATCTGGTACCATTTAACAATTTAATCAATTGTTAAGCTTCATATGTTTAATTACCGATACCACATAAACTAGCACATAAAGTACTGATAGTGTATGAATTCTCACCTGAAGTGAAGACCAGGGGAGCCAAAAGATATGTGAGCATGAACACGGACAGAAGAACTGATACTTTGAAGGCCATCTTGCTGTATCTTTTCCTGGAGCTCTGTGTGGTGTGTGTGCCTGTTTGTATGTGTGTGTGTATGTGTGTGTGTGTGTGTGTGTGTGTGTGTGTGTGTTTGCTGTCATCTGACAGGATTATATTCTGCAATACTTTTTTTGTTCCTGCCCACTTTTTGTGCTCATCAATACCAAACCAGATTCAGAAAATGTATTTGTAGCTTTATTTCAGTCCATGTCCAGGTGCTGAAATATTTCATTAGTGCTAACCATTACAAAATGGATATTAAACTAATTAATTTAATCTTTACTCTGTAGTGTTGGTTTTCAAGAATAAAACATTACTGCTTATCTCACTTAAATAATTTCAACTTTGGTGACACACTTTACCAAGCTAATTGAATATAAGAGTTAGTATTTCAGAATTAAGCACAGTATTTTATCTGAAGTGCTATGAATGGTGGTAACTGAACATTGTATTTTCTTGTGACACCGTTAGCAGCAATGTAAGTATGTTGGCCATAACACAATTAAAATGGATATAATGGAATTGAAATGTAAGCTTGCTGAACCACCATCTACAAGCTGTGAAGACTGTCAGGGAGTTTGAAATAACAAACATAGCTATTGTTGGCTATCAGAAGCTAGCAGAAACAAAAGCACAAGAGATACTGCTTTGTGGACAGTAATGTACACATTCTGAAAAGTACTTAGTTTAAATCAAACTGGATCATAACGATCAGAAGGGAAGTCTTGTGACAACAACCTATAATGTCACCCTGACATGTTTACTCTGATGCTTTCACTTTGATTCACATCCCTAAATTGTAGTATCATGTCAGTCACACATTGTGATTTAAGTGTGGGGATTTTTCCCACATGTTGAACTGAAGAAGTTGCTTATTAATGGCAAAATTCATTCAAGAGTTAATAACAACTCCAGTCATCAAGACTCTTAACTGAGAGAAAGTTATTGCCTTATTCTTTGCTTAGTAGTTAATGGATTTTGGTACTTTTATTGCTTTACCTAATTTTGTGGTGTTTAGGTGATGACTATATATCTACACATGGTAGTGCTTTATACAACAGTGTGTCTTCAGACGAACTCAGCATGTTTCGTTTCCACAGCACTGGGCTTCGGAAAAAAAACTGAATTGCGTCATTCTCACAATGATGTGCAAAAACTAACTGTATCACAGCACCAGGTTTTTTGTGTACAGTTGGAAAAACTATGTTACATTAAACAATTAACTCAGGTATTACTGGGACTTTTCAAGAGAATGGGAAAATGATGATATAAATTAACATTATAGATCATTTTCCACAAACAATTTGAGAGACGACATCTATAAACTTCTATAAGTTTTTCCAATCTTGTTAAACATAACAGGAAGACACTTGTATGGTTATTCTCTCCAGAAGTGGCTTCTCCAAATTGAAATTTTATTAGGGGCTGGTCATTTTAAAACCAATTTTTAGCAGAAAAAAATGCACGACTAAGAAATACTTTTTTATTTAAAGTTATTTATCTTTTAAATGCATGAAACTATTAAGCATATTACTCTTCAAATGTGTGATCTGTTGCATAAGCTGGTGAGGAACACACATACAGCTCACTTTAGGAGAAAATGTGAATGACCTTTTATTGAACTTCCCTTAAGTCACCTAACCCTGAGACATCCCTACACACCCTGCCATGGGGGATGTATATAATCTCGCTTCCTTAACAACTAATAAGAAAAAAATCAATCCAGCTTTTTGTTGATTAACAAATTGAAATAATCTGTCAGTAACATACTGATAAACATCATGAATCATAAATAACATCATGTCAAAACAAATGCACAATTCCAATAACAACCAAGGACAACATCAAAGGACCTAAAAGCCTCTCTTGCATCAATAAAGGTCACTATTCCTGACTCCACTATCAGAAAGACACTGCGCAAAAATGGCATCCATGGAAGAGTGGCGAGGTGAAAACCACTGCTAACCCAGAAGAACATTGAAACCTTTTAGCTGTACTCATCTTCAATGCATGTGAATCCAAGGCGGTTTTGGCTGAATGCATGTTGTGATGACGTCACATGCCACGTCTTGGAGAATATCTGCAAAAATTCTGTGGTCATTTTGAAAAATTGTAAGTTCCTCAGAATATTGCAGCATTTCTGTCATTTTGTGTTAATTTCTATGATTGCAAAATCCAGGAGGGACTGAATTGTCTAAATACATGAAATATAAATTACCTTGGAACCAGCTGGTTAAAAAGTCATTGCAAAAATCACCATATGTAATCTATATATTTTGTTTCCCTATATTTATGTGTATGGGTAAGCCATATAATTTTGACATATAGGGTGCACACATACATCACCATATATCCAAATATATACAAACTATAATGACTATACATGTAATAAATATATGAAAACCTTTAAACATATATGTTTATATATCAGATTTCTGTATGGGTCATGTGGGCCTATTAATTTGACCTATGAGAAGTCTCTTAAAATTACCAGAATTGCATTTTGGCAGGAAAATGTCTTTTCCAACACTGGACAACTGCTGACATGTGGCATTAGCAGGATGTCACGTCCCGAGATGTAAGGGAGTTGAGTATGGAAGCAGGTGCAAGTAAAGACGTTTATTAAAGGAAGCAGGAGGACAAATCCAAAACGTGAAACAGATGCGTAGTCAGAAACAGGCAGTTGGTCGGGCGATCGGCAAACAGACATATACAGGGCTAGGCAGGAATCGAAGTCGCGGTCATAGAAAACGGGGTCAAAACACAAAACATGAACCTATGACTGGGAACTGGGAGCGGAAAACAACAGCGTGGTCTAAGTGAACTAATCTAACGTTAAACTAACTAAATCTATCGAGGTATGTAACATTAACTATCTACTATTTAACTATAATACTTCACGAGGTGTACAGGGGAGCGAGAGGTATTTATCACGAACATAATCAGCGTTAAGTGCTGACAGCTGGAAACAATGAAGACACACCCTCAAACAACAACCAATGACAAAATAGGGAGGAGACAGAACAGAAACAAAACAAATGCACGTGTCCACAGTAAACAGTGTCACAGTTGTCAACATTCAAAGGCTCGTGCATGCGCGCGCTCTCCGGTACTCCGAGCGCGCTGCAGGCTGCAGCTCTGACTATAGGGGAGATCGTGACATAACCCCCTCCCCAAGGGCGCTCAAACACTCCTCTCCATTGGCGGTCCTGGCCCCCTGAACAAAATGTCTCCAGCTGAACCAGGAGACTGAGCGGCGTCCTCAGCGGAGCAAGAAAGCAAAGCCACGTCCTTAGCAGAACAGGTAAGCAGAGTGATGTCCTCAGCGGAACAGAAAAGCAGAGCGGCGTCCTCAGCAGAACAGGAAAGCAGAACTACTTCCTCAGTGGAGCAGAAGGCAGAGCGTTGTCCTCTATCGACTCTGCAGGCTGAACTTGGTTGGCTGTGTTAACAGACTCAGGCGTGAGCAGAACGTGGTTGGTTGTGTCAGCAGACTCGGTCGTGAGCAGAACTTGGTAGTCCATGTCAACAGATTAGGTCGTGAGGGGAACTTGGTCGTACGTGTCAGCAGACTCGGACATGAGCGGAACTTGGTTGTCCATGTTAGCAGACTTGAACGTAAGCTTCACTTGGTTCGTGACGTCGGTGTCAAGCATGAGCAGAACCTGGTTGTCTGTATCAGCAGACTCTGGTGTGATCAGAGCTTGGTTGTTTGTGACCTCAGCTTCAGGCATGAGCAGAACCTGGTTGTTTATGACTTTGGCATTGACCTGGGACAGGAACTTGGTGTGAGCAGGGCCTGGGTTGGCCGTCTCTTCGATCTCAGACATGAACATGACTTGGGAGGTCACCTCGTTGACCTCTAGCAAGAACTTCGCTGTAAGCTGGAGCTCTGGAGCTGAGACCTCCTCATGGGTCCCAGGCTGAAACTCTGGGGCTGAGGTCACCACGTTGACCTCTGGCTGGAGCTCAGCAAGTGAGACCTCCTTGTGGGTTTCAAGCTGGAGCTCTGAGGTCGCCACGTTGACCTCTAGCTGGAGCTCAGCTGGTGAGACCTCCTTGTGGGTCACAAGCTGGAGCTCCGAGGTTGCCACGTTTACTCTTGCTGGAGCTCAGCATATGAGACCGCCTCGTGGGTCTCAAGCTGGAGCTCTGAGGTCGCCACGTTGACCTCTAGCTGGAGCTCAGCTGGTGAGACCTCCTCGTGGGGTTCAAGCTGGAGCACTGAGGTCGCCACGTTGACCTCTGGCTGGGGCTCAGCATGTGAGACCACCTCGTGGGTCTCAAGCTGGAGCTCTGAGGTTGCCACAATGACCTCTGGCTGGAGCTTAGCAGGTGAGACCACCACATGGGTCTCAGGTTCGAGCTCTGGTGCAGAGGTCGCCATGTTGACCTCTGGTTGGGGCTCAGCATGTGAGACCGCCTCATGGCTCTCAAGCTGGAGCTCTGAGGTCGCCATGTTGACCACTGGCTGGAGCTCAGCTGGTGAGACCGCCTTGTGGGTCTCAAGCTGTAGCTCTGAGATCGCCATGTTGACCTCTGGCTGGAGCTCGGCAGGTGAGACCACCTCATGGGACTCAGGTTCGAGCTCTGGTGCAGAGGTTGCTACGTTGACCTTAACCTGTAGTTCTGCAAGGGCTTTCTTGTGTAGTTGCTTGTGCTTATGCCAGCTGCTCTTGAAGCATTCCTTAGAGCAGAAAAATGCTTCCTGGAGACCTAGCTTCTTGCATGTAGGACATTGTAGCTGAGTCTCCTTCCAGCAGCCCTCAGTCATGCATCTCGGTGGAACCTCCACCATGTTGGCCGGAACCTGAAGCGGAGCTGTGGATTCTACCCGGTCCACCCACTCATAATAGAGGTGGAAAGGCAGGTCAGCCTTGTTCGTCACATTGATTCCCCTCTCCAGTACATCCAGGCTGTTTAGTTGCCCTGGCTGCACGGACTTCTCCAGAAAAATTTCAGAAAACTGAGTGACGTCGTTGAGGGCACTGGACCCTGTACGGACCAGCTGCTCCGCCCAGTCACGGGCCGGGCCATAAAATCGGGACACTAAGAACACAAGCCACTGTTTCTTGGCAGGCTTGGGATACGCCAGGCTAGCGAAGTACACCTGGCTGTGGAAAATGAACAACAACGGGTAGCTCTCCAACCCATAAGTCTCCAACGGGAGTCCGGCGGCAGTCCTCTGGGGAAAGTGGACTGATTTGTATGGTGGCCAGACTTCTCCATGTGCTCCTGTTGCTTCCATGTTGTGGCGGAGTATTCTGTCACATCCCGAGACGTAAGGGAGTTGAGTTTGGAAGCAGGTGCAGGTAAAGACATTTATTAAAGGAGGCAGGCAGACAAATCCAAAACGTGAAACAGATGCCTAGTCAGAAACAGGCAGTGGGTCGGGCGATCAGTAAACAGACATATACAGGGCTAAGCAGGAATCGAACTCGCAGTCACAGAAAACGGGGTCAAAACACAAAACAAGAAACATGAACCTATGACTGGGAACTGGGAGCGGAAAACACCAGCGTGGTCTAAGTGAACTAATCTAACGTTAAACTAACTAAACCTATCGAGGTACGTAACATTAACTATCTACTATTTAACTATAATACTCTGCAAGGTGTACAGGGGAGCAAGAGTTATTTATCATGAACATAATCAGCATTAAGTGCTGACAGCTGGAAACAATGAAGACACCCTCAAAAAACAACCACTGACAAAATAGGGAGGAGACAGAACAGAAACAAAACAAACGCATGTGTCTACAGTAAACAATGTCAAAGTTGTAGACATTCGAAGAGTGTGCGTTCGCTGAGCACTCGTTGACCTGGCTTGTGCATGCGCACGCCCTCCGGTACTCCAAGTGCGCTGCAGGCTGCAACTCTGACTATAGGGGAGATTGTGACACAGGAACAACAGTATTGAACTTCATGAAGATTCCCTTCATTTTTGGTAGGTGACACAGGATAGTATGATTTATAAATAAATCCCTTCCATAAATGTGCTAATACTACATGGTCAAATAGTGGAATTGTGTAACCAGCAAATTAATAATAAATAATTATAGTTTTTACAAGAAGTCTGTTTTGTTGAACTTATCCACTGTTCACTTATGGAGACTTGAGTGCAAAACTATTTGTGGTAATTGCAGTCCTAAAGCTATCATAGCAATTGTAGTCCTAGCCATCATAGCATAACTGTTCATATGAATTGAGGTCCAAAGTTATCTTTATGATTTTTAAGTGGTACCATCCTCAGTAATCTCAATGAGCTTTAGGATGCACCGTGTGGAGCCATCCTCAGCAGCAGCATGTCACTTCTAATTGATGAGAAGTCCAAACCAGGAGTAGGGCATCAGGCAGGTCCGGAGAGCAGAAGGAGTCAGGATCGCTGGTATCTCAGGAGTATCATATGTAGCTCAACAGAAAGAGAGAGGGAAAGATTATTAGGTATGCTTATTGTCCCGTAATGGTTAAGGACAATGCACTTTGACTGAGTGCAAGCAGGGACTCTGGCAAGACTAGCTATGACAGCATAGCTAAATGGGAACTCCAGTAGGTTACACAGACATGAGGGTGCCCTGGGACATAAGGCGGCCAGCCACTCCACCATCAACAAACCTGGGTGAATGTGCGAAAGTGGGGGAGTGACAGCATCCAAACATCCCAGTTCACCACAACACTCCATGCCTGTGAGCCTCTAGATCTGCTCCTATACCTAAGAAAAAAATATTCACAAAATGCTTGACTAAACAAATATGTTTTCAGCCTGGACTTAAACACTGAGACTGTGTCTGTAACTGTGGACACTAATTGGAAGGCTGTTCTATAACTGTGGGGCTTTGTAAGAGAAAGCTCTTCCCCCAGCTGTAGCCTTCATTATTCGAGGTACCAACAAATAGCTTGCATAGCTTGGGCGGCTGTGGCTCAGGTGGTAGAGCGGATTGTCCACTAATCGTAGGGTTGGCAGTTCGATTCCTGGCCCACATGACTCCACATGCTGAAGTGTCCTTGGGTAAGACACTAAACCCCAAGTTGTTCCCGATGGCAAGTTAGTACCTTGCATGGCAGCTCTGCTACCATTGGTGTGGGTGACTGGGTGAATGAGAACCAGTGTAAAGCGCTTTGGAACCGCTAAGGTTACAAAAGCTCTATATAAGTGCAGACCATTTACCATTACCACCTTTTGATCGAAGTAGGCGTGGCGGATCATGAAAAACCAAAAGTTCACTCAGGTACTGTGGTGCGAGACCATTCAGTGCTATATAGGTCAATAGTAGTATTTTATAATCAGTGCGAAATTTTACTGTGAGCCAATGCAGTGTGGATAAGATATGGGTGATGTGGTCATATCTTCTGGTTCTAGTAAGGACTCAGCTGCATTCTGGACTAACTGAACCGTGTTTATGCACCAACTGGAACATCTAGACATTAAAGCATTAAAACAATCCAGCCTAGAAGTAATGAAAGCATGAACTAATTTTTGTGCATCGTGTAGTAACATCATATTTCTTATCTTAGCAGTATTTCTGATATGAAAGAAGGCTATACTAGTAATATTATCTACATGAACTTCAAATGAAAGACTGGAGTCAATAATCATTCCAAGGTCTTTTACTGCTGCACATGATAAAACACAAAGGCCATCCAGAGTAACTATGTAAACAGAAAGCTTACTTCTAGCTGCATGTGGTCCTAGTAAAGTACTTCTGTCTTGTCAGAATTAAGTAAAAAGGAAGTTAATAAGCATTCAGCGTCTAATGTCCTTTACACAATCCTCAACTTTATTAAGCTGCTGTCTGTCATCTGGCTTTGCTGAAACATACAACTGTGTGTCATCAGCATAACAGTGGAAACTAATTCCATGTTTTCCGAATAATTTGACCCAGAGGTAGCATATATATATATATATATATATATACTGTTGATTTTGATAGTTGATTTTGATGAAGAAATTAATGAAATTAGTTTGGTCGCCCTAAGGGGAGTAAAACATTCTGATCGTTGATCTGGTATTGCTATATTATTATATACAGAGTTAGTATAAGACTGTCTGGTTTTAAATTAAGAGTCTACACTTTTTTATTTTCAATGTTGCCAATGAAAACATTAAAGAAATCATCACTGCTATATAATTATTGTGTGCATGTTTCTGTGGTGGTCTAATTCCTAGTTAATTTTGCTACAGTATTAAATAATCTTTTTGAGAATATTTTTATCTTCAATTAAGGTGGAGAGATAGACAGATCTAGCAGCACTAAGAGATTTTCTATAGTTCAGGAGGCTCTCCTTCCATGCAGTTTGAAATACTACCAATTTAGTTTGATCCCATTTACATTCTAATTTTCAAGTGGTCTGTTTTAAGGTGCATGTGATCTTTATACCAGGGTGCTAGCTTTTCCTCTTTAATTATTTTTCTTTTAAGTGGAGCTACATTATCTAGAGTGTAGCGTGACATTGACTCTAAGCATTCAGTCACCTGATCAATTTCTTTGGGATCAGACGGTGTTCCGATAATAGTTGATATCTCTGGGAGGTTATTGATTGTCATCTCACAGCAAACCAGCGACCCCATTTCCTAGGATGCACCACCAACTACAAACATGGCCGAAGAGGACTACACTCTAACTACTACACTTCAACTTCTAAGAGTTGAATTCATGAATAGGTTTTTGTGTGATGCCTAGGCTATCATAATAAATGAGTGCAACACCTCCTCCTCTGCCAGTTAGACCTGGCTGATGTATATAACTGTATCCAGGAGGACTAGCTTCATTTAGTGCTATGTACTCATTTGGATGGCATTTTTGCCCAGTGTCTTTTTGATAGTGGAGTCATGAACAGTGACCTTTATTGATGCAAGAGAGGCCTGTAGTTCCTTTGATGTTGTTCTTGGCTCTTTTGTGACTTCCTGGATGAGTAGTTGCTGTGCTCTTGGAGGAATTTTGGAAGGT
>JANDJT010000071.1:19911804-19933075 GCA_024331685.1 Stegophilus panzeri
CTAGCTACATTAATCTCTTCAGCGAATTCATCAACTTGCATACTAGATCCTGTACCTACATGTTTCTTTAAACAGATCTGTTTAAATAGTTATTCTAAACTTGACGTGAAAATAAAATGTTGTTTAGTTTTCCTCCACATATCAATGAAATATTACGGAGCTGCCTTCGCACGCGTCTTACTCTCACATGGCACCTCTCGGAAGTCTATGACACAGTAAAATTGATTGGCTGGTTTTTTTATTAGTCTTAGAATCCAAATCCCTGTGGATGAGTGATAACATGGTAGAACAAGCGCATTAATATAAACCGTTCATAATAAATACACATGTATATACTGTACATTAACTGAGCACTGAGCACACCTGTACACCTACACAGCCATGCAATTATCTAATCAGCAAACTGTGTGGCAGCAGTGCAATGCAGATGCAGGCCAGCAGCTTTGGGTACTGTTCACATCATCCATCAGAATCTGGAAAAAAATGTGATTTTTGACTGTGGCGTGAATGTTGATGCCATGCGGGCTGGTTTGAGTATTTCTATGATCTTCTGAACTACTGATCTTCTGGGATTTTCCTGCACAACAGTCTCTAGTGTTTACTTAGAATGGTGCAATAAAGAAAAAACGTCCAATGAGAGGCAGTTCTGTAGATGGAAATGTCTTGTGGCTTGAGCTGAATGGCTTGAGCTGACAGAAAGGCTACAGTAACTCAAATAACCATTCAGTATTATTGTGTTGAGCAGAAAAGCATCTCACAATATTCATCTCAGAAGCCCTGGTCAGGTTCCACTTCTGTCAGCCAAGAACAGAAAGCTGATGCTGCAGGCTCACTAAAACTGGACAGTTGGACACTGGAAAAACATAACCTGGTCTGATGAATCTCGATTTCTGCTGAGGCACATAGATGCTAGGGTCAGAATTTGGTGCCAATAGCATGAATTCATGGACCCAACCTGCCTTGTGTCAACAGTCCAGGCTGGTGGAGGTAGTGTAATGGAAGTGGGAATCTTTTCTTGGCACGCTTTGGGCCAGTTAATACCAATCATCGCTTGAATGCCACAGTCTATTTGAGTATTGTTGCTGACCATGTGCATTCCTTCATGGCCACAATTTACCCATCTTCTAATGGCTACTTCTAGCATGATAATGTACCATGTCACAAAGCAAAAGTCGTCCCAAACTGGAATCATGAACATGACAGTGAGTTCAGTGTTCTTCAGTGGCTTCACGGTCACTGCATCGGAATACAACAGAATGCCTTTGGGATGTGGTAGAACAGCATACTTGTATGTTTGTATGTATACTTGTATGTTTCCAACATCTGGTGGAATCCATACCAAAGAATTGAGGTTGTTTTAAGAGCAAAGGAAGGCCCTACCCAGTATTAGTATAGCGTTCTTAATAAAGTATTCCATGAGTGTATATTCAACCTTTGCTTGTCTCTTGAAATAGTTCCAACCAGCTTTAAATCAACCAACATTGGCAAACAGATCAGCAGATGATGCCATCTCCATAGCAAAGCACACAGACCTAACCCATCTGGAGCAAGAGAACACATATGTAAAGATGCTCTTTGTCAACTAGAGCTTAGCATTTAATACAGTAGTCCCTACCAGACTGATTTCCAAACACCACAGCCTTGGCATCAGCACTTTGATTTGTAATTGGACTACGGACTTTCTCACTAACAGCCTGTAGCAGGTGGGGGTGGGGAATGAGCAAATTACCATGGAATACCTGTTGTGTATTTGTGGGTGCTTATAAACAAACTGTTTTCCTCTCTCTCTAAGTGAGTGATCTGATGTGCGTGAGTGTGTGAAGTGTGAGCTGAACAGAGTCAGATCAGCTGAAAAGAAGCTTCTGTTGTTTTTTGTTTATTTGTCTTTTAATACTGTGCAGTGGCATATAAGAAAAGAAAAACTCACTAGCAATCCCAACTGTATTCCTGAATTGTGTTTACTGTCATTTGTCACACTGGTGCCGAAAACCTAGAAGAAACAGCTCTGAGAACATCACATGGACATGGAGCCTCTCGTTCTGATTGTCCAGTGCAGATGCAGGACCAACAGCTTTAGGCTCTTATGAGTCTACAGCAGCAGCTGAAGATCCTTTCAAAAGTAGTGAATGAGCAAGCTGCAGAATGAGCCACCACCAGAGCCTGCTAACCTCCTCCTCTTCCTCTCCCACAACCCCCTCCTTAAACTCCTTCTCTCTGGCCAGTATGACACTCTAGGATGATGTCAAGGCATACCTGGAGATGTTTGCGGGTACCACCTCTGCGTGTGGATGGCCGAGGGGAGAGTGTGGGCTGCACATTCATGCCCTGCTGATAGGAGAAGCCCAGCTATCTGCCCATAGTCTGCCACTTGAGAGACATCTGAATTACACAGCCAAGAGGAGAGCCATGCTCGAGCAGGTGGGACTGTGACCAGAGGTACAGTTAAAAGCGGTTCGGCTGTTCACATATGCTTGGCAACTCTTTGACTCCTGTTGAAGCTGGCTGAGACTAGATCCAGCCCACCCAGAGAAGGTCAGTGAGTGGGTGGCATTGGAGCAGTTCATCACCCAGCTGTGTTGTGGAACATCAGAGTGGGTCCAGTGCCACCACTTGATCCAGTTCAACTGGCCAAGGACTACATGTCCACACAGCGAGACAGTGTGTCTTACTGCTGGTTTCCAAAACCCTACCCACCCCGACATCACTTGGGAAGACTGCCACTGCCTGCAGTTCAGCCAGCCCACCTTCCTTGGTTGTATGCAACAAACCATATAATTTATCTGATCACAAGAAAAAAGTGGTTTAGGACAAATTGGAGAAAATGCTGGAGATGGGAGTAATAGAAGTTAAGGATGGCTTGAATATGGCTTGATGCAACTAGATGCAAGGATTTTGATGATTTCTTTGAATTAGTGAATTAGGCCTCAGTCCTAGTTTTAAGCACCACTGTGACACCCTGTGGTTGCCATGAGGACAATAAGCATGTTGGAGGCAGGTGTTAGAGAGAGCATTGTTATGTTTATTTCTAAATCCTTCCTGTGCTTTTCAGCACAGCAACTGTTTTAATGGAAATATTTAATCCAAAACTTTAAATTCTACGTGTGCATGTGCACACACGCACGCACACACACACACACACACACACACACACACACACCAGGTTGCTATATGATGAAGTTGTTTCTCACTGCACTGGATCTCTCTGTTTGGAATGTAACACCTCACTGCAAGACACACAATATACAAACAGAGAACCGATAATCCCACACAGGTGTATGCTCATTTATTAAATTACCAACTACTTTCTTCAAAACCCCTCCCTCCATTTACAACTGGTTCTTAACCATGCTCACTCTTTGCCAGCTAGCTGCTGAGCGGCTAATCCTTCCACCACGATGGTTCCACTATGAAGTGGAACCTCGACAAGAAAAGAAGAAGAAGAGCTAGTAAATTAGAAAGTAAAGAGTTTCTGAATTTCAGCTGCTAATGCTACATCGTAGAGAAATTCTTTTTATGAAAATAACACAACAGTAAGAAATTTTAAAATCTCAGACCATAGACACCATCAATGGGGCATTCGGTCATTTGCCCCATTGCCCCTAAGCACCACTCTTGAAAATAAACCAAAAAATGACAAATTTCAATTAGGTCCCTTAAATACATTCACTATCATCACAAAAATCAGCATTTAAACATTCATAATTTGAGTGTGTGATTGAGCGAACATAACAGTGTTATTGAGAGTGTGGTAGGCTGTTGAATAATATAAATGATTCTCTATAAATGTATAAATCATTTATATTTTATCTTCAATCTATGTTACAATGAAATTTTAAAGTCTCTGTGTGCTCATCTTCAACAGGAATCCTGCAACAGATGATACTAGCATAATATCATGCCAAATGATATAGACCTTGTCTACAGAAACATGGTAAATCAAATATAGGCTGCATTGAGGAGAACATTCCTACTGACCCCTGCAGGATATAATTAGTAGAATGGGGAATTGCCACTTCTGAGAGAAAGTACACAGATAAGCGTTACTTAAGTCTATAACTGTAGTTTCCTCGGACAAATTATTATTATTATTATTATTATTATTATTATTATTACTGTTGTCATTGTTGTTGTTTTCCCAGCAATTATATATCCATAATGGTGAAATGTGTAATCCAAATTCATAGAATCAATCCTTAACCACCAAAAACACGTGGCTTTTCATACAGTATGTTCTAGTAAAACACACAGAAGAAGCGTAATCCTACCTTATGAATGAACATGCTATATAAGGTTAATTTAAATACAAATGCTCTTTATTAGTAGGCTAATTATGGGGGACTGAAAGATTTTGTTTACATACCAGGATGTGTGATGTGAAGAGACAGCTGTGTTGGTGTTGCCAGAGTTACTGTAGTAGGCTTGGCAAAGGAGTGGGGGTTGAAGTGAAGTGTATTTGAGGGTTACTTGGTGGTGGAGTGGCGGAAGGGGTGTTAATGACTGCTCTCCTAGTCATAAAAAGAGGGTGGGTCTTTTTCTTGGATGAATGAGCAAGGAGATAAGCATGGAGCCAGGCTTTGTTCAGGGGCTTACATGAGAGAGTGGGAAAGATAGACAGGAATGAGAAAGAGCAGGATTAAAAGACTAAAGAGACACTAGGTCACCGATGCTGTACCTTCATATTCTTTGGAGAGCTGCTCCAAATATTTTACACCTGCAATCAATTGAAGAACATAAGATTTTTTTTTTTTTATTTTTTTTTTTATGAGCTGCAGAAAATGGTTTGTGATACAATTTTGGACAATGCATACAGCTGTCTATCTGTTTAAGCTAATTGCTCATGTTCTTTAACTCAGAATTCATTCACACTTTGGATTCTAAAACCAGGAAATCAAATCTGGACTCTAACATGATGCTGAAGAAAGTCCGCTTCCAGGTATCTCTTTCTTATCCAGTTACTCTTTTGCAAGATTTGAGGTGCAGTATATTGAATAATCATATCTAGACATTTATCTCTTAAGTTCATATAATTATATAAGTTTTTGCATACATTTTTCAGTTGCCCTGTGTTTCGATTTTGAACGTGGCACCATTTCATGTATTAATGCTTTTTCTTATGTTGACTTTTAATTTGTTTGTCATATATAGTGGGGTCCACAAGTCTGAGACCTTTAGTGAAAATTCTTCTATTTTGCATTCTTCTATTTTGTAATACAATAATTTTCATTACAAATTGTATTATTGACAACAACTTCAATGAAAAGTAGAATATTTTAAATATTTACATGAATTTCAGAGTTTGTTAATATTTGTCATGCCACATTTTTTGCTTTAATGACAGTGTGTACTCGAGCTGGCATAGATTTCAAAAGTTTGTGCAAAACCTTATGATCCATTATTTAAATATATATACATATATCTAAAAATAATAATAATAGAAATCTGAGATTTTCAACCTGGTCTCAGATTTTTGCATTCTACTGTATGGTTTGTTAAGTTTCTTATGGCAACTGATAAATCCTATAAAGCTGACATGGAACAGTTCTGAAAGTACAGTAAAGTCGTTACTCATCTGTTGATATATGAATGAAGGGTCATAAGAAGCACATCAAGTGATTCGCTGGTAAATTGCCCCATGTGATATAGCTGAGAAATGTCTCTTTGTTCTTGTATTTGAACATTTATGGCATCACCTTTGAAATCTGACAGAATTTCTGAAATCTTTGGTCAAACAAGCCCTGTGAGCCTGACTGACCCTCTTGTAAAAGAGTGATCTAAACTTTTCCTGTAGTGAGAGTGAGATCCAGTGAAATTCCTGTTCACCTGTCACTGTCCTCCAGCTGCTCTGTTTAGTAACCCAAGCGCTGAAGATGCTTTGAGCTTCCAGAGACACACACAGGGGTACTTAGACTCATTCTGAATGAACATGAGGAATTTCTTTCTTGTGACCCTTTAAACAGAACAAACAGTGGCCTTGCTTTTGTGCTCAAACTGGCATGCATGTGTTTTTCAAACTCTGGTGTTACATAGGAGAGATTAACTTAAGTACCTGTTTAACACACAAACCCTTATTTGTCAGAGCTGTGCACATGGCTGGTGGCTAGTTTCGTAGTGAGTGCATCCTATTTATGTTTTGAAACAGAGAAAGAGACTCTGGAGGATATGTCTTCTGTTATGTCTAGGGACCCACTAGGTGGCAGTGTCATTACACATTGAAATAAGGTACTGTAAGTGTATAATAATGATCAGGTTTGCAGCACTGTTCAATCTTGAATCTGATTGGTCAGAAGTTGTAGATAAATTTTTTGTAACAGCAGCTCTGACAATACAACAAATCACAGGTTTTTACGAATGCACTTGGTCTAACACTTTATTGTTTCTACACTAACAGCTAATTTAATCATTTCTACACTAACAACTAATATTAGTTGCTCTGCTGAAGCTTTCTGTAAGGAGATGTTTCTTTAACATTTATGAAAGGAGTCTAGGGTGTCAATGCTTTGTAAGTCAGGACGTTTTCAGTAAAGGGAAAATCTTCAGACAGATGACTACCCTTTCTGTTTCCTCAGTGACACGACAAGTTGTGGTGTTGTTTTTTTGTCTTAAATTTCAAGAGAAAGGGGGAAAAACTGTTGTGGGAATAACTACTTCAATTAAAAGGTACCATCACTGTAATATTTGTAGAATAGATTGAGAGTAGTGAATGTGGTGTGGTGCTGATTTGGAACCATCACTACATAATGACTACATTACAACATTACTACATCATTAATGCATTGTGGGAATCACTGCCAGTCACTTGATGCCACTTAACCTTTGCAATGATCCATTTTAGGCAAAGTTGGACTTTGGATTAAATTCTGAAAATAGTTGGTCATTGAACATTTTTATTCTTGTCAGGTGACAATTCTGAATGCAGAAGTAAATGGGTGACATAAGTGTACCTTTTAGATCATTTAACACTTTGTGTAGATCCTCATTAATACTTATTCCGATACAATATAAAACAAAATACTTAATACAATCTAAAGCATCTATCTATAAAAGGCTATCCTAGCAGTGTGAGCTGCGAAATGTTTTCTTTTTTGTACTTCTGAACCAATGAGCAAGATGTCATGTCACATGGTCTATAGCATGGGTGTCAAATGGGCCAGTTAAAGGTTCTAACCTCACCAAATGAATTTATAGTTTGTGTTCAAAATTAAAATCATCTTGTTCAATTGAAAGAAATGAAAATGGAAAGATATGAAAAAAGAGCTACTTTCTGTTATTTCACTAGGAGCAAATTAGAGCAATAAACTCAGATCTATATACTCAGTTATGGACAAAATGTGATAACGATGCATAATTCTTCATTGACAAATTAAATATTTGACTCTCCAATGTCTCTTTACATAAGAATTCAATATGTGAATATTTATGCACGCATAACTATTGCATTCATTTTTGACACTGTATATTCCTCCCCATTTCAATATTATTTTGTATAGATATTTTGTATAGATTCATAACATATAATTCCAAATAAGTCCATAACTTAATTTAGTTTCCAGGTTGTAGCACAAGAGTTCAGGGGGATGAATACATATTCAAGGTACACACATATGCTTAAAGAAAAGAAAAGAAAAAATATAATATAATGAATTACAGTCTGTTCAATTGTTTTGTATGTGATATATGTTGAATCTGTTTGTGCATTCTGGATGTACATTTCAGATAAACTCCCATATTTAAGGGAAGTGATTGATGTTTTATTGGGTTACTAAACTGATTTTTTCGACTAAACAAAATGTAAGTTTGACACCCCTGTTCTATAAATAAAATATCCATAAGAGTGAAGCAGACTTCTATCTAGCACCACCATTATCACAGCACTGGGACTGGATGCTCAGCCAGTGTGTTTTTAGATATCCAGTGACTTCCGATTGGTTTTAACAGGCTTGATGATCTATGAAAGTCTTTCATATTTAGCAAGGGTATTTCCTTAATCAGACTCTGAAGACTGCATTTTTATACAGATCCCTGAGAGACTAGGAATGAGGGAGGGGGTTTGCTTTCATCATAGATGAAAAGAAAATAGAGATGATTTTGCCTATCTTGTGCTCATATTTTCTTTAATACATAATGGAGATAAATCTTTTGATTTGATCTCATATCAGTGTTCCTAAAAAGCCTGTTGTTTAGTTCATTCACCTATTCCCACCATTGTACATCTATTTTCACCATACATTCTACTTACCAATACTGTGTTTTAATACTGTCCTATATTTTTTGTTGAACTTTTACAGAAATCTTCTTTAGCATGCCCTATAGCTTATATTTTAGTATTAGAAAACAGTAGTATTGGGAATATAGATGCAGAAAATACATGTGTTTGTATTCAGTTAAATGTGTTTACATGCTTGTTTTACTGATGACAGTTGTGTATACACTGGTGAAATGGAAAGAATATAAAGGGCACTTTATTAACACTTTATTAAATTTATTAACTGGAGTAATATTTCATTTTGGAAGTCAGGCTAAAAAAGACGTAATTTCTCTAATATATATGTGATTTTTATGTACATCACATTTTATAATGATTCATTGTACAGTAAGTCAAACAAAAGAGGGTTAATGCAGTGAGGGGTCATAAATTCCTCGTGAAGGAGTAAATGCTTGTCTTTGGTTAGTTGCTGGTGTACAGAAGGGCATTAAAAGTGCACAGGGTCAGTGAGGGTCAGTAAATATCATTGAAAGCAAATGGAGCACAAATACACAGGGGAAATGCATCTGAAAGACAGACCTGAGCTCTGCTGAGCCTGGCACTCCTTCATTACAAAAGAGCGAGCTGCTCCTCACTGTGAGTCTGAAAAGGCTTCACATTAGATTCAGCTTAGAATTTTTCCATAGACTCCATAAACGGACCACCTCTTATAGCATAGGCTCCTGCAAAGATGAGGAACAAGTGAGGATTTCTTTGGCTGGGATAATGACGGCCTTGTGCCGGACTAGGAGGGGCTGATGCTAGGAGGGCTGGGTGGGTAAATGAGAGAGAACGAGAGAGAGAGAGAGAGAGAGAAAGAGGTGTAGTTAATAGAACTCAGAACTGAGTTCAAATGTTTGCAAGGCTGATTTTGAAAACACAGAGCCACACACCGGTCCCATTTGGATATTGGATTTTCTTTGCAGCCTAAATAAGATTATTGGTTCATAAAAAGAGCTACACTTTTTATGAGATGCCTGAAATATACAGGTATGTATGCATTTATGCAGCCTGTTTCTGGAAAAAAATGCTACATTGACTTTCCAACCACACAGTGCTGCTGTGCCAAAAACGGTCGTGGCTTAATCTTGAAGACGAATCAATTCATGCTAAAACACTATGCTTAAGACTCAGGTGGTGTGGTTCAAAGTGTAAAGGTATAACTGTACATTAGAATTGATTCAGATGATAATATTTGAATTCACTATGATTTATCCATTTAATTTTGATAAATCAATCGTAGACATATGTCTTGGCTAATTGACTACATTTGTAATAAGTGGATAATAGCATAAATATCAAATTGCTCAAAATATCCTTTTCAGATGTTAGGTGGTGGGTCAAATCAGTTAAAATCCCTCATTTAGCGAGACTCTTTTATTAATGTTTATCTGCTGAACTCAGTTGTAAGTCATTTTGGATAGAATCGACTGTGAAATGAATAAAATATACATTAAAATGATGAGAAGATATGCACCTTGATCCAGTGCAGTAGTAGATGCAGGAATTGAATGGTTTATACTATCATTGATTTTAATGTAGTTAAGCAGTTCTGATATTTGCAGAACAACACAGGGTTGTTGTTATTTTGCAGTGTGCTCTGCTATTCAGCACATATTTTTGTTAACTGAATGCAATATTTAGTGATAACTGTTCCTTAATTTGATGCCATCCAGCAATTCTTGGCAACTGCAGCTTCAATAAACAGGCCTTGTTTATTCTGAGCTGCTGAAATAACGAAATGATGAAAAATATAAAAAGCCTGTCCTGATATGCAGAGAAAAAAGTGGCCTGTTTAGGTAGTACATGTTTAATGTTGCAGTAGGTCCTCTCTACTCTTTTCCCAATCAAAACAGAGCCGGCCACTAAGAGAGAGGAGAAGTCTTTCCACGGTCAGATGCTCTTTCATGGCTTTGGAAGAAAAAAAAAAAAACCTACTCTGACTTTACAGTGGTGTTTGAAAGTTTGTGAACCCTTTAGAATTTTTCTAAATATTTGCATATACATGACCTGAAACATCATCAGATTTTCACACAAGTCCTAAAAGTAGATAAAGATAACCTAAAAATATTATACTTGGTCATTTATTTATTTATGATCCAATATTACATATCTGTGAGTGGCAAAAGCATGTGAACATTTGCTTTCAGTATCTGGTGTGACCCCCTTGGGCTACAATAGCTGTAACTAAACATTTGCAGTAACTGTTGATCAGTCCTGCACATCGGCTTGGAGGAATTTTACCCCGTTCCTCAGTACAGAACAACTCTGGGATATTGGTGGGTTTCCTCACATGAACTGCTTGCTTCCACAACATTTCTATTGGATTAAGGTCAGGATTTTGACTCGGCCATTCGAAAACATTAACTTTATTCTTCTTTAACCATTCTCTGGTAGAACGACGTGTGTGTTTAGGGTCATTGTCTTGCTGCATGACCTGCTTTCTTTTGAGATTCAGTTCATGGACAGATGTCCTGACATTATCCTTTATAATTCTCTGGTATAATTCAGAATTCATTGTTTCATCAGTGAAGGCAAGTCGTCCTGGTCCAGATGCAGCAAAACAGACCCAAACCATGATACTACCACCACCATGTTTCACAGATGGAATAAGGTTTTTATGCTGAAATGCAGTGTTTTCTTTTCTCCAAACATAACACTTTTCATTAAAACCAAAACGTTACATTTTGGTCTCATCTGCCCACAAAACATTTTTCCAATAGCCTTCTGGTTTGTCCATGTTTTCTTTGCAAACTGCAGATGGGCAGAAATGTTCTTTTTGGAGAGCAGTGACTTTCTCCTTGCAACCCTGACACTACTTCACAGCCTTCTTTGCTCATATTTAACAAGGGTGCCAATATTAGTTGAAGGCACTGTAGTTGGCATAAGTAACTGCAATGCTTTCACAATGCAGTCCAGTACAGAGCAGTATTCTGGGTTTTGCACTGTTCTACATTATATATTGTACTTGGTGAACCCTTTAAATGGTGAATGTTTTTAGGTAGATAATTACGCAAAGAACTCCTTAAAAAACCTTTTCACAGTGTTTCTGCAATTTTCCTAAATTTTCAAACTATAAGTAAATAAATAAATGAACATGATTTTTGCAGTACAGCACAGTCTATCAGGTAGCATCACCTCATCACAGCTCAAGGGTTCCTGGTTCAGTCTTGAGCTAGGGTTAATGTCTGTTTGCAGTTACTCAAGGTCTCTCTGTGTCTGCATGGGTTTCCTCTGGGTTTTCTGGTTTCCTTCCTAAACATGCTAGTAGGTGGATTAGCTGCTCTAAAATTGCCAAGGTGTGAATGAGTGTGTGAAGATCTGGGTGTGTGAGATGCCGGTTAATGATTTATTTACTATTTTACTGCCAATTCATATGTGTTTCCAGAGTGTGCACATAAGTCCAGGTTATTCTCTGTCAAACCTGCTTGTTTCAAATACTTCAGTATTCAGTTGCTCAGTTGGATTCAGGAATTGTGATTGATTTGACCAGTTTAAAGCAGTGCAGCCTTCAGGCTATTTTATCTACACCAAATGCAACCTGGCAGTTTTGTGCTTGAAGTTTTCCTGTGCTAGCTTGGAGTGAATCCTTTGAGGCCATGGTGGAGTTTTCTCCTCTTTATGGGTTATCATTGACACATCCCTGCAAGCATTCTTGATATGTTCAACAGTTGTTGTTTTTCTTGGCCATATACTACTATAGTCTTCTGTTGCTTGTCATTCTCACCTACCTTCTTGTCATGTTGTTGACCTAATGTGCTGAAGCCCAAACAAACAAATGAAAAAGTCCAGTCATTGTCCAATGGCATATGGACTGTTCTCTATACATCTAAATAAATAAATAAATAAAATAACTTTATATTTTCTGCATAGTTTATTTTAATCATTTAAATCCACTCAGGGTTCATTTAATTTAATCAGGAACGTGTCTTGTATGAAGCAGGTAGATTAATCATATATGAAATATCCAGCTATATGTTGCTAGTGAATGTAACTACAATGACAACTCTTCCAGAAACTCATTTATCTCAGATGACAAATGTGTGTGTGTGTGTGTGTGTGTGTGTGTTTAATGTCCCAAGCAGCTCTTAAATACTACCAGAAATGCAGATCCTGTAAATAAATAGGCAGTTTGCAATAGTGCAATGTTTTCTTCTATATTACTTCTAAACATCATTGTCTGTCAACCTGCATTTCTGCAGTGCAAACAGAAAAGGATTACTCTACCTACTGACCTGCACATCCTCTAAATTCCCTATAATATACCATCAGATCTCATTCTTTTTAAAACCCTGTGACATTATTATGTGATGCGAACTTGAAAGGCAAATGTCAGAGAAGTGGTGCGTTGTTTATTTTTTTAAAGTACAAATGGTTCACCAGGAAGGAAGTGTATGACGAGATTTCCATTAGTTAAAGAGAGTTCTAAAGCTGCTTCCTCCAACTTGCTTCCATTCCCTCATCCTGCTCCTCAGCACTTCCTCACAATTCAGAACATGGCTTGGCTCTTCACTCTCCCTGACTCCTTGGACTGGGCCTCATGGATTTGTGGTTCTTCTATTATGTTCTCTACTAAATGATGTCAGTTGTGCCATCTGCTGACAAGACAGGGTGACTTGAGGATACTTGACTTGCTCATTCTAGCTTAATTCCTCCAGTGTAGTGGTGAAAAGGTGAGTTCTGACATTGTTCTTTCTTTAAACGGGGTCTCTGCTGTTTGCCCCACTCCTCTCACACTTTGTACCTCAATCAAAATTCCTGGCCTTGGATTTCCCTTTTGTCTGTATTTTTCAAATGGATTAGAGGAGACTCTGGGAGTTTTGGCACTGAATAAAGAGCGTCAATCTGGCAGAGAGGATAGAAGCACCACTTGGCACAGCTCACAAAGTCTGCATGACACTTTTTGCCAACCAAGACTTTCTTGATTTGACAAATCCTACTCAAGATATTTGTGGACCGGTTCAAGACAGGATGCATTTGCTCTACATGTGAAAAAAAATGGATTTGGAGAGCAGGCAATGACAACAGAATTTCTATTCAAAGGAGATTGTGCTTGAAATGTAATTATATATGTTTGCATTCTGTGCTGTGTAATTGTGGCACTGGTTGAACTGGAAAAATATATGAAGAAGAACCAGTTGTGAAATATATGTTTACATTTATTTTGCCATTTTACATACACAAATTAGCTCTAAAGTATCCATGAGTCTGCCAGATACAATCTTCTGAAAAAGCACATTGAGCTCTATATTGGATGTAGTGTGAAATAAAAAGCGCTCTTCAATTTAAGATTGTGTGTTGTAATGCCTAAATAGACATACCTGGAGATAGAAAGACAGAAAGACAGACAGCGAGCTAGCTAGCACAGTACAAAAAAAGAATAGCAATCAAAATGGGAATAAGCAGGTGAATAAATAGTGGACTATATAGTAAGTAAAACATAAAATACAACATGTCGTGCTGGAAATTAATCAACAGCAGGTTGGTGTGCCACCCCAAATTTGATTAACCTATGACTGAACAAAATGTTTTATTCCTCTTATACCACAGCAATTTACCAACATTTACATTTTTATCCATTTTAGTTACATTTCATGTGGATTGTCTGCAAAACAAATTAGTTAGGAAAATGCAAAGCCATTTATCATGAAGACTTAACTCAGACTGTTAAAAATGCTTATACCTGGAAATCATTTCAAAAATGTTATATAATGTCTTTTCATGGAAAGCCTCACTATATCAAACATTAAACACATTTTTAATCTGTTTATTTGGAAAATCTGCCATACAGATCCCTGTGTAAATTGTTACTACAGAATAATTAATGTATTAGAACGATTAAACATTAATATAAACCCATGAATTGCCTTGCAGCCTGCTCTATTGTCAGAGCTGCTGTTATAGAGAAAAAAACCCACTTCTGAACAATCAGAATATAATTATACATATTATTATGTGATTGTATTTTACATATACACTACTCCATAAAACGAATAGTTTTTGCATGAAAATACAGAACTGATGTATTTAGATCATAGATCCAGCCACTCCTTGGGCAGTTCTTCTGGGATTTTACTGCAAAAGGCTCTGTGTGAGAGTGTGTATGTGTGTGTGTAGTATCCACGTCACTGCCAATGGTGGAGGAGGGCCAGGCCCCTTTCTCCTCTTCAGGGATTGAACACATTGAAAAGAACTCTTTGTGTCAGTGGAGCTGGAATGCCTGTTGAGCCTAGTGTCTTTGGGAAACAAACAGCCAAAGTCAACGGAACATTTGAGCAAGAGCCTACTCGAATACGGCACTCCCAGAATGCCCACTGCCCCATGCCCCTAATTAAGGGAACAAGGGAAAGACTGACTCCTCAGGAACTTCCATTAGCAAAATCCCAGCCAAGAGTGTATTAGTCAGGCTTTTCCTTTATGCATCATTTATGCAAAGGCAAAAGCCAGCACTATCAGAATATGTGAAAAATCACTGCGTTGGACATCTCAAACTCTAAGCTAAAGAGATTTGGTGCTTTCTTTTGTATTGGTAGCATGTGTGGTAGTTCTTCTCTTTATTTGCAAAGTGTTTTTTGTCAAAATAGTTAATCTCTCAGTGGTTTGGATAAGCCCATAGCAATCATTGGTACAGAAATTGAATTATATCCTTAAGCTTCTAAATGTTTTTAGACTTTGGCTGATCTATTTTACACCCCTGGTGACCAGTACTCTCCTTTTTGTGGATGTGACATGACTGACATGTAAAGCGACACCTTTGAGAAAACACCTCAGAAATGACATTTATCCATTCTTTTAGTCCAAAAAGCCTTTTGCCCAAGTCTGGCTTCACAGGAAACAGCCTGCTTGTCCATGCCCTATACAGGAAGTCTACATATAGATACGCCAATCTCCTGCTTTCCTGTTCATTCATTTATTTATTTATTTATGTTTTTTTTTTTCCTTCTCCTAATCAAACGGTTTTCATATGATGTTGTTCATATGATGTTGTCTTTCCTGTATTGTGCTGTTCCTATGACTCTGTAGTTATGAAGCATATTGGAATCTCATTGGAGACTTGACATGATGCCAGAAGTTAGGGAATCCCCTCAGTTATCTATCTATGTATTGTTGTAGACAAGAGTAAGTATAGGCAGATATGATTTAGACAGTTGTTTGTTGAGAATACCCGTTAGCCATTAGAATGAAATTGAGGAAAACCTTGGGTTTCACAGTAATCACTGGGTCTGATCTGTGAAGTTGAATACTTATTTTCTGTAAAATAAAAAAAAAAAAAGATATGCTAATAAATAATGGTGTACTGGCATTTCAGTTAATTTACCATCTCACTTGCAATCAAGAATGTCGCACATGAATATGACTTATTGCCTCAACCAACCAAAAGAGAATTTAAATTTTGCATAAGAATGATATGTGTATCCTTTTTCCTACTCACTTTTGCATTAAAAAAAACAAAAAAAAAAAACTTTCTGCATTCTTTCTACCCAGTTTATTGTCTTCTTTTGTTCCCAGTGTCCCATAATGGAAGCTCATACTGTATATTTAACTGGCATTTAAATAAACAGGTATATAGGACTCTTTGATGGAACTTCTTTGACCTATAGGTGTCTGAGGTCTGCACAATCTACAGGCAACTTCCTTTTTCTTCTTCTTTTTGGGATGAAGCTCTGTCTTTAAAAAAGCAATAAACATCAGTGAGGGCAGGATACAGGATTCTGTTAAGCTTAAAACAGCATCAGGTCTTCTTATAAGCAAAATGATATTTTATTGTCTGACCTATGGATAAAGTCATACATTTAAAATCTATATTCTGAATTGATATATTTCTGTAAAGCTGCTTTGGGACAATGTCCACTGTTAAAAGTGCTACACAAATAGAATTGAATTGAATTGAACTTAAAAGCACTGAAGCAGAACATACATAGAAAGGCATGTGTGCAAAAACATCTCATGTCATGGTTTTTGAAATATGTAAGCTCTGTTTAAGAAAAAAATCAAGAATTTTGCTTCTTCCCCATAAGGGGTTTTTGTATGTCATCCAGAATGTATTACATAACTTGAACGCACAATCTGCTGCCTGTACATTGCTTTGCTAGACACAATCACTAACGTACCCATTTTCCCCTTCAGCAGTTCTGTTACATAGTTGTGGAGTGGTCTAAAATGGAGAATGCACTTTACTGCCCACATCTTTCCCTGGGTACCAGTGTGGCTATAATCATACACTCACAGAAATGTCAAGTATGTCTCTTTTGCCCCTCAATATCCTGGCTACACGTGGTGCACTGCATAATTCAGATTCCTCCCTCTGAACAAATCTTCTGAAGCTTGGCATATCCAAATAAGAAACAAAGGCCTTAGGCAACGTTTTCCCTATATAGCCAGTTTGAAACATGGGCTATGCAGTAGTGGTTCTGTTTCATTAATCCGTGACGACTTGATTTTGTGATGTTTTCCATTTTGATGCACATTTATATGTCATGTCATGTCATTTACATGTATTATTGTGATTACCACTTTACTATATTATCTACAATTAACCAGCAGTGAAAATGAGCCAGAGAAAGGAGTATATGTGCTATGTACTCACCACCAGGTGGAGGTCTTGGATTAGACAGCTGCAAAAGAACGATAAATACAGAACAAAATACTCTCTAGCTCCTCGTCTGCTCTCTTAATCCTTAAAACTAGCTGAATTTCCACTGATGGATAATCAGCAGGCTATTATGAGACTACTGCAACAACAATCATTAAAAGCATCTCTTCTATATTTCCATTCCCTGATCACTCCCAGTGTACCATCTCCAAGGGAAAATTCCATTAACTAGGCAGCAGGAGTTCACTGAAGTCACTCAATCACTGTAGGACTGTCTAATGCTCTCAGCATGGTTTAAACCACTGCTGACTATTATGAAGCAGGGGATCAAGTGGTAATATATCCACATTCTTAGCAGTGTTGTGACTTCTTCTTTCCTCCAGAAGAGTCCCTGCTCTCCTTTCAGTCCATGTGGCTGCTGCTCAGATCAACTGGCTCCTGTAAAACCCCCTTCCAACACCTAATTTAATTCAGCTCACCAGCTGATTAATTATCAGCCCAGAGGAGCTGAATCAGGTGTGTTAGAAGATTGCATGGGGTCTGTAGGACTGGGATTGAGAATCACCTCTAGGATTGAGAAAGGAACCTTAAACATTATACAACATTAAGAAGTACTGAATTTTTTTTTTGCATGAAACAACAACAGCAACTTTTCACTATAATTGATTAATAGTTTTATGATGGTATAATTAACATATTGTATTAAAAACGTGCAATCTGTAGCTATATCTATTCGGTAGGGGAGGTAAGACATTCACGCTTTGCATATGTCTTACACATGGCCAAAATAATAAACATTATGCTGTTCTTAAGCTTTCTTCTGAATAGGAGAATGCAAATACTGTCTTATGTGGCCTTTTCCCATATGAAAAGGAGTGGTAGTGCCTCTATTTTGTAGTCTCTACAATAACTATGTTGTACATGTGAAATTATTTAATAGATTTTATAATTGTTTATCAGCATATACTATAGCCATTAAGTGGCAAGCTGCACATTTAGAAAATTCTATGCCACTATGTATAATATATTATAGAGTGTGCATCAGAGACTATATTATAGACTCATATACCACAGCGCTGTTGATTTTAAATTCTAACTGTTGATTCATTTTCTATTACACTTGCTCTGACAGTATGCTACTTGCAGCCAAATCACAGCTTTATATTAATGTGCTTGTTCTAATATGTTTCTATAATAACACCCTGAACAATGCAGTGTAGCAGACACTCCACATAAACAGTCTAAAAAACATGTGTAATTGTTGATATGATAAAGCTTTCTTTGAGGAGAAGTTTATTTAGCATTTTTGGATGGAGTCTCCAGGAGGTAAAAACTGTAACTGTATTATTTCCAACACGGGAAAGTCTTCAGGACAGTCGGATTTGTGGTTTCTCTGTAACATAACAAGCTGTGTTTATTTTTCTCATTAACTTCAAGAGAGAGAGAGAGAGAGAGAGAGAGAGAGAGAGAGAGAGAGAGAGAGAAAAGCTGGTGAGGGAGTGACAATTTACATTTTATAGCCAGAACTAGCTAACAATATTAAACATAACTATAAACTGATTTTTAAAAAAGTGTAACACGTCATTCTTTAATAAATAAACATTTGTTAGTGTTGGCACATTGCTGAGGAATAAAACACTTTAGGAAGTCCTGTTATTAGAAGAGTCTTCAGGATAGTAACACCTGCCTGTCATTGAATACATTACATTACTACTTACATACAACATACAATTGCCTTACAATAAAAATAGGATACTGGCTTCTAATAGCTGTGCACAAATAGCCACTAATGAAAACAACTCATGACCATTCCCAATTCTAGTCAAAATGTTGACCCTCATGATAAGTGGTTTTCAAACAAGAAAAGGTTTATAAGAATGTTCAAACAGTGTAAATTCTAACAATGGCACTATTCTTCTGATGTCAATTATCTCCATTGTTCTGTCAACATCATCAAATCCAGCTAGACTGTATTTTCATGGGCGCATCATAACACGGCTAGCTACTTTCTTTATCTACTGTCTGAATGTCCAATGTATCATTGTGTAAATCAAGGGAGCTTGATGCTACCACTGATACCTGTAGTCAGTGATTATCTTGGCCTTTCTAAAGGCCTGGAGTTAGCATTTTCCTTATGAAATGTTCCTTTTTATTGGAAATCTGAATGTGATGGTTGACTCAACTGTTGGTGGTTAATCAAACATGTACAACCGTCTGTCTTGAAGTCTTTATCAATAGGTGAACTAGCTTAACTGTATCTGCCCAGACAACATAAGACAAAAATCTTGATGGGGTAATGTTCTTTTTGGCATTGGAAAAGTTAAAACTATTTGTTACCAAACGAAACTTACTATAATATTTGTAGGGATTATATACAAGCATGACAATTTTATGGAAAGAAAGAAAGAAAGAAGGAAACAAACAAACAAACAAAAAAACCACTCCAAGATATGTCATTTTCAGTCCCTATGAATTCTTTGGCTTTTTTTTAGGCCTAGAAGGACCTGAAGATTCTTTCTTTGATCAAAAAAAACACCCCTCATTTCAATAGGAAAGCAATTTGGGTCTTCACATTTTACTGCAGATCAGGAAAGAAGCTGTCCAGATGCTCAATATTCTCAGGCACTGAAAGAAAGAATGCATATTTGCCGTATGTGCAGTCCACATTGTTATGGACAGTGCATGTCATTGACTGTCTTGTTTGTGTCCCTACTGTGATGTGGCTTTATACCAGACTGACATGTTTAGTTCTTTCTCACTGCATACACTCACTACCAAGACAACAAATCTGTCCAGCAATTGAGACAAGTCTCTGTATGCATACGAGTAAATAACAGCAAGCTTTTAGGCTGTTTCTGGAAAAAGAAATGCTCATCCTTCAGATGTTTTTTGTGAGGTTTAGAACAAAGCTATTGTGGAGATTCTGGGGAGGTAGGGAGCATATGCACTGATAATAAGCTCTGATGATCATGTGGTCATGAATGGGCTCTGGAGTGAGATCAAACCCAGCCTGATTGGAAGAATCTGGCTACAATAGTGTCTGTATGAACTTCTATGACCCATATACAGTGGCTTCATTGTTTCTCTGCAGTTTTGCACATTTGCCATGTTTAAGCTTGAGCTTCAGAAGTTCCCATTTGCTTACCATCATCCTCAGCCTTTTCTCTTTCTTCTCTACTGTTTTTGACCTGCTCTCTAGCGACTGTTATCAGGGCTTTGGCTGGCGGGCTGGAATGCAGGCTCCGGCTCACTGAAGCATGTACAGGCAGGTCTGCACTGCAAAGTCTGCTCTTCTATGCTCCGAAAGGAGAGTAGTCTGACAAACGGATTATAATGCACTTAGTTTGAGTCTTAGTTTGCTGTAGGATGGTTAGGGACACACTTGGCTAAAGGACTACCAATAAGATATGGTTAGATTGCATTTCTGGACCGCTGGTGAAAGGTAAACACAATTTTTGCTTCAAATAAAGAATATTGCATATAGCCACTATTTATTTGTTAAAAATAATACACAGTAAATAATCTTCTTTAACAAAGAATTTGTGACCTTGACGTAGTACTTTAAGATGCACACATTTTTATGTTGTTGTGTAAGTCTTCTCTGACTTAAGTGGTGGTTTTAATATATTTTATTTTGTTGACTATTTACTAATTGTTCTATATCTTTTATTATCCTCTAACAGATGTACAATGTGATGACTAGTTTATTTGTGATTTCCAATTCAACAGGACACTGTCTCATTAACCAGCTATTTCTTATATAACAAAAATTAATAAAATTACTTAAATAACAGGGATGACATTTGTAATAGTAACTGTATTTAAATCCATGCAGCTTGAGTCTTTCACGTATGAATTCACCACAAGCTAAATAAAGGTAAATTTCAGGTAAATTTTTCCACCAGATTACAGAATTACAGCCAGCTCTCTATATATGTCATGGACAAATATAGCCATTTCTGGATCTGCCTTTGTTTTTGTCTGCTCTGGTTAAAAGAAAAATCAGAGCCAAGATTGTGAGTAAGTCAGGAGGAATTCCAGGGGAGGGTAGCATGTATGTTAGAGTGTGCCAGGTCTCAGTAGATCCTAGCTGAGAGCAGGAGAATGTTTCTACATTTTATATGAATGGTGAAATTTGAAGCATCTTTGTGTAAAGGTTGTTTCATTAATTTATTCGGGAGCCACCACAGTGCTTGACTCTCCGTTTTACACTATTGATAACTGTGTTAAAATTGACAGACTTCTATCTTAAGGGGGGGACGATGACATTATTTTGTATTATTATATTGTACATTATTTGGGGCAGCTGTGGCTCAGGTGGTAGAGCGGGTTGTCCACTAATCGTAGGGTTGGCAGTTTGATTCCCGGACCACATGACTCCACATGCTGAAGTGTCCTTGGGCAAGACACTGAACCCCAAGTTGCTCCCGATGGCA
>JANDJT010000071.1:19933175-19945389 GCA_024331685.1 Stegophilus panzeri
GGGCAAGACACTGAACCCCAAGTTGCTCCCGATGGCAAGCTAGTGCCTTGCATGGCAGCTCTGCTACCATTGGTGTGCGAGTGTGTAGGTGTGTGAGTGAATGGGTGAATGAGAACCAGTGTTAAGCACTTTGTAGAACCGCTAAGGTTAAAAAAGCGCTATATAAGTGCAGACCATTTACCATTTGTATATAAGAAATGGCAGTTTCAGAAACACAGCACATATGACTGAACTGCCTATAAGAACAACCAAACAGGGAGCTGGTGACCCTTCATAATGCAACAATACATAGTAATGAAAATTCAGGGATGTGTTCTGTGTATCACTTTTGCTCAGGCAAAACAGAAGGGTTGCAAATTTCTCAAGGCTGTCTTCTGTGTCACACAGGACGCTCAGATATTAAGGGGAGTAACAAATAACAGAGAAGACATGGACTGTGTGAATAGAAACATGGGCGATCATGGCCGACAAACACATCAGGTGCTACAGGTAAGATTGAGATTATTCAAAACATTGTCATGTGTATATTTTAGTTCCATTATATTGCTGTTGACAGTAATATAAAAGATGAACAATGGTGTCCTTATAAGCAGCTATAACACTATATAAAACTATAAACATTAATTCAATTTGATTTTAGTTTTTATAGTGTTTTTAACAATAGACATTGTCATAAAGCAGCTTTACAGGAATCTGGATGTAGATTTAGATCCCTAATGAGCAAGCCAAAGGTAACAGTGGCAAGGACAATCTCCCTGAGATGACATGAGAAAGAAACATTGAATGGAACCAGCCTGAAGAGGGAACCCATCCTCTTCTGAGTGATACCAGATAGTGGAATTATACATTATTACAGCATACAGCTACAGACGAGTAAACTGTATTAATCATTGTTAAAGCATTATCAGATAGAGAATTGAGCCTGTGTAGAGCTAAATGAACATGTAAACCATCTCCACTAGTTTAAACGTAAAGAAAGGATGAGAATAATGGCAACATAATGCACCATGCAAATATGAAGTACCTCACCAGTACAGAGTGAGAATGAAATCATGATTCTAAGTGATGTTTCAATCCACAGTATGTCCAAAGAATAGAATTTCAACACATTTCTCAGCCAAGGAAAGCCATGGAATTCCATCAATAGACATTTAAAATAATTCAATTCAAAAACTACACTCATTACATAATATTACATTTCTTAGCAGGGTTGCAGATCAAGAGATATTTAAAAAAAAAAAGAAGTGTGAGGGAACATTACATCTGGCACATTATCAGGATACAACACCTTGCGCAAGCATCCCCAGTAAAATAACAAAGCTTCAGGACAATGATGTCACTGCAAGATAGCAAAAAAGACAAGCTTCAGCTATTCCATCACACTGTTACCATGACAACTACAGCTTACTCAACTTCAGATTTCCAGCTCTTTTTTTCCAGCTCATGAGGCACAGCAGAAGGGTAAAAAAACACTGCATCCTCACAGCCACTGATTCTAAAATGAAATCTCAATTTACAAGCCACTGAGGATCCTTTAATGCATGCAATTACTAATATGTAGCTGTAACATTTACATTAGAAATTACAGTCAAACCACCAGGATTTGAGCAACCCACCAGGATTTGCTGAGGAGGATACAGAATTTTCCTCACTGATGATTCCCATCCCCCTTAAAATGGTGTTTGTGGAGTTTGCTGCACAATGCTCCTCTGTAGCATTTTGTGATGAAATGTGATTAAATGCTATTACTAATAATGTAATGCAATTCATAAACCAGATTAAACCAGATTCAGATCCTTATTAAGGTTGACATCTTTCCCTCCACAGAGCACTCCACTGGACCTGATAGAGACAGGGAAGGGGCTTAAGCTTCAAGCAGAACGCCCCCATCTGGTCAGTCTTGGGAGCGGCCGTCTCAGCACAGCCATCACATTGTTGCCCCTACCTGAGGGTCAGTTCTACAGGATGTTGTTTATAATACTTATAAATACTTATAATCAAAATTCTATTGTGTACAAATCAACACCACCAGCCAACAGGTGCTAAACTGTGTTTTTAAGGTACAAGAGCTTGGAATGGTATCCTCAATGATGTACTACTTTGATCATTTTTATGACAGTTTAGGTCAGGGGTCATTAATTATATTTGACATGCTCCACCTCCACCAATACAACCCCCTCCCCCACAGAATAAAAAAAAAGCCACATATAAAAAATATAATTTATTTTAAAAATGGATACCAACATTCATTTATGCTGACACTGATTGACATTTTTATTTTAAAAACAATTCTCTACTTACGGTATAAGATATTTGCCTTATAATCAGCCACAGAATAATTTCTGGCAGAAAAACAGGGTCTGGCTGCAGACCTACACTGTCTGCCTCTAATAATGTCACATGCCCGCTCTGCCATGCAGGTCAAATATTTTCTGTCAGTAGGGCTTTCGAGTTCATGTCATGTTGCATTATGGCACTGTACAAAAGAGCCATTTTGGAAGGGTTAGTTCTTTATTAACATGTTAAACATTCATACACCGTACAAAAGCTTAAAAAGATATTTCTGTTATATGTTAGCTTTTTTTGTCATGCTAGAAAGTGAAGCAAACTCGAAGGACTCAATTCTATCAAATATTCATATAGTTATATAATTATTATCTTTGTCTGTGTGGGTTTCTCCAGTTCCCTCCCACCTTACAAAAACATGCTAGCATTTGTACTAGTTACACTAAATTGTGTGAATGTGTGAATGTGTGTGTGCCTTGTGCCCTGAGATTAACTGGAATCCCATCCATGGTGTGTCCCCGCCTTATGTCCAGTGCTCCCGGAATAGGCTCTGGATCCACTGTTACCCTGACCAGGATAAATCCAGTAGTGCAAATAAATGGATGAATATTAATATAATAATATAATTTAATAAATGCTAGCACATGTGCGCGCACACACACACACACACACACACACACACACACACACATACACTTCACCCTTTTTACAGTAACTAGAAAAATGTGTTTGAGGATGTGCTGGGCATGAGTAAACTTACCATTTGATGATGATCCCAGGTATAGATCATTATAAAATGTTCTTTATAAAAACAAGTGTGTGAACATTCTATTAATTATACAAATGCAAATGATATCACATAATATCCATATACCCAGAATTCGAGCGCAGACGATGGAAACTCAGTCAAAATCAAAATTACCCTATCTTCATCCTCTCCGTATCCTCCTGCCTCCAGCTCCAGACTGAAAGGCTAATAACACAGCAAACCATGATAAGCATTATAGTACCATCAGCCCCATTTGTTCAGAGTCTGCAGCAACAAAAGACCTTGTAAAAACCTTTTCCTGAGTAAACCCATTTCATACCTGTCCGTCATAGTTCCCTCCATCTGACTGAAACTATCCAGGCTTTTCCTATCACTCCTTTATCTGGCCATCTATAGAAAATGCATGGAATGTTCTGGAACATGTTCACAAGCTTTCATATTAAAATTCACTTTATGTGCTGGGATGTCATCATGACGGTATGTCTTGAGAAAACCTGAAACAGTTATACTGTTAATGCTACTAATGTTGCTGTTATGCTATAGTGGAATAAATGATGATAACACAAAAAGATGTTATTTCCAGGTACATCATGTGAATGTCCAATATGAAACAGCATAATCTGCTATAAAAGAACAAACTTAAAAAAAAACAAAAAAACCTTTTAGAGTAGTTTCCCTATTCAAATTATATAATACTTGTAGTTCTGCAGCTGTTGTGTATTCTTTAATGCTAGCGAAGATAAAAACAAATACTCTATGGTGTTGTACCATACAATCATGTTGTTTGGTTATCATAACATGTTTTTTTTCCATCTTTAGTTAGGTAATGTGGAATGAAATAGTGACTCTTCCTAGCCTAAGGCGTACCACGTGTCTTTACTTATCTAACTGATAACACTAAAGAAGATTGAGCAGCGCCAGCAAGCGAGAGGAATGTGGTTTTTATTCTCCTTGCCAAAGTTGTGCTTTTTAATTCTGGCCTGGAGATGGACTGCCATGCTTTGGTTCCAGTGTTGTCATGTCTTGTAGTGAGCACTTCATGATTCATTCCCCTTAGAGAACAGGCCGACATTCTTCCTCAGTGTGGTCTAGCATGACACAATACCATTTTGTGACTAATGTGACTAAAACTAAGGTGTGGAATGGGAGATAGCTTGACTACTGTGAAACTGTGAATCTGTTTAAAGCCCATACAGATTTTAAGCTTTATAAAGTGACCTGTAAGGACTTATAGGAATAATTTCACTCTAATGGTACATTTGCTAGGTAGCTAATATTGCTATGCTTCAGTAGACAATTTGGAACATTTCAAAATGCTTTTATGTCTTTGACATGATGATCTGTAAGTTTCTGCTTAAATATATACTTTGGCCCAAAAGTCCTGGCTTGCTGACCCTTAATCAGTATCTGTCTGGTGTCTTTAAGCTCATTTCAGGCTCACTGGTTAAAGAATATTACTGGATTATATATATACCGTACGTGGTCACCCTTCACATGGTCAAATTTTGAAACTGTATATTCTACTATACTGTATATAGTTCTGAAAATCTACTGACGTTCCTAAAGTGAAATATGTTTCCCTTTTATTGTGAACTATATGGCCAAAAGTATGTAGACACCTGAGCATCACAGCCATGTGTGGGTCTTCTCGAATCTGTTGCCACGAAGTTGGAAGCACACAATTGTATAGCATGTCCTTGTATGCTGCAGCATTAAGATTTTCTTTTAGTAGAACTAAGAGGCCAAAACCTGTTACAGCTGTTACGCGTACAATGCCCATGTGTACAAAGCGAACTCCATGAAGATATGATTTGCTAAGGTTGGAGTGGAAGAACTTGAGTGACCTGCATAGATTCCTGACTTCAAAATGCCCAACCTCCTGCACCCTTCTGGCTGAATGGGCATAAATCCTCATAGACACGTTGCATGGTATTGGAATTGGATGTTCAATACTCAGGTGTCCACATGCTTTTGGCCATATAATGTTTCTCAAGCCTGTTTAACCCCAGAAGTGAAAAGAGAGAAAATTTCATTCGAATATTTTATTCCAGTTCCACTGAAAGATTCGATCTCTACATTTATAACCTCATATATGCATAAAAAAAAACAACATTCCTGGCAAATTTTAGAGAATGTTATGTTTACAATGGAATATGAGTTTGATTATCACTTATCATTATTACTATTATCAGCATCATCCACCTCAGTCGCCATCCTGAGGTAAAAGTCTCCCATAGCATTTTATGACTTTTTATTACATAAATTAAACATTTAAACAAAAGAAAATGACTGATGTCATCTGTACAGAGTGTGTAAGTGCTCTTCTCTGTGCTGATTATAATAATGGCGCAGGGGCATCAATGACAATTTGACAGCTGTTACCTGATTACTAACTACATTTATTAGGCTTATGTCCATTTTGCTATGACCTATAGCTGACCAACAACTTGATCAAGCCATGACATTCATTCCATGACAAAACCACACTTTATCTAGCAAACTTTTAGACATCTTTAGACACACTGACTGTATTTACTGTTAATAACTAGAGTTAATCTGGCTCTGACATGATCTTTGCAGTCAGACAGCCAAGGCAAGATTAGATAGTAGCCTAAATAAAAACATTTTTCTATATTATTTTGGTAAAATATATCAATGTTTTCTCAAAGTACTGTAGAAATGTCAAAATATATTATTGCTACATATTATTGTTATATTACGAGTATGCCAAATGGACTAAATATGAGGGTTTTCATTTTAGGGAAGACTGCCCTGGGCTATGGAGCTGTGGACATCAACATCCAGGGCCCTGGAGTTGCAGCCCAGCACTGTTTCATTGAGAACAAGGCTGGAATAATCACCTTACACCCCTGTGGAAATCAGTGTACCGTGGACGGACTTCCCGTCACTAAGCCTGTACGCCTGTCTCAAGGTATGTCTAAAATGATGTGTAGTCATTTTGAATGTCCAGCTAAATAAAAGTGATTAGATTTATATTATAACCTTGAAGATGTTACACTACATCATCAGATTAGCTTGCCTTGCTAGACACAGATCTCAGGCAGGTGAAACTACAACCAATAGTGTGTTTGCATCAGGCTGCCATTATTAAGAATAGTTTTTGTTCATAGGATATAATGTCATCAAATTATCCTGGGAAAAAAACAACAACAAAAAAAGCACAAGATTTTACCAACACAGGTTATTGCTGGTTATGTTGCCTCCAAACAGACAATTGTAAAAGACAGCGCCTCTCATTTTGACAGCTGGATCATTTCCCATACTATACCAAGCTATGTAGAGGAGTTTTATATTGAATGGCAGAATGAGATATGATTATACAGGATACAGAAAGCAGATGACGAGAAGAAGAAACATAAAAGTGAAATTCAGTACATAAACTAACATTCAGGTACACACTGCATGTTAATGCAAGGTGATATATTAGGTGTAAGTCTCATGTTCAAATGACAAATGATAAAACCAAGACTCAAACTGTGAATTTAAACAGTTTTAAATTGGGGGAGGGGGGCTCAAGCAATAAAGCACCACGAAAATCCATTCAGGAAATGCAAGCTTCTGCTGAGTCTTCAAAGTTGCCTAGGTATGTGATATCTAAACCTGAAGATCATTATTGTTAGGAAGGTAAGGATTGATTGTTATGACATACGAGTGAACAGTCTGGCAGAAACATCTGAGGGCTTTAGAAATTCAAGCTTTACAGTGAAATCTGAATTCTCTCAGGCTAAAAATGCAGTTTACATTGGATGGACTTCCAGATCTCGGGAACACACAAACAATCTTCAAATCCCAAAACGTATTAGCACCATTTTTGTGTGTGGGAATACGTTTAATTAAACAAGTCTCATGAAATGTATATGTGTGTTTGGATTAGTCCATTGTACAGGCTCATACTGACTGGGTGTGTTCTCACAAAAATTTCTCTGAAATTTATGGGTTAAATTAAGGACTGGAGAATCTCAATTGTGAATACCCCCCCCTACGTTAGCTACGTTAAAGAGGAAGTAAACTGTGCCTTTCTAGAGAATGTTACATAAGCACTGCAAAGAAATCCCAGTCTGTATATTTCTCAAGAGCAGTCCATATTTCTTCATATTACTCTGCATGACATTGTTTATTCTCAAAGAATCATGGCATTTTAGGAGATCTGCTTTTGCCCATTTATAGGCAAGCAATCACACAATTCCTAAAATTGCAAGAGTTTTCTTAGGACTCATGTTCTTTTTAGTTTATTCTTATAAGGAAACATGTCTAGCTACAAATGCAAGTTGGGTTTGAAAAATTCTGAAATGTTCTGAAAAATTACTGAAAATACCTTTCAAATGGGCCCTTTTCACAAAAAGAAGAAGTACATAGACACAGAGTAAATAATTTCTGGGAAGCCTTACAAACACCAACAATATTTTCACCTATGCTCAAAACAAAAATACCTCATCTTTGTCATAAAAAACTTCAAAGATGTGTTTCTTCATGGAAGAATTCAGTCAAAGCTATCAAGGGTAAAATATTGTTAACTGATGTTAGGCTTGATGATGAGTAGCTAGATATGTAGTTAATTGATATCCTGTATATATTACTTCATATTTATCATACTTCAGTTCATTTTCATTCATTGCTTTACAAAATGATAAAACTGTGGATAGGTGAAAATGTTAGTAAAACATCACTGATAGCATCCTTTTGCTAATGTTAGCAAGCTGTATTTCTAGTTCATTGAGAGCTGAGTTAACACTCATAGTGGGAATGATGAGTGTTGTTGCTTGTTCAGTGCAAAGGTGCATCTGTGCTATATGCTACTAGTCGATGAGAAGGAGCGAAGAGACACAAACACTTGAGTTTAAACTTTAAAGAGTCTGTCAGATTAGCTTCATTTCGAGACACTGCAGTTGATATTCTCTGTACAATCAAACTGCAAGACACAGTCAAAAAACTATTTGTTTAGTAAAAAAAAAAAAAAAAATGACAATGGAAAAAAGAGTGCACCTTTAGGATTCTTATTCTTATTTAGGAGACAATTTCTATAGGAATCTTATAGTAATTAGTCCAAAATATGAAAAATATATTTTTGTAAATTCAAATTAGAATCCTGTACATGTTTCTTATTGGAATCCTTTAGGATTTTTTGACAAGGGTTCTCTGAAAAAAAGTGTATTATTCCACCCATACCCATTTCCTTCATGTCCCAAATAATGTGAATACATATACACGGGGAAAATAATTACTGGTAGGCCTTAGAAACACTAGCATTATAATCACCTATGTTCAAAACGGAAAGATTTTTCATCTTTGTCAGTGCTGCCTAGACTAAACTTCAAAGAAGTATCCAGAATTATACTTCATTTTTCCCTGCATTCATGATAGAAATTATAGTATTTCGCAAATGTGCAAATAATTGTTTTGACTCTATTGTGTAAATACCTAAATAATTAGTTTGTAGTGCAATGACCAAAGACTTCCAAAATTATAAGCTATATTACCCTATTTGCTATTCTGATTTAAAAAAATGTATTTAACACTTTTTGATATGCAAATCATCTTGACGATTCAGCTAATATGTAAATTAGTCAATGACATCATCTGGTGACTTCTAGAAACTTTTTTTTTTTTTTTTAAACTACTTTGCCCTGAAAAGACTCGGCAATACTGAGCGGATGTAACGTTACCGTATGTAAAGGCTACTTTTGGCAAAAAAATAAAATAAAAAAAAAAAATAAAAAAAAATATATATATATAACAAAAACAAGAACAAAACAAAAAACCCGGAAGTGTGAAAAGGGTCCGTACTCCGCGCATGCGTGTTACAACAATGAGCCTCAGTGGGCGGTGTTCAGACTGTAATTCCTCTGCTGATAGACGCTTTAAATCAGGGGGAGTGGAAACACTCTCCCTCCTTCCACATCCCTTCTTTCTGTGATGAGGAAACGAGTTTGCTCCATTGACGGAGACAGCAGCTGTTCACCTCTTACCACTTAGGTCTTTACACAACGCTGTAGGAGTAGACATACCTGCATGACAGCTAAACCTGTATAGGCTTCCTCAAAGACGCAGCTATTATTAATATTACTAGAGAACCTCATTTAAGACCACTAAAGATTGCCATACTCCTATCGCGAAACTCAGAAGATTCTGGAAGATTTGCCCGCGTTAGTTAAGGAGTTGGGGGAGAATGACGAACCGCTAACAAAGGATTTCCTCCGGGCAGGAGAAAAGCGGAATCACCGGCTTCACTCCACTCTCCTATCGGGAAAACGTGGCTTGTTTTTAAAGGGCCAGGCTGCACTGATTCCGGCTCACTGCACGCTGGAGATCATGTGCATTTAGAAGTAAGTGTGCATGAGATGAAAACGCTTTCATGTAACACGCATTCACATTTAGTTGGGCTTCAGAGTCGTCTGTCATGATCCTTTCCTACACATCTGCAGTGCTGAACTAACTCCAGTTCTCCACTGATTACCTGCTCTTGTTTACTTTCTCTGTTTAATTGATCAACACCACATCTGTGAAGCACGTGATCAAAATATGATTGTTAGAGAGATGCTTATCAAAGTGCTTTTTAGTTAGTTTATCGAGATATGAGATCGATCAAGGAGAATGGAAGTTTAGTAGAATGGTCTTCATATTATTTTGAAATGTTACACTAGGCCTGGTTAATTGTTGCAACTCTGAATTAATATTTAAACATTTTTAATAAACTTGTTTTTTCTTTTTTTGTGCTGGATTGCAGACATCCAGTACTGGAGCTGTGCACTTTTCCCCTGTGATTACAATGCTGAGTTAATCACTCCTGCTGATTAAAAAAAAAAAAACCCAAAACAAATAAACAATAGAAACAGACAGAAATTCTAATGGTTTCCACTACAAATACCATTACAAACCAGAAGCTAACCATTAAAACTATTACAATTACTGGTCCTTTTAATGGTATCCACTAGACTTAACACGCCACCGATAGAAGGCAATAAATTACCACTAGACACCCACAGGAGGGATGATTACAATTCCCATTAAAACCATTACAAGTTCCATGAGGGTTTCTATTGATTTTTATTTTTCAGCAGGGACTACACTCCTGAATTATTTTTAAGTGAAAACCTACTCTTTAAATGCCTGAATTTAAGAGTAATCAAATACTGTGGTGTGAGTTCAGTTTTAATTCAGCAATATGTGTTATTTTTTTTAAATCGAGCTTATACTGTGGGACATCATATCAATCATGGAGCAACGCAGACCGAGACAGTGATTATAAAGCTGGTCCTAGACGCTGTGGCATGGTGATAGGTCATTTCAGCATGCTCATGGGAGCTCGTATACTGTTACAATGCTATTCCTGGTCAGTGTGAGCCACTAACTGTTTTTAACTCCTTGAGGTACAGATGCATACCTTTTCACACATGCTATTTTTTTGTAATTAATGGGTCTTAGCATCCGAAACCAAATTTGGCATTTTGCCCAACTCTGACATTTGTATCTATTTGTATGTAGTAGCTACAGAGATTAGCTATCTGTGTGGTAGCCAAATTCTGTGTTTAACCTCATATCTGTGGCTCCTGTGGTAATGTCACCATGTTTTGACCTGACCGCAGGGCTCTGAGACTGTGTGTGGTCTTAAACTTGACATCATGGCCTCAGTTATAAAGGTTATTGCAGCGCACATAACATTTCTAGCATAAGTCCTAGCTATTTAGAATAAGCTGTATTAAACTATCCACAATAACCTTTGAATACTTTAAATGTGTGAAATGCTAGACATTAATAATAAAAGTAGAACTGAACAAGCAAAATATGATTTGTGTTAAAACGTTGAAATACGGCTGCAGTGATCATTTCTGCCTTCCATAAATACTGGCTGTGGTTTTTTTTTTTTTTTTTTTTTTTTTCCTTTTCTTTTTTTGTGCCATAATATAATTCTATTCCTTTCTCCTCACTTTTGTGCATGCTTTTCGACCCTAGAGATCATGTGATGCATGTATCATAAATATTTGGCAGTTACATTTTTAACATCACTAATACCATTCAACCAGTAACAGATAATTACTATTTTAATCATTATTGTTGGAAGGAGTCTCTTTGTACATTTTTGTCAGAGGTAAAGCTGTAACTAAACTTTCTGACATTGGACAGTCTTCATGACAGACGGCTTTGCAGTTTCTCAGAGACATGACGAGCTGCATTTGATTATTTATTTATCTTTTTTTGTCTTATCAACTTTGAGAGGAAAAAAAGAGAGTCTGGTGAGGGAAAGTTTATAGTTGCTATAACATGCTATAAATCGATAACAGGAAATAACTTGTTTTGTTTAATGATGTTCCACAATATTAAACCTAACTGTTAACTCTTAACTGATAAAGTATGTTGTGTCGTTTTTCAATAAATAAAAATCAAACTGCTCAGGTAAAAGTGGAATCTATCACTTCAGTGCATAATGTTGTTATTGGAAAAGAGTCATCTTTGTGGTGGTAACAGGTCACACTACCTTGTCTTGGATTATTTTTCTGTAACAGATTGTGTCATTGTGTTTTATTCCTTACTTTTTAGTTCAGTATTAACAGAAGTCGTGATGGAACTGTTAGTTAATTGCTTAATGTACCATTGAGAACAGTTGTACTTCTGTATAGCTCTTAACATGCAGAAATACAGTCTTTGGAACCTGTTTATTTATTTATTTTTTAGCTTTGTTTTATGACTTCTACATAGAGATGCACCGATGTATCGACCAATAAAGGCAATTTTTCCCGCGATGGGCCATCGGCCGATAGTTTAAAAACATCCGATGTTCAGGGCCGATTATATCCTGTCAATCAAAAGAGGGCTGGAAAACACATGGATTTCATGCTGTGTGTAAAGATGATGTCTCTTGTGTGGAATGACGACAAAACTGCAATCTGTAATCTCTGCACTGATCAAATTTTACACCGGACGCTGCAGCAGTGAAGCGGGAGTTTCGGCATCGAGTCTAATTTATTTTTTTTTTGCCACGCGGCTCATGCTGAATTAAAGCTCCAGTACACCGTTCAAAGATTTAAATGAATATGAATTGAGAAAAGTATATATTGCACAGAAGAATATATTTGTAGAGTAGTATATTTCATATCCAGTTAATGTTAATATATAAAAAAGTTGATATTATATATTACCAGT
>JANDJT010000071.1:19961791-19986908 GCA_024331685.1 Stegophilus panzeri
CACACACAGAGACACACACACTCACACAGAGACACACACACACACACAGACACACACACACTCACACAGAGACACACACACACACTCACACAGACACACACTCACAGACAGAGACAGAGACACACACACTCACACAGAGACACACACACTCACACAGACACACACTCACACAGAGACACATACACAGACAGAGACAGAGACACACACAGAGACACACACACACACACAGAGACACACACACACACACAGAGACAGAGACACACACACACACACACAGAGAGAGAGAGAGAGAGAGAGACACACACACACACACACACACACACACACACACAGAGACAGAGACACACACTCACACACTCAGAGAGAGAGAGAGAGAGAGAGAGACACACACACACACACACACACACACACACACACACACAGAGGGAGAGAGAGAGACCCCCGGACACAGAGAGAGAGAGTCAAAAACTAAGATAGAAATAAAGGTGGAGTTTGTGTTTTTACTCACTGGTTTAGAGGGTTTGTGGAATATATTATATTACTGAATTTAGTGGTTTAAAAGAATACTCCTGAGAGAATGATCAGAATTACACACTCTCTTTTCATACATCTCATACAGTCATTAATAACTTTCTCTCAGATCTTGTAATGAAGCCAGTGAAGAGCAACGACTGTGTCAAAGATCAGAAGGTCCACACTTTTTTATGACGGTAATAAAGCTGCTTTTGGCTGTTGTCTATCGGCCTAATCAGAACGTCTGTACACATACAAGTATGCATTGTGTTTGGCTTTTGAGCGGATAACTTTCATACGGTGAATGATTTTGAAGTAGTGGCGATGAAAATTATTAACTGATCTTTTTTTTTTGTTTTATTTTTAGTGCAGATCCATTCAAACCATTTGAGCAGCACCAGATCAACAGAGGTCTTTTTCAATTTTGAGTGTAGCTTGTATTAGTAATGCTGTGGGAACTCATGAGTCAGATTAACTCAAGGTAACTGGGCTTGTCCTATAATCTTGAAGACGCTTCACATCGATCTAAGAAAGATTCGTCAGTCAATGATTGGTGGGATATTCCATGGCAGTTTTTCAATTCAATTCAGTTTTATTTGTATAGCGCTTTTAACAATGGACATTGTCTCAAAAGCAGCTTTACAGAAATATAAATACAGGATACAGATTTTAAGTGTGTGAATTTATCCCTATTGAGAAAGCCGGTGGCGACGGAGGATGAAACCCTGAGAGGAACCAGACTCTGAAGGGAACCTATTCTCATCTGGGTAACAATGGATGGTGTGAAAGTAAAAGAAAGTTCATTATGGTTTTAACATGAAGTCTGTTTTCATGAGTGTCATTCACACTTTATTAAGCTCACTGAGTTAATCATAATCTGGAAGCATGGAGTATCCAATCACCTTCATTTCCTAGACATTTTGAAATGACCCAGATGACTGAAAAAAAAAATCTTCACAGATGACTCAGCTGGACCGAGAACTCCACTAACCTCTCTAGTGAGCATTGTGGCGGTTTCACCTTCTCCGTATGCCTTATTTGGCCCCTTATAACTGTACGTCATATCAGCATGTTGAGCCAAGACTAATGGAGTGAATTTATGGAGTAACAACAGGAACTGAGTGAATGAGCTGGCTAGAGTTGGATGTCTCAGTGGATTGGTATATGGCAGCCAGAGTGAATCAGACGTCTGCCAGTTACACGGCTGAGTTGTAAGTCCAAACAACTGCTGTTTCTTCTGTTTTTATTTATTGTGGCTCTAGACTCTGTTGGATGAAATATTTCGCAATGACGACTAGCAGAAACATGTCTTTTGCTTGATTTCTGGTGGTTTCGATTTGAAATCATATGAAAAGATAAAGGGATATTGTAAATACACTTCACATATTTCAGCTTGGATTATTAGTGCAATGCTGCACACTACTGATTTTTAACTCCCTAATTAGAGCTTGAGTGAGTCTCCATGCTGAGAAAGAAATTCCGAAGACAGCGACACAGGAGACGGGAGTCAGTGTGGGAGGGAGGGTGTGTACGTGTGTGTGTGTGTTGTATCGTATCATCGCAGGCAGACCGAGGTCTTTGGAATGTAGGCGTCGGGGTCAGGTGCCACAGCCCTTTGTCCTGTGCTCTGATTGGTCTGTAGATGCTGGACTTGCCTGAGTGGAAATGACAGCAGGAGCATCTCTGAAGAAAACCATCAATCACTTCAGACTGCAGCTTTGTCCAAGACTTCTCTGCTCTTAGCCGTGCAACTGTTTTATAAAAATAGTTTTCACACATCTACTATTGATGCATTTCAGATTGTTGGGCTTTGTGGAAGCTTTTTGCTCCAACATGTAATGTAACTTTAATTGTTGAAGAGAGCAGAAGAGCTTCGACTCATCTCCTAGTTTATTTTGCCTGAGGCATTCTCTCAGATGATACAGCATTAATCAGCTATCCTATCTGTTCTCCATTAAATGGATATAAAAGGTGGCAATTGAAAATTCTTTTGCGGAAACAGAATTTAGAGGAGTTATAAGCGGTTAAGTAATTGTGAATTGTTTTGTAGGAAAATGCTTAAACACATAAGAAAAACAAAACACAAGCAGTCGGTTCCTGGATAATTAAAATAAACAGTCTGGTACGTGCGTGTGAAGAATTATTTTACTGTGCTATCAGCAAGAGTTTAATGATTGAAAAGTTTTCAACCTTTAAAGGTTAGTTGGTAAAAACTAGGCAGGTGATTTAAATAAATCCCATGCACTGTCCTCTTATCGTACGTTTCAGACTTCTTAAATGAGTTATAGAGGTTTAGAAAGCTAGAATTCATTTCTAAATCTTTCTGATCACTGAATGAGCTGACTAGATAAGGTATAAAATAATGGGTGTGTAGAATCTACTTGGACCACTACATATCCAGTGCTTAAAAGGATTAATGAAGTTGAAGCATTAAAATTTTATTCATTTTTGCTGATTTTTCCCACATTTTTCATGTAGCATAAGGGCAGAGACGTACTTCCTCCAATGAAGCCAACGTCTACGTCTTTTGGAATCTCTGCTCGTGATGCATCCGTCGCAGCAGAACCGTACCCAGGCCCGCTTAAAGAGATGGGCTTGGGCATGGTTCAGTTGGACTCAGGCACGGGACGCTTCTAGTGCGAGAGGGCCGAGTATTACCGTGCCCCAAACGACTCCAAATAAGCCACAATAATAATAAACTTTATTTAGTGTAGCGCCTTTTAAAAGGAGCTTCTCAAGGCACTTTACATAAACAACACAATCATGTATAGATACAAATCATAAAAATAAGCATACGTACTAATAGTCAAAAAAAATCCTTAAAAGTCAAGTAAAAGCTAACCTAAAAAAGTATGTTTTAAGATACGTAACGTTATGATGATGGACTCCATCGGGGCGGCTGTGGCTCAGGTGGTAGAGCGGGTTGTCCACTAATCGTAGGGTTGGCGGTTCGATTCCCGGCCCACGTGACTCCACATACTGAAGTGTCCTTGGGCAAGACACTGAACCCCAAGTTGCTCCCGATGGCTAGTTAGCACCTTGCATGGCAGCTCTGCTACCATTGGTGTGTGTGTGAGTGTGTGTGTGAATGGGTGAATGAGACACGGTGTAAAGCGCTTTGGATAAAAGCGCTATATAAGTGCAGACCATTTACCATTATGCTGTGTGCGAGCACTTTTCTTCCTGTTTTCCTTAAAACAAAACAGAAATCGCATGGTAAAAATGTAAGCGTGGTCAGGCCCAGAACGTTAAGTTCAATGCGAGCGCAGGCCAGCATGGGAGGCAGCCGGGCCTAGTGTAAGTACGCCGTAAGTCTCGCTCATTGATCATTAAGCTAGAGCTGATGGACTTCGACTTGTGACAGAATTCCACTATGATTTCATGTTGTTTAGTAACTATGTATTGAAGTCAGTCCCTCTAGGATCACATAAATGAATGTGAAAGCAAGCAAACTCTGTAATATTCGGAGGAGCTTGCAATTTTTCTAAATTACCACAGATTTTCTGCCAAGACGTGTGATGTGACATCATCACGACGGGCGTTCTGTCAAAGATCTCTTCGATTCACGCGAGTCGACCATGAGTACAGCTAAAAGGTCTCGTTTACCAATAAACATCACTGCGAAAGATGCACAATTTAATGCAATTGCAGTTCAATTCAAATAGTTTTCCACAAATAAAAATGCACAAAAATCTCCAAGTTGCATCGCAAATTTTGGCCACGACGATCACAAAATACCCCCCTGTCCTGTACGGACTGTAAAATATACTCAACACTATTTACAATGCGACAATAAAAGGGCTTTTCACACTTTCTAAACCCCGGATAAATGGAATCCTTAGGTTATGTTTCACATTGCTCATACTTTACCCGGGGTTAACAATTAATCCTGGGTATTCATAATCTGATCTTTCATACTGTACATTCCTAAACTCTGGGTTAACCTTCTTATTTGCGGCGTCCACAACCGTGATTGGATAAATACAGCATGTGACTACAGGGTTTCTGTGACTGTACAAAAAATGGGGTTTAGAACAACGATAACCTGGGGTTAAGCTCGGTGTAAAAAGCCTTAAAGTGAATAACGAGAAGAGAGTTGAGATTTTACCTTCTTTGCTCTGATTCAGGTGTTTCCTTGCACACTGAGCTTTAGAGTGTGTGCTATAGGAGTTACGGGGGAGGAGGAGGAAGGGGAATGGTGGGCTGTGTTTGTTCATCTGTCTAAACATGTGAGTTTCATTGAAGAGCAAGTAAAATCTAAAAGACCTCACCTTCATGCGAGAGCCTCTCCATAGTGTGAGAACTAGTACCACTTTAAAGCAAGCACAATGAGGGTAAGTGAGACTTTTTGGGATTTGTGGGATTTTGTGTCTTTTTGTAATGTTGAGTAAAAGGGGGGAGGGTGTTAAGAGGTTATTTTTAGGGCAGTGTCACCTTATTTTGCTCTAAACATGAACCATTTCTTTGACATAATAATCTGTACTCATGATCAGTTGTACAAGAACCTTCTGCTTGATCTCAGATAGCTTTATTTAAATTCATGTAATTTACATGGGTAAATAACTGGCCTCATTTTGAGAGAATGTGGGATAAAAAAGGCAAAGGTTGAAGCAGTGCACTCCTTTAACAGAGCACAGGTTGCCCCCCCAAAACACCATTTTATCTCCCTGAGACTCAGCAGGCCAATATGGAGATGAAATGTGTGCGTGGGGAATTGGAAAGGTTTTACAACCTGAGCGTTCTTCAGCTCTTGTGGCCTGAAGGAACGTGCTACTTGGTTTCAGCGGGAAGCTTATTAAACTTTACCTAGAAAGGAGAAGTTACATTTACTAGGAGTAGACTGAACACTTTTTCAGGCAGTATTTGAGTGCGTGATCATTCTGGTCTCTGAATGTATTTGTTTAATTACTTGAAATCAGGCTTGCTGCGATAGTCTGAGTTACCGGTGTTACATGGTGTTCAGCTGCACACCGATTACATCCCTTGCCCAGCGCGACACCGCCCCCACCGTTGTTTTGCTTTTTTTTATAGTAATAGAAATCATTTAGTTCAGTTTGAGATTGGATGCTACGATTAAAAACTGAATGCGTCCGCTCGATTCAGCATCGCAGTCAGAGTCGCAGTACAGACCAGCAGGAGTCAGATTTTATTTATCACGTGACGAGAGTGAGGCGAGCTGATTGACAAGACGCTGGCTGCAGATTTGGTTTCAAAGCGAAATGTGAAAGCACCTATTTGGCAATATTTTGGATTTAAACCCCGTGTTAATAGAGAACCTGCACCATTCAAGCAATTGCTGCTAATTTGAAAACAAAAGTGAAATGCGCACGGCCATTTATAAGTGATTTCTGAATGGCTGTACGGCCCTGCGATTTACGAATCCCCACCCCACCACCACCCCCCTGTAATACCGGTATTAATTTCCTCACCGTCACATTTCTACTCAAGATGTTTCTCTGTTTGGCATTCAGCTGCAGAATGTTGCTCTGCTTATACAGTGGCAGATGTGTTTAGTCGAGGAACTTTGTCGTTTTTAAAAAAAAAAATTTAGTCAGAAACAACGTGATGCATTCCAAAGGCTTCGAAACAGAGGGATTACAGGATACGACTGTTTGGCATTCAGACATGTAATTTTCTCAGAAAGACATCTGTGTCAGGTTCGAGGGAAGTCGTGTCTCTTTTGATGCAGTAAAAAAAAAAAAAAAAAAAAAATCAAAGCTCTTTTTCCTCCACATGAAAGCGTTGGAGACTAAACAGAAAGCGAGATTTGTTAGACATGTTTAAGCTGACGTTGGTTTGAAAAATGATCTGAGAATTAAAAATGAAAGCTTTTATATACGTTTTAAAACGTGATCCTTGCAGCTCGTGAAGGGTCGGGGGTGTTCGAGCTGAGAACTCTGGAGCTGTAGGGCTTGTGGGCTGCAGATTACAGGTTAGACTAATAGAGGGTTTGGAGAAGCTTCATCACACAAGATCACAGTGCAGCACGATCTCAACCAGGCTTTGTGGTGCTTTATGATATTCTACAAAGAATGAACCGAGATCAAGCCCTTCCTACACCAAATATTTATCTTCTTTTCATAATGATTTTACCTCTCTGTGCATCAGAGTATTAACAGTATGGTGATTATTAGATGTGCACCCTGTTTTCGAGGGAAACAAATTCTTTTCAAAATACTTTTTTCCTTTAGTATAATTCGGATGGATCGATTTGAACTGATCAAATATCTTTTTAATGACGTAAATTAGTCGGTTTATCCAATTAATCCAAATTAATATTCCACATTAGCAATTGTTTGCATTAAAAGTACCTATTAAATTATGGAAAAAAAAAAAACCAAGGACTATAATTAAAGTGTAATGTATTGCTGCGTTGAAATGTCAGTGTTACTGCCCTTCAGGGTGGGCCTAAGAGACACGGAGAGACAGCTGTCCTACTGAGCGGAGACTCTATTCAGAGCAAAAGCAGTAGGAGATCGGAGCCATGCTGCTCCGTTAGCACATGAGAAGTGTGTTTGTCAGCACTGAAGAGGGAGACACGCTGCTCAACACGCTGCTCAACACACTGCTCCTTTATCTGTCCATGTCCTGAGAGCGTCTCGTTCAGGCCCAGGTCTGATAAGAGCGGATATATGCAGCATCATTTCCGTTTTTTTCCGCTCCTGCTGTATTGGTGTCAGGGCCTTCTCTTAATTCGTAATCCAGGCCCAGAGGAAATGAAACTGTTGCTGATTGCTCTAATCATAGCTCGCCTCTTGTGCATGTAGGCAGCTGCAGTATTTATAAAATAACGATAATGAGTCTTTATTAATCACATATACATTACAGCACAGTGAAATTCTTTTCTTTGCATATCTCAGCATGTCAGGAAGCTGGGGGCAGAACGCAGGGTCAGCCATGAAATACAGAATTTAACTGCACGACGGCTGCTAAGAATGACGACAAAGCCAGCGAAGCTTGCGGATCAGTCTCCATGATGTTGTATATACGATCAAGGTAGCATAATGGTCATATGGTAGGGGCTTGATCATTGAAGGATACACAATGATCCAGAAGACCCATTCAGGGGGTGAATTTGGCAGCCACGTCTTCGTTTTTGGTCCATTTACACTGAAACGTGAACCCGGAGTTTTCAAACTAAAATGGGGTCTTCGGCATTTCCAAAAGTCTCCGTTTTCGAGGATCGAAAACACCGGAGTAGTGTAGACGACAGGCGTAACCGTAGCGAAAGTTATGCATTTTAAAACAAAAACTGAGGCCTGAGACTGCTTGTTTAATCGGTTCATCTTAGTCTCCAATCAACTATCAAGTGTGCCTCCTATTTGGCTGGAATGAAAGCATGCAGCAACACCGGCCCGTAGCGGATAAGACTGAAAACCCCCTGTGTTGTGCTTTTGAGAGTCATTTTGCTGCTGTGGTCTGGGTCCACTTGTCTCCTCACTACACTGCAATACAAAGTTCTTATGACGAAACATTTCTATTCAGATGGGTGTGGTCTTCCAGACTGACTCCGCCCACATCTGCAGGGCACAGTGGTTCGTTGAACTGTTTGATGTGTCTAAAAATGATGTAAATCAAATTTGTGAGAGATTTTTGACCGACTTGTTAGACACTCTCCTCCACCATCATCATCATAGTCATCAAAACACCATGCAAAAGGAATCTATTTGGAAAGAAGGGGGTTTATCTCTCCAGTACAGTTAGAATTTTAATGAAATCTTTGACGAGGTGTATTAAAAATGCTCTGGTGGCGTGTGGTAGAACAGCACCTTACTAAGACTTGTTAGTTTTTCTTTTAATATATCGCTCATCTGAAATGGTAGTAGCTGTAATGTTTATGCTATTGGAAAATTTGTACATTTTAATATGCTTATAACTCGTATTGTTGTACTCTGAAGACAAAGAATCATCTCAAGTCATTATCTGTTGTTTAACTTTGCCAAATGTCATGCACTTCATGAGTGCTTTCACCCCTACAGTGATTGTAGCTCTTTGCTCTTTTAACTCTGATCTTTTTTTTCCAGGAACGGCAGCGACTAGAGACCATCATGAACCTCTGTGCTGAGTACAATAAGAACGATGAGCCGAGCTTGCTGGGTGTCTCCAGGCCCACTGTGATGCAGAGGCAGCGGGAGAGTGACGAGGAGAATCTGAGAGAGGAGTGTAGCAGCACGGAGAGCACACACCAGGACATGAGGACACCATACAACCTACAAAATGGAGACAACATGCAGGTCAAAGCTTCTCCTACTGTACAGATGTTTTTTGTAGTAATACAATTTTGATATTTATTTTAAAATACTATTTGGCTCGCACCTCTTGGGTTGGAGGATTGAATCCTGTCACCACTCTGTGTGTGTGGAGTTTGCATGTTCTCCCAGTGCTTTGTGGGTTTCCTCCGGGTACGCCGGTTTCCTCCCCCAGTCCAAAGACATGCATTGTAGGATGATTGGCATTTCTCAATTGACCGTAGTATGTGAATGTGTATGGGATTGTAGCCTGCGATGGGTTGGTCCAGGGTGTCCCCTGTCTTGTGCCCTGAGTTCCCTGGGATAGGCTCCAGGCTCCTCGCAACCCTGTGTAGGATAAGCGTTCCAGAAAATGGATGGCTGGATTTTAAAATACTCAACATACATTTATCCCAGTTATTCGAATCATAAAGAATATGCATGCAATAAAAACAATTAAAAAAACTCTTTGACATGATTGGGCATTCTCCTGATATTTGCAAAGACATGATGATTGAGTAGATGTAACACTAAAATTGTATTTTTATTTCATATTTAGAAATATTTGAAGCACTTATTTTTCCTTATTACTCTCAGTGAGTGTGATAGAAAATTGATTTTAAAAAGTTTTCGTCGTTTCTAGAGAAATTGGACATTGCACATGAACTTTTAAGTTTTTTTTAATTTATTTTTTTTAGCATTGTTCCAACTTCGTAAACGTATATAAAGCAGGTTTTAGGATTAAATAAATGAGTGTATGCTATTATAGGAAAGTAAGCAGTAAGAAATAAGAGACGTGAAGCAGATTTTCTGTTACTACGGATATTATTTCTCCATACATCACATCCTGAAGTCTGTATTCTTCTTACACCACTGCCGTTCACCAATGAATGGATAAAAGAAGACGATATGCTTCTTGTATGTGCTCAAAGTTCTGTTTTCTGCTGTGGAACATCCATGAAACTTAGTTACTTAGTTCCTGTTGTTGCTTCATTTATAGCAGCTGTAAACAGTCGTTTGTTCATTCAGCTTCTCTTGAAATTATTAAGGCAAAAAATATAATTTATCATGTTACAAAGAAATTAGAAAATGCAAGGCTCTTTGTCCTGAAGACTTTCCAGTATTGGAAAACATAAAGTTGCAGCTTTATGCTTTAACCCTGGGCAGTGGTGGCTAGGCGGTTAAGGCTCTGGGTTACTGATCAGAAGGTCGGGGGTTCAAGCCCCAGCACTGCCAAGCTGCCACTGTTTGGCCCTTGAGCAGCCTTTGCTTTTGCTCCAGCCTTTGCTCCAGGGGCGCTGTATCATGGCTGACCTTGCGCTCTGACCCCAACATCCCAACATGCTGGGATATGCAAAGAAAAAGAATTTCAGTGTGATGTAATGTATGTGTGACCTCATCATTATCATTACTACTGACTGGTACAAAGCACTGACACTGGTGACTCCTTCCATAATTGTTAAATGAATGTCTCCTCTGTTAATGATATAAGTCCCTGTCAATGAGCTGTTACTATACAAATGATATAACATGTTCGAATGAGCACATTAATATAAATCTTGAAAAAAATTGAATTACAGACAGCACTATTGTCCAAGCTTCTGTTTTTGAGAATGAATCCAGTCCTTCTGAGATTTGAGAATTCAACAGTTCTGTGGTATAAGACTAATAACTGTACACTGGTTTCTATGCTAAACGCTTCAGTAATATTACTTCAGTGCTGATTTAAAAAAAATATATATTTTATTTATTTTATTTTTTTGCAGTGAAATAGTGAATTATACGTTAAAAGTATTCTGAAGACCTGTACGTGTGTATTCTGTGTGTGTAGCTGGAGGAGATGTCAGGAAGCGGGACTAGGCTGGAACTGAGTTATTTGGAGGAGGAACGGGTGCGAGTGCTGGCGAGGGTTGATGAGCTGAAGGCTCGGCTTACGGAGCTGGAACAGCAGCTACAGGAGAACAAACAGGAGGTGGGAGACCCAGAGAGGCTCAAACACTCGACCCACATGTGCAAATGTTCTTGACAACATCCTTGACAACACACAAACAAACACGCACAAATTGTCGGATAAATGAGGTTTATATACACAAAGGAAATCCTTACCTAAAGATAAGAGTTGAGGAGAGGGGAATGTGAACCACAGCTGAGGGTGTGTAGTGTGTGTGTGTGTGTGTGTGTAGGCGGAGATGGAAAGGGCTTTGCTACAGGGTGAGAGGCAGGCGGAGCTGGGCCAGATCGAGACTGAGACTGACATCATCACCCAGCTGCAGCACAAAGTCAGCGAACTGGAGAGTGCCATCCAGAGGGAAAAGGACAAGGTAGAAGCCTTTCATACACACAATCACAAACTTGTAATCTACAGAATATGCAAAATACTGAACAGCTACAGAGGCTTTGCAGGAAAAAAAAATCTAGTGCATAGTTTGCTGTTGATTAGTTAATAGATTTTGGGCTGGAGTCATGTGACAGCTCTGTTTCTCTAGAACTGTGAGTGGGTGGGTGAGTGACTGACTGGGTGGGTGAGGGGGTGGCTGGGTGGGTGGCTGGGTGAGTGAGTGAGTGACTGGGTGGGTGAGGGGGTGACTGGGTGGGTGGCTGGGTGAGTGTGTGAGTGGGTGACTGGGTGGCTGGGTGCGTGGCTGGGTGAGTGGGTGGGTGGCTGGGTGAGGGGGTGACTGGGTGAGTGAGTCTGTGGCTGGGCGGGTGGGTGAGTGATTGGTGGGGGAGTGACTGAGTGGGTGGGTGAGGGGGTGAATGGGTTGGTGAGTGAGTGGGTGGCTGGGTGGGTGAGTCGGTGGGTGGGTGACTGGGTGAGTGACTGGGTGGGTGAGTGAGTGGATGCAGGTGTGCCTCTTTTCGATTTCTTGCGTACCTTTTATAGTGTATTAATCTCCAGATTTGCCACTCCAGGTCTGTCCTGGTCACTTTTGCCATCCACTAGTACAAAATGAAGGGCAGCAGTTTATCCAAACGTAACGTTTGGTGAAATTATGTTAAAGGAGTCCGTTGGTAGTTTGAATTTAGCTTGAATAGTATCAGAATTTTTAAAATAATTTTTCATCAGGTTATCTACTTGGCTTCACTAACCAAACTCCATTAACCTCTAATATTCTTGGTGCATCCCTCTACCTTTGTTTCTGTTTATCTTCGTGTCTGTGTCTCTTATTGCTGGCTGCGCTGAGACTTGAGGATCAGCCTGGGAGCTTTAACACGAAAACAGTCTGAGTGCACAGAAGTTAGATGAGCTGAGCTTTCCTGAGGGCATCTGATTTGGGGAATTTCCTCATGTTTCGCATGCAGTTTGTGGGGCTTGTTAATGTACTGCTGTGGTGATTACTGTTAAAGCTGTTAGAAGCTGAGAAGTGATGGGAATTTTGGATGCTCCAAACTTGTGACTGAGAGCATTATAAAAGGTCATGTGCTCCATTCTTGCTCATCTCAAGCAAAATGTTGGTGTGTTCCATTATAGCTTAACCTTTTAAGTTGCATAAATGGGGGGGAGAAAAGAAAAGTAGAAGCTCTCGAGTTTCGCAACAGAAAAGTGTTCGCCCTGTCGTCAGGAGACCGAGAGTTCAAATCCTGAGGATGCCACAGCTATTCACAGCCAGGGGTCAAGGGAGAAAAATTGGTGAGAAAATGGGGAGGAACAAAAAAAAAAAAAAAAAAAACCCACTTAAATGCATACATAAAAATTCAGTTTTATAAAAATGTATGCCTCAAACAAACAAATAAATAAATGTATTCAGCTATTTATTAAACTAGTAAAAGTAGTATCTTATGAGTATTTCATTACTTATTTATTTGAATAATAGCAGGATACTCGGCAGCCTTTTTGTACTTTTTTTTGCAGAGGACATTTTATGTGACTGTAAATATAAAGTATCAATTATAAAATTAAAATTTTGTTCCTGCATGATGTGGAGCTCCTTTGATGCCTGACCCTTATAATATGTATAAAAAGGATTTATACTAGCTAGTAGTTAGAAAATGTTAAAAAGTCACTTAGAAAATGTTTCCAAAGTTATGCGGTGGCTAACAATTAAGTGTTGAATGGCCGTTCCAACATGGATTCTTCAGCAAAACCACGAAACCGAAACAATGAACTGCTACCTGCAGTTTACTAGATTGGATTGTATCAAATGCTCTGAACTGTCAAATGCAACTTTTATTTTTCTGTGTTGTCACTGAATCACCTGAGAGAATATCATTTTCACAGCTCCCTTTGGCATTACACTTGAATACCCAGTCAAAGTAAGACAAAACATGTTATTATGTGGCCTGGAATGCTTCACTGATCTGGAAACGCATGAAGGTACAGTAACGTGTGGTATGTTTATTCAAGTATGTCGGTGTGACCTAGGATTATTCGAAGACTAACTTTAGTTTTCCGAAATATTCATGATACTGCTTTTATTAATCTTTCTTTCTGGGATGAAAGAAAGAAACGGCTAAGCATGAAAAATGCAGATGGCGTACCAAGAAATAAAACCTCCTCTGCACACTGTACCACCAAGATATTCGGTTAAATGCTAGACAACAGAAGCTGGTTCTGCTCTATCGAAGGCCTTTGGTACATGTCATCCTGCTAAACAGGAAGTGTTTTTGGGCAATGGTGGTTTGGCGGTTAAGGCTCTGGGTTACTGATCGGAAGGTCTGGGGTTCAAGCCCCAGCACTGCTAAGCTGCCACTGTTGGGCCCTTGAGCAAGGCCCTTAACCCTCTCTACTCCAGGGGCGCTGTATCATGGCTGACCCTGCACTCTGACCCCAACTTCCTAACATGCTGGGGTATGCGAAGAAAAGAATTTCACTGTGTTGTAATGTATATGTGACCAATAAAGACTCTACCATTATTCCACATTTACGGCACATTTTGAGTTAACTGAGTAAATATGGATGCTGTAATAAATGTAGAAAGTCACGTCTCTCTGTTCTTCATCCAAACCACGGTCTGTTGTGACCTCTAACCTGAGACGCTTGTGCATGGCGTGGATTTGAGCAGTGTGTTTTCTCTCTCTCTCTCTCTCTCTCTCTCTCTCTCTCTCTCTCTCTCTCTTTTTCCCATGGATGGTGTGTGTTCTCTTTCTAGGAGAAGGCCAATGTTGACAGCCAGCGGGAAGCCCTGGAAAGGCTTCAGGATGGCTACAATGAGCTGAAGAGCCAGCTGCATAACTGCCCCGAGTCTCTAAGGGAGCAGTTGCAGGAGCAACTCAAAAGGGTCAGTCCCGTCCTGCCAGTCTCATACCAGGACCATCAGAAACTCTGCGCGACTCACACACCCCTTCCAATCATAGCATCTCTGAACCTACAGTACACACACACACACAAACCACATCACCCACTTTGGTCCAGCAGATGGTAGATGTTGGGATGCATGATGCTTATGCAGTAAAATGATAGTAAGCTTGTGTTCAAGTTCTGAATAATGAAAGCAAACACCATGCCACTTTGTAAGGAATAGTTTTACAAAACACACATTATGCAGGTTTCTATTAGCTTGCTTTGATTTGATTTTTAGCCATGTTGTTGTTTTTATTTTTATTTTTGTGAAACTATTCCCATACTGTCTGCTGGCAGCCTCTCATCATTCTTTCATTTACCTCATTTTGCCTACATGGGTAAATGTACAGAGAGATGGTGTGTCAAATGGTGTGTAAGGGCTGTGTGGTGAATTCTGGGTAAGAAAATCAGCTCTGTTCTTTGTAGCTGTGCATGTCTGTTTGGTTCTGCTGTTTCGCTGGATCGGGTCTCCTGTGTGCAGCCATGTTTTTTTTTTTTTTTTTTTTTCCCCCGTGCCTCTTTTTAACCCCTAACATTCCACTAATGTATTAATGTAGAGCTTAATAGTGATGTTCTTTATCACTGTGCATTTTCTGTCTTCCACATGCTTTCATCATGATTGGGATTATGAGAAATACATGATGGATTTTTGTTACTGTTGTTCAGTAGGTTCAGTAGTTACTACACTCAGACTTTGGCGTATTTCCTCCTTTTGGTAGTTCGTAGAAGAACAGGCTCTTTTTGAGATGGATTTTCATTGCTAGACGGTTTTTACCAAAAGAACAGTCCTGCAGGCTGCTCAGAGAAATCAACACTGACACAAACTCTGCCCTCAGGCTTGCTCATGTCAAAAGGAGTTTGCCTATAGTACAATGAAGGCTGACCAATGATCCTCTGTGAAAACATGAGTCAGGTTCACTATAGGTCAAGTAAAGGCAAGATCGGCATCAGAGTATCAGCAAAAAAACCAAAAATCATTTCAAGGAAGTAAGTAAATTTATTTATATAGCACCAAAGTGCTGAACAGAATAAGAAAAATTTTAATATGAAACAGAATAAAACCAAATAGACAGACAATAAACAATAGCAAAAAGGAGGTTAAAACACCTGGGAGAAGAGATATGCTTTCAGCCACTTTTTAAAAATGATAATTGAGGGTGCAAGGCGGATGTCCAGTGGCAATGGATTCCATAAACGAGGGGCGGCGACTGAAAGTTCTGTCCCCCTTAGTTTTTAAAGGGGATCGAGGGACATAGAAAAGAAACCCCATCAGAAGATCCTGAAAATCTGCTAGATGAAAGTGGAGTAAGAAGACCTTTTGAGATGAGAAGGAGCTTGATCATTAAGAGTTTTAAAGACAAACAAAATAATCTTAAACTGGATCCTAAACTGGACCGGGAGCCAATGGAGTGATGCTAAAATTCGGGTGACATGATCATATTTCTTTGCCCTGGTCAACAGACTTGCAGCTACATTCTGAACCATCTGGAGACGAGCAAGAGATGACTGAGGAAGACCCAAGTACAATGAATTACAATAATCTAAATGTGATGTGATAAAAGCATGAATAACCTCCAAATCTTGGAAAGACAAAAATGTTTTAAGTTGAGAAATAATCCGTAATTGATAAAAACTATTCTTAACGACCGATTTGTCTGTTTATCTGTTTTAAGCATAATTCTGAGTCCAGGATAATACCAAGGTTCCTAACCGTGGAAGTAATTGAGGGGACATGATTACGAAGTAATCAAAGTAGTGTGTTATGGTCTACAGTATCAAAGGCAGCTGTAAGATCTAGTAGCATCAATACAGTATTTTTTCCAGCATCCACCAGCAGTAAGATGTCCTTGAACACTTTTAGCAAAGCAGACTCTGTGCTATGATAACCAGACTGGAAAGGTTCCAATTACTTGGCTGTTTAAAAACAGGATCAATTGTGACTGCACAACTTTCTCAAACATCTTTGACAGGAACGATAGCTTAGAGACAGGCCTATAATTATTAAAGCAACCTTCATCAAAACCCTGTTTCTTAAGCAAAGGTCGAACAACAGCACACTTAAAACAATTCGGGACCACCCCAGCATCCAAAGATGAATTTATTAACACCTGGATACTGGGGCCAATTACGGAAAAAGTTGCTTTTATAATCTGAGAGAACAACATCAAGAACAAGTGAAGTGGACGTTATTTTCATCTGGTTAACCAGATCACACAGTTCCTTTAGAGAAACATGTTGAAAATGATAAAAGGAGACCGGTATAGCCAGTGAAGACTGAACTGAATTTAGTCTTAAATGCATCATATAGCACTGAGTAAACAATAAGGTCATAATGTAGCAAGTATTTCACATATTCAAGGAATTATTTTATGATCGTAAAGCTAAAGCCCAGCAGTATGTCATGCTTTGTGTGCAGCAGCTGTGCTCCTAAGCTGCAGTACCGTGTGCTCCTGCGCTTGTCCGCTGACTGGAGCTGCCTGCCTGATGCTGCTCTCTGACCCCGTGGTTGGTGTGTGTGTGTGTGTGCGTGTGTGTGTGTGTCTGTGTCTGCACACTATAGGAAGCAGAAACCCTGGAGGCTGAGACAAAGCAGTTTGAGGACCTGGAATTCCAGCAGCTCGAGAAAGAGAGCAGTCTGGAGGAGGAGCGTGAGACTATCTCCCAGCAGCTCCTGCAGGAGAAAGCACAGTATCAAAACAGTGTGGCTAAAAGAAAGGTACTCAGTGCTTCTGTTTTTTATTTCATCACTACATTTGAGCCTGCTCTTAATTCACAGTCATGCTCATACATCGCAAAAAAACATATCTTGAATACAGGCAAATTCAACTAACATTCCCCTTTATTAGATGAAAAAAAACCAAAAAAACATTTTGACTATTTCTAGATACTTTTGCTCAATTTTCTTATTCCACTGCAGATAATTTTGCTTCTTCAATCATTTATTTATAGAAAGAAGCTAAATTATCTATCTGCCAGTAGAATAAGAGCATTTTTAGGTAGATTATATTTGATGCATAAGAATCTCACAATGAGAAATATTAGATACTTTCTTTCCTTTATTAAAGAGATCTTCACTTGCTAATGTGTAATTTTTTACAATGTAGGCCACGTTTCTGACTTTGATTCCACACTGAGCTATATCTTTTATTAAAGACTACAATTGTACAGACTACGAAAGACCATCACTGCAAAGACCAAAAAACTTGGTTACACCAAAATGTAAGCAATTCTATATGTGGTGGTCTGGAAAACCTGTCAGAAATGACTGTGGCAGACAAAAAGAATCCTAATTATTTAGGTTTTTCGGCCTATGACATACCACACATCCACTGTAAGAAATCAAATATATTTCTTCAAAACAATACGGAATTGTTTTTATTTACTTTCAGATCTTGCCTATGTTGACTTCTTGCATCACGTCGGCTACAAATCGGAAAATGATTCAAACAGGGTCATGGTCAAATGTCTGAAATGGTTCTTCTTTAAAAGCTTCCTTTCTGTTTGAAGTATATTTTAAGGGTATTTCTGGCAAGAAATAACTAGACTTGTAGCAGCCATCCCTGGGAATGCCATTGAGTTCTACTTGTTGAGTTATTGGTTTAAAATGTATAACCTTGAGATGCTTAGGACTATAATAACTAATAACAATTATGGTATGGTAGTAGTCATTAGCTGATTGCCATCTGGGCATTAATAATAATAATATGTTTAAATTATATTGCACCTTTCCAGAGCTCAAGGATGCTTTACATTAGTGAGATTAGGCACTGATGTCAGGCAAGAAGACTTTTTGCACAGTCAGCGTTCCAATACATCCCAAAGGTGTGTGGAGGGGTTGAGTTCAGGGATCTGTGAAGGCCGGTCGAGTTCTTCCACTCCAACCTTGACAAACCATGTCTTCATGGACCTAACTTTGTGCTCAGGGGCATTGTCATACTGGAACATATTTGGTTACAATGAATTGTGCCAAAGTTAAATAGAGAGACAGCATGGAGAGGTTATCAGCCCTACAGAAGATAAACTCATTTTCATTGTTCGCCTGCCGTCGTTCATTCAAATGAGCAGCTTACATCTGCGGGATTCACACTATTGTACAATTGACCTTTAAGATAACAGTGAAAGGTGAACTTGTACCAATGTAACGTATTTAAATGGGCACCCTAATTATGACCTTGTGTGTGCACTTATTTAATTTTGAAGGAAAAGGTTACAGCTCTGGAGAAGCAGGCCAATCAGCTGGGCCTGCAGGCTGCACAGGAGTGTGAAAAGGTGGCTAAGGACAGGAGTGTTACCCTGCAGCTACTTCAGAAGGTACGCAATGAGTGAACGCGGCTGGCGAATTAATACTAGCGTTCCATTCAGGGCATATTTGAAACCACAGCCTAATCATTGTATAGAGTAGGTCATGCATCATCTTCAGCAGCTTAATGCAGCAGACATAACCGCCCAAACCAAACAACAGCACCTTACACACTTTAATACACACAGCCCCTCATTCATATTTCATCCTTATATCATCCACTACTTTGCAACGCGCACACAGATGCACATTAACAGTGCTAATTACAGTACCTTGCCTAGGTATTCACTAAAAAAGTCTGTAATATTGAAGTGGGGGGGGACAATATAGTTTATAAAATTATTTACAAATAAAAAAATGCAAAAGTTGTGATTGCATAAGTGTTCACCCCTGTTGCTGTGCAACTCCTAAGATAGTTCTGGTGCAACCAGTTGTCACATAATTAGATGAATGGAGATCACCTGTGTGGAATTAAAGTGTCCCCATGATCTCAGTATAAATACACCTGGAAGGCTCCAGAGTTTATTAGAAGACATACCTAAACAAACAGCATCTTGAAGATAAATGAGCTATCAAAACGGGTTCTAGAAATTGATCAGTCAGGGTTTGGTTATAAATACAAAATGTAAAAAAAAATGTGGAACGTCCTGCAGACTACAGTTAAATCCGTTATTAAAAGATGGAAAGAATATGGCACAAGCACAGTCCTGCCTAGAGAAAGCCGTCCACCAAAATGGACTGACTGACATTAGTCAGAGAAACAACCAAGGAAGGTGCCAAGTCGATCTCTGCAGGAGCTGATAAAGATCCACAGCTCATATGGTGGAATCCGTTCACTGGATAATCATAGCCTGGACACCACACAAAGCTGGACTTTATGGAAGAGTGGTGAGCAATATGGAGTTTGCCAAAAGGCATGTTGGAGTCTCAGCAAATATATGGAAAAAAGATTTTCTGGTCTGATGAAACCAAAATGGAGCTTGGCATAAAGCCGTATTTTTTGACGGAAGCTCAACATATTTCATCACCCTGAGAACATCATCCCCACAGTGAAACATGATGGTGGTAGCATCATGTCACCCTTGGCCTCTTGGTTACTTCTTTTGAATAATGTCCTTCTTACCCGATCACCGACTTTTGGTGGGTTCTACACAATTTGATTGTAACTGGAATGTGCAGAAGGAAGGCCTGGGGCCAGAGAAAACTCTAACACGGGCTGCCTTATGATGATGCATAATACATTACGAGTATGCTGTGCACAGTAAGGTATATTGCTTCAAGGCTGCCTTCTGTGGTACGTTTCGTGGTGCATACTCTCCACAGCATGGCAAATTTTCCAAAATAACAAACTACCGCCAGTAACGATATAATAACGAGCATACCCTGTGCTTTATAGCGTCTGGTGAAATACTAAACTATATATGATGGTCTGCTCAAGGGGTCGTCTCTTTCTTACACATGCGTGATTTTACAGGAGAAGGAGAGGCTGGCTGGTCTGGAGAAGAGATACTTCAGCTTAACTGGAGGCAGGACTTTTCCTAAAGGCTCCAGCACATTAAAAGAGGTAAGGGTATATTAAACCTGTGAAAATAAATGGTTAATGTACAAATTTAGAACAGTGAGACCAAGCGTTCTGAAGCTTAGTTGTTCTTTAATCTCTTTTTCTCCCCCATATGGTTTCTACTAACATCTTTTACTTGTTTTACACTGAATGAATTCATAGTTCATTGTATTTTATTTAATGTCGTTAGTTTGCCTGTTTAATCTAGACAGCTATTTTGATTGTTATAATCGAACACCGTGTAGTTAATGTTAAGGAAATCTCTCTGCCGACATTATTATAACTGTTGCTACAGACACCAGTTAGTTTTTACTGTTGGTATCCCATCCATCATCCTATTAATCAGTGGTTCATAACTGGTCTTGCATTAGGACCACATTTGTTTTTCATCATTAAATCATGACCCACAAACAGTTATTTTTCTAATACTTCTAATATATTTTAGAAACCCATTAGTGCATTAATAGGCTGTGTCTTCCTGTACTAAAACTCTGCAACAGGGGATAAGCATATAGAATTACATCTTAATCATCTAAAACTAAGCCCCTTCTTTCCTAATTTTTTCTAGATGTGCAATAAGCAAGGAATGAAACACAACGGGCCATGCTGTTGTAGGAAAGTAATAAAAGAAAGTTATTTCCCTGAAGTTGATTATTTTTCAATAACAGCATGTCCAGAAGTGTTTTATACCTCTTGTTTTACATAAATTTGTCAAAAAAATTCAATTAATTAAAGAACAATACATTACAATTTTTATTCATTCATAGTTACATTTGATGTTGTGGAACATCCACGAAACAAGTTAGACAAAGAATGTCTTGTTTTTGAGTCTTTCAAAAGATGCTAAATTAAACATCTCCTCCCAGAATTTTTTTTTTTTTTTTTTTTTTATAGAAACCATATATTTTATAATCTGTTTATGTCGAGTGTCCACCATACAAATCCATATGCAAATTGTTACTATGGAAACAAGAACAAATGGAGAACAATAATATAAACCTTACAACTGGAACTGTTGTCAGAAATGTTGTTATAGAAAATGAATCAATGCCTCTTGACTCAGCATTAAGCAAGGCTGTGGGATAATGCAGTTATATTCCTCTTATGATTGACAGGCCAAGTTCAGACAATATAAAGGACCCATCAATAGGGTTCTGTACATCTTAATTATGCTGCAGTTCATGTGTTTATTAAGTTACAGTGCACTGCTTTGAACTAAAGATTAAGCTTGGCAGGCTTTGTTCCTGAAGCTTAATGTAAAAAAAAAAAAAAAAAAGTCATACTTTTCAATGCTAATTAAAAAGTCATACTTTTCAATGCCCCCCCCCCTTGCTGTTATAATAACCTCCACTCTTCTGAGAAGGCTTTCCACTAGATTTTGAAATGTGGCTTTGGGAATTTGTGCCCATTCATCCACAAGAGCGCAAGAGCTTGAACACTGATGTAGGGCAAAAAGGCTTTGTAAGACCTTGTGCACAGCCATCACTCTGGCTCTGAATAGTCTCCGTTCAGTAGTACAGCTGTCTCTCTGTGTCTCTCAGGCCCACCCTGAAGGGCAGTAACACTGACATTTCAACACGGCAATGCGTTACACTTATAGTCCAGACTGCATGTAGGTGAACTGAGTTGTTTTTTGTTTTGTTTTGTTTTTTTTAACATGCCTGTTCTAATTGTTAAGGCAAGAGTACTGATGGTGTGATGAGGCCCTATTGGATCTGCTCCATTTATTTTTTTTTATTATTATTATTATTATTATTATTATTGTTATTATTATTTTTTTAATGTTCTCAAATGAATCGCGTTTTTGAGGGCCCAAACATGCCCGAAAACTCATTTTCAGTTGAATTTGGGGAAACCACTTGAAGCATTCGTTGTGTTGACCTATTTCAATAGCTTTTGTTTGATTTGTTCATTGCAAACAGCTGAAAGTCTGAACATTTTGAGAATAAACCTGATTTGCAATGGGGGGTTGAATAATTTTGCTTGCAACTGTACGTAATGACTGACCTCTGGTCCTGTGTAAATCCGTTGGTGGTTGTACAGGGGAGACGGATGGCGGAAGTCTATAGGATGTATGTGAGCGATACCCAGCTGACCAACTCTGCTTCGCATGACCCCTCACTTATACTTGACCCAGCTGTAGCTGCCCCCTGCGAGGTATCATAGTATCATGGGTATCATAGGTATCATAGTGCTCTGATTTCATTTCTTTACCTCTCTATGTTGCTTGCACTTACTATATGCTGTATACTCCTAAATGGCTTGCTTTAATACACAACCAATTTACTTTGCATTGCAAATAAAGCATACATTACCCAGTATTAAATGGCTTAAACCATAAGCTCATCAGTGGGTTTAGGAGAACATATGTAATATCTTTTAATTATAAAACTTGAAGATTGTATTCAGAGATTATATATTATATATAATAAATTATTTTTATGCTTGTCTGTCTTTAACCTTTTGACCTGTCTCACTCCTTTCCTCTTTATTCCCTTCCATCTGCATATCCATACTGGGTTTCAGGACTATGTTACTGTGGGCCAATTAAACCAGATCTATGGGATGCCGAAGGTGGATTCCTCCCCCACCTCTCCTGCCCTATTGCGTCAGCCCACCCTCACTGAGCCTGCCTTTTCCTGTCTTCCTTCCCCCCATGGCTCCTCTCTTTCTCTCTGTTTTGAGGTGTGTCTGTTTACCTTTAGAAAACAATTCCTCTTCTAGCCCCTGCTTTCTGGTACATTAATCTGTCTGTACATTTGCACCCTTAAATTCAGTTTAGTTCTGTATTAAATCAAATAACCATGTCTTCAACACTAGTCGAATACATTGCCGTTAATCTGACGACTATTTCATGCCAGAGCAAAAAACAAACACCAATGAACAAAATGTGAAATAAAATGCCAAAAATTTTTCTTTTCATTAGTGACATGCAGTAAACATTACACACTTCATCTCTTCAGGTCTTCTTGTCCCTGCTGTGAGCTGTAAGTATTTCTGGACATATTAACACTTTTTACCATGTTTAAGTAGTAATCTTGATGATAAAGAGTTCAACATTTAATGAGATGAAAATGAAGCTTTCGGGAAGTTCTCCCCTTCTCCGATTGCACACACAATGTTGTGTTTAGGTTTAGGGCTGTGATTGGACAGTGTTTTGCTTTTCAGTGTGGCACGGCTGCAACTTACTGATGAAAGTAGAACAGGAAATTGCATTCATTTCTGACTGAAGCAACTGAAGAGATAAAGCAACACAAGAGCAATGGTTTTGCTTTTCAGTGTGGTACATTTTCTGCATGTCACTAATGACCAGCAATACAGTTTATGTATGGTATTTCACATCAGATTGCATTTTGTTTTGATATGGAATCTCCTCTACACATTTCACTGTAACACTGGCAGCGTTACAGTCCATTCTGTAGTGATCTGTTTCGTCTAAATGCTTCACCATTCGCAGTAAGAACTCTGAAGTGTCCCTCTCTGTAGGGGTAGAAATCAAAAGCTATTTGAGACACACTGCAATGAAGGTGGTGTTTCATTGTCATTGACACTCTGTCAACGCGAACAGGTATCTTGATGTAATAATGAACAAAATGGACTAAGCAATGAAGCTGCTGTTTTTCTAAATTCACAGATACAATTTCTCTCTCTCTCTCTCACTCACACACACACACACACACACACACACACACACACACAAAACAGCTACATGCTTAGGTAGCAATAAATACATGAAATCTATATGAAGAGCTTTGTTCAATGCAGCAATATTTTCGGCTGTTTTATTCCTTATAGTACATTGCATTGCAGATTCAGGTCTGGAATTTACCTAAATATAAAGCTTTGTTTGCTTGTTACTGCAGACATTTTTATTCAGCTTAAAAATAGAGCAACGTGTCCATCGGTTTAAAACGAGTGTCTTGAAGTAAATTATTTGAATCACATGATTTTTAGGTGCCACTTTGTAAAACATGCTTCATCGCTTCAGAATGGACTGCATAGTCAGTCCTTGAGGTTTTATTGCTCTGTCAAATAAGTTGTAGTTTTAGGAAATTATCAAGCTCTCTGTATGCTGAATCAGGTGGGGTACAGCGAGACGGACTTCAGTCATGTATTACAATACACTGCTCTTGTTGACGTCTCCTGCTGCCATCTGAAGAGCTATTTCATTACGCGATAAATTAAAATGAAAGGTGTCTGCATTTAAACAGTTACAATAGTTGACGTACAGATGTACAAGATACAGAGAAGATTGACTAACTGTAGGTCAGCAGTGGAATAGTAAAAGCTGTGTACAGGACTGGAGGTGTGAAGCGTAAAACATGATGTTTATATGTAAGGTATACAGAGGTTTGCTGATGTGGTTTGATGGTGGGTAAAATTTGACAGCATCCACAATTAATTGTTTTATTTATTTATTTATTTATTTATTTATTTTTGTTATTTGTTCTAGCTCATTTGGGACCGTCACCCAGCTGCACCGACGCCTTTGGTAGAAAACAGAAACTTGCATAACCAGTTTCTCGAAAGTGGATTAATAGCTGTTCACTCTTCTCATTAAACCAGCTTTCAGTTCCTCAATAACACTTTTCTCTTCTCTTATCTTCTTCTATTTTCCTCCTTTTTTTTTTCTCTTTCCCCTCACTTTCTCGTCTCATTCCACCCCACCACCTTCCTGTGCGTTCCGATGTGGGTAAAGGGTCAGCCGGAGTGGCTTAGACCTCAAATCCCCAGGCTAGATTTAGAGCGCTGGTACCAGGAGGTGATGGCGGCTGGAGATCCAAGCCAGCTGTGCCCGCCTCCTATCCAGGCTAAAGCTCACTCAGCACACAGGCCTCTGCAGGTAACCCGTGCCATGCAGACCCAACTTCCCTCTTTCTTTGTCTTTTCCCTCTGCTCTCTTTCTTCATATCTTCATCGTCATGTAGGTCTCTTTTAATGCATGGCAGCTCCAGGAACTCTGAGTGTAAAGTCTGTGCTGTATATTGTTGAGGAACGTTGTCATGTTGTTTGGGTTTTATTTGGTTGTGTTTGGACTTTGTGACTCATGGCCGCTGTCTGGAATCTGGAAAGGTCACACATCTCTGTAAGAAATGTCTAAACAGTAAAGCAGTCTGCTTGATTAAGAGTATTGTGTTTGTATGGGATAAAGCAGGTGGCTTTGTGTATAACAGACAGAAATTTAGAAAGAAATATTCCTGGATCATTTTTGCATAGATTTATTTATTTATTTT
>JANDJT010000071.1:20050122-20074130 GCA_024331685.1 Stegophilus panzeri
GCAAATTAATATCAGCTGGGTTAGTAAATTGATGGTCTATAAAAAGACTTTTCATTACCAAGGTGTCACACAAGAAATATCTCATGATGGGTAAAAGCAAAGAGCTCTCCCAAGACTTTCACAACCTTATTGTTGTGAAACATATTGATGGTATCAGATTCAGATGCATTTCAAAACTTCTGAATCTTCCAGTAAACACCATTGGGGCCATTATCTGCAAGTGGAAGCAACATCACTCCGTCATCAACCGACCACGCACAGGAGCTCCTAGCAAGATTTCTGACCAGGGAGTCAGAACAATAGTCAGAAGAGTAGTCCTCTGTAGTACTCTGAAAGAGCTCCAGAAACACTTGGAGGCAGCAGGTACCATCGTCACAGAGAAAACAATAGGCAATACATTCCACCGCCATGGCCTTTATAGATACTCGCCCCGCAAGACTCCATTGCTAAAGAAAAGGCATGTCGAAGCTCGTTTAAAGTTTGCTAAAACTCATTTGAACAAGCCTATGAAATACTGGGAAAGTGTATTCTGGTCAGATGAGAGTAAATTGAACTTTTTGGTTGTCATACTACACACCATGTTTGGAGAAGAAATGGCACTGCACATCACCCTCAAAACACTATACCAACAGTGAAGTTTGGAGGTGGAAGCATCATGGTGTGGGGCTGTTTTTCATCGCATGGTACTGGCAGACTTCATATAATTGAAGGATTTTCTGGGAGATTCTTGAAAAGAATCTGCTGCCATCTACCAGAATTATGAAAATGAGACATGGGTGGACGTTCCTGCAGGACAACGATCCAAAGCATACAGCAAAGGAAACTCTCAATTGGTTTCAGAGGAAAAAAAAATCAAGGTGTTAGTATGGCCCAGTCAATCACCTGACTTGAATCCAGTTGAACAAGTTCTTCATACAGCAAGCATCTTGAACCTGTCATTACAAACAAAGGCTTCTCCACTAAGTATTAAATAAATTTCAGTTAGTGTGTTCAATACATTTTTCCTGTGCATTCCACTTTATTACACATAACTTCATTTATGGACTTTAATGTGTGGATTTCTTGAGTTAATACCAAAGTCTGGTGAAAATTTAATGTGAATAGCCTCATTGGAAATATATTTACTGAAAAAAATGTTGAAGCTTTCAATACTTATTTCCCACACTGTAAATCCGGACTTTGACTAGGCTATTCCATAACCCTCCATTTCTTCTTTTTGCGTCATCCTTGGTGGATTTGCTAGTGTGCTTAGGATCATTACCCTGTTGAAAGATCCACTTTCAGTTCAACTTAAACTTTCGGACAGATGGCCTCACATTATCTTCAAGCACACATTTTAATATGATGCAGAATTCATAGTTGAATCAATGAATGCAAGCTGTCCAGTCCCTAAGGCAACAAAGCAACCCCAAACCATAACATGAAAAGTTGTCTTTGGTCTGCGCTAAACATGTCTGCTGTTCCTGTGGCCAAACAACTATCTTTGATTTGTCTGTCCAGAGCACATTATTCTAAAATGCCTGGTCTTTTCCTAAATGCTCATTGGCAAACTATAGTCTTGCAAAGGTTTTTTCCTGGCACGGAGCTAGGCCGAAATTGGGTCATGCAACAGAACAATGATCCCAATCACACAAGCAAATAAACAACGTGAATGGCTAAAGACAAAAATTAATGTGTTGGAATGGCCAGGTCAAAGTCCAGACCCCATTGAGATACTGGAGGGATCTTAAGTGAGCTGTGCATAAAAAATTCCCTCAAACACAAATGAACAGAAGCAATATTGTAAAGAAGAGTGGGCCATAAGTTCTGCAAAATGATTTGAGAGGCTGCCTGAGGTGGTTTTACAAGTGTTACGTCAGGAGACGAATTGTGCTGGTGTGTTCTCTCTCTCTCTCTCTCTGTCCCTTCCCCTGTTTCGTGCTCACAGATCGCTTCGCCTTAATTGGACGTGCTGATGCTGTGCACAGAGATTGGAGAGGAGAAGATTGGGCGTCTTTTTAAGAGAAAGAAGGACATTATGTCGGGAGGAATGCGGATGTGTGGTGTGTCTGTGATTGCGTGGGCACGATTGAGTAACGAATGTTGTTTGAGTGAACTCGCTTGTTTGTTATATTGTGTACGAGTGAAAGAAACGAGTGATTTGAAGTGTTCATATCGTGGTGTTTTGGTAGGCTATTGTGTTGTCCCATTCCCCTGTCTTGCCTTATATGTTGTGGCTGAGTGTACACCTTATTTCTAAATATATCGCCTATTGTAAATATTTCTTTTCTTAGTATCACAAAAGCTGTAGGGGTTGGGTGCCGTTTGTTTTGGGTCGATCTTTTGTCCTTTGTTTTTGACTCAGTTAGGGAGTTAGGTTAGACTCTGTATTTTATTTTGAAATGTTTTTTTTGTTTGTTTGTTTTTGTCTTTTTTGTTAGGTTATTTAAATTGATATGGGGCAAGATAGATAGTTTATTATTTTTGGCCTGGCCCTGAAGAGATTTTGCTTTCTGAGTGATTGTTTGTTTTGGATTATTTCTTTCTTGCAATCATTAAGTTTGCAAGGTACCAAAGAATTGAATGACACGTGTGTCGACCTCATTATTTTGATTATGATTTATGTTTATACTTTTTATGTTACACCTCAACCCTAGACCGGGGTCGTAACAACATGCTACTGAATTATAGGGTTTGCTTTCTTTTTCTCATGGCTAGGTAGTGGTAGTAGGTAAGCATTTTCCCTTGCTAGCTAACTTACTGTAAACTAGAGAAGTATTTAGCAAACTGACTGTAACGACTTGAGTCCTGGGGAGGATGCAAGTGCAGTTTAGAGGTTTATTAAGAACATGTAATCTAAAGGGCAAGGCAAAAGTAAAAACAAAGACAGGCAAAGGTCATGCGATCGGCAAACGGGCATAAAGCAGGCTAGGCAAAGCACAGAACGAGAAACTAGAACCAAGATAAAAACCAAATCACAAGTAGTTTTACTTGTGCTTGAATAAAATTTTTGCCTACTCTACCCACCTCTGAGTGTATGTGAGACAAGAGAGTATATGAATCTTATAAACTGTGTATGAACTTGTTGTGTGTAATAACATTACCCTTCCATCTGCATCTTTGCTGTCCAGTTTGTTTAGATTTGCCATCCGTCTGGCAATAACATACACAAGAGATCGTTTCCCCTCATCAACAGCTTGGTGAAGGAGTCTGTGAGAAAAGAGCATATACAAATAATGGCAACATACGAAGGAAACATTGAGAATATTATTCTGGTACTGCCTGATTCATTGAATAGCAATAATAGTCCTCCATGAAATATCAGTCATTTTGAAAGAAATGTCAATTCTGCACTTTTCAAGGAGTGAAAGCAATGTGATCTTTAAAGGAATAATATTTTGGGTGTGTATGTTTACTTTGTGTAATAAAATCTCAATATCAATGGGAGGATCACTATGTATATCCTGTGGTCTTGCTTTATGAGTGGAATTGTTGCGATCTGGAAGTTTGCTATGCATTAAAGATTGAGCAAGGAAAATTTCTCTTTATAATTTCACATTTGCCCATGGACCATTCAAAATGATGCAAATTTTTTAATGCAGTTAACCAGACCAAGTACAAATCTTTCATTTCAATTACAGATATAGTATGATTTCCTGCAAGAAAGGCTGATGGATGGGGAGCAGTCATAGCCATTCTCCTAATTTTAGTTGTCTAAAATGCAATTAAGCAGCTCTTGCTCTTTTGAAACCTGATTGAAAAACCATAATATTACGATAAAGGATGGATAAACTTACGTTCTTCCCCTCTCATCCTGAGTAAGAAGCTCTTGGTTGGAGATATGATTCAGTAGATGCACCTCTCTTTCCATTTGGGTCCAGAAGTATGTCATGCTGTCCCACTCCTCCTGCACAGAGCATGAATTTGATGGACTTCCTATTTTGTGTGGTGAACCCCACCAGTCCATCTTGGTGCTGAAATAGATCTCTTGTGGTGATGGGACATGCACTTTGCTGTCACTTGGAGACCAGCTCATTTCATGCTGCCTTCTGTGTATATAGTAATCTGACTCTAAATTTGTGAAGAGAGAAGCAGCCTGGCCATATGTAGAGCCATAGATTCCCGCAGAATGCATAGGGGACTTTTTAGTGGCTGCATAGCAAACTGGATTTGGAGGTGGCTCATCTAGATGAGCTTGCTGAAGAAGGTTTTTCGCCCATAACTTGTTTCCAAGCTCTGGGGCAAAGGTGGGTGGTTGGTTACTTGACTGTCTGGAGGAACTAGTCTTAAGGTCTTCTTCCAACACCTCCAGTATAAAGGCAAGCTCTTCCAAACTCTTTGTTTGCCAGTTTTTCTATAAGACAGATATACATCACATACTGTGTTGTGTGCCAGTACATCAATATTTTAAACAGCACAGTAAGCACAACCAACTTAGAATTTATGAAGAATTTACTTACCAGGCTATTTCTTCGACAACTGTTTATATTCACTCGTTTTTTATCCCCTAAAAAGAATTTTGACAATATAAATAAATGCTTAAGGTGGAAAGATGTATTAACTTAATGTACACTGTAAATTTATTCTAACCTTTTAATCCTTTGTTTTCTTTCTTCTAGACAGAAAAGGGGAAAATAGTGAGATAACTATCATTATTCAAGTATATACAGTGCTCTCCTCTAATATTGGCACTCCTGGTAAATATGAGCGAAGAAGGCTGTGAAAATTTGTCTTTATTGTTCAGTAAATTAATAAAAAACCTCTACCCTCATGCATATCAAACCTATATATCCATAAGGGTATATTTAACAAAGATTTTTTTTTGATAAACCTGTGTTGTGTTTGCAATTATTTGATATCCATGAGAGCAGAGTATTTTTGTGAATTTTTTTAATAAAAGATCAAAAGGTTAAACAATAAAGACAATTTTCACAGCCTTCTTTGCTCATATTTACCAAGGGTGCCAATATTAGTGGAGGGCACTGTATGGTATAAGTATCATATATAAGTAAAGAGAATTATTAATACCTGCATTTCTTTGGGGTCCATGCCTTTGGCTAGGCGAATATCTCTGAGCATATCTTTTACTGGCATTCTCACTCTGACACCCAGGTATGTCCGATCAGTTTTTCTTTTATGAGCCTTTGTCCCTAAAAGAATATGTATTACTATCTTATTAGTATAACTCTTAATTGGTCAGTGGAAAACAGCAAGATATTTTGTGCAGTTATATAGCAGCCTTTTGTAACCAGAAGCTGACTTATCAAATACAGACCATTTGTTCCCTTGTTAGAGTGTGTAGATATGTGAACTAGGTGCTAACTTTCCATTCACATTCACATTTTAGCCACACAATAATGACTGATATAATCATGACCATCAAAGCAAAAGTAAAGGTAGTAGTTTAGTCTAGACAGCCCTTACACACTGAGGAAAGCCTACATGTTTACCCACCTTTTGGAGAAGACAGTGCTTGCTCAGTATTTACAGTCGAGGTACATACTTCCACATTTAGTGCTGTAAGTGCTGATGTTGGTGAATTTGCTCCATTCATATTCAATGCCAGTGCCCCGGGATGTGGTGAATAGTTGTATGCGCCATACTCTTTCTCTTTCCCTTCACAAGTTACTGGTATCCTTTCATATCCTGTGTTCTCCACTCGATTCCTTACCATTTTTAGCTTACTGCTAGAGTGTTAAGCAAAATTCTGGATTTCTATTGAAGCAATGAAAATGTAAGAATCCTTCATTAAGTAGTTTTCTTTAAAGACTTTAAAAAAATAAAACACGGATCAAAATACTGGAAAGGCATCTTTACAGCATTGTTACAGTGTGTGTGTGCATGTGTGTGTGTGTGTGACCACATATTTATGAGAGGTTAGTACCTGCCTGGAATGACTTCTGAAGGTGTGACTGAAACATAAAGCTGAAAGAATGTTGAATAGCCTGCAGGGTTTAAAACCTATCTTGCCATGATATTATAGGAAAAAAAAACAAATTCAAGACAAATAAATAAAAAATCAAATAACAACAAAAAAAAAAAATCAAAACGAATAAACTAGAGTTCCTATTACACATAACCTTAATTAATGTGATCATATTAGGTGTATTTCAAATTCAAAAAGCATTCAAATACACAAAAGTATTCTGCTAATTGAAAGTCTAAAGTCTTCTGACAAACATTTTAAATAGTAATGTCCAAATTCTGTTTACTTTCAAAATACATTTGGTAAATAAAACCAATACCAACCTCTTTTGGAAAATTATGAATAATAAAAAAAAAAGAAAAGAAAAAACAATTAAGAAATAAGTAAATTTAAAACATGTAGGAGGAATGAAACAAAATCAAGCAGTGGTATATTGCATATGTGTATAAGTAAGGACAACAAAATGCTAATTTTTTTTAAAGCCACAGTACTGAACCTTTGCCTCCCTATCACCATCTCTGTTTGAAACATAAAACTGCAAATTACTTGCCGAGCGCTTTTTTTTAATGTGGGTTGTGCTTCGGCAATGCTCTTCGCGGATGAATCTGATGGTTTGAGGTATTTGTATGGACTGTACATAAGCTCCAATACTTGACAATAGAGGTAGTGGTGGATACGGTTTTGTTGGCGGAGAGGTGAGTTGCTCTCTCTGTCTCTCGCTCTCTCTCATAGCTAGCAGAAAATAAATGCAATTTAACACAATCACCATAGCAACAAAAAAACAACAACATAGGAAACTTGATCCCTAGCTGAATCAAGCGAACAAGTGCACTAATGTTAGTTAACTACCTATTGAACCACTGAAATGTCTTACCTGCTCAACAGAAAAAAAGACATCTTTGCATCAATCTTCAATCCCTTCAGATCTCGGAGTTGTCACCACCTCTCAAAAGCCATGCCAATATTTATTCTTGCTTTAGCATGGGCGCTGTTGCTTTCCCCTTTTTGACTGCAGGCTCTCCGCAGTTCAAGGATTCTTGGTTTTGACAACAGCTGAATCCCCAGATGTCAACTATGATTGTGTTTAGAACTATCCAGATTGAAAGCCACCATGGTCAGTCCCAAGCCCGGATGCGAAAGGTGGAGTGTTGTGCGTCGGGTTAGCAACCCGTCCCCATACAACCGAGAACCGCTACAGAAACAGCAAGAAGAACTGCAATTCTTCCTGATCAATGCGATAGAAGCTCAAATCTGAGTCATGTGATGGTGCCTGAACAAACCGATGCCGGTGTCTGGTGCCCAATATCGGAAGCAATCTTCTCTGCAAGAAACATCACAAAAATGTGTACCAAAGTGGATGACTCGCCCAACTACTGTGGGCCTTTGAGGATTATCAGCTGGACATCCTGGGTGTCAGCAACGTCCGAAGAACAGGGAATGTCAGCAACGGCAAGACAGTCGTATACGTGGGAACGGAATGAAAGTAGGTCTGATCTTGAGCAAAAGAGCAGCAAAAGCACTCATCGGCTGGAAACCTGTTAGCAGCAGGATAATTACAGCTTGCTTCACCTACAGACACCCCAAAGCAACAGTCGTGCAACAGTCGTGCAAGCATATGCACTGACAGAAAGTGCTGATGACGCAGCAAAAGATGAATGCTACAAGCAGCTCCAAGATACCTTCAATGACATTCGTGAGATGACAGTTAAAGTTCCTGGTTGGGGACTTCAATGCCCAACTGGGTGGCAATCGGCGAGGACTCGAATGTGTGATTGGAGCCCACGCATCTTCAGACCACCTCAGCGACAACGGCGAGTGGCTGAAATCCTTCTGCGAACAGAATGGATTATGTGCTGGAAACACCTACTTCCAGCACTGGAGAACCCACAAGAAGACATGGCGATCCCCGGCTGGACACCAAACTCAAGCTCCGAAACCAACAGCAGCCGACACCAAAGAAACCATTCACAACGGAGAAGCTTAAAGACCCTACCATCGCCGATGCATTAAGCCTGGATCTCCGAAATAACTTCAGCCTGTTTGAACAGATGGAAGATGTAGAAGTTCTCTGGACTAGCATAAAAGAAACCATAAAAGAGTGCACCCAAAGCACCATCGGGAGGCGAAGAGGACATCAGAAGGAGAAATGGATCCAAGACCGATCATGGAAGCTGATCGATGAGAGGAAGATTGCAAAGCTGAAACGGCCAAAGACACAAACGAGCTGGAAGAAGAAAGTCACAGATACACAAAATTGGATCGACTCATGAAGAAAAGCTGTCGGAGGGGTCAGAAAGAATGGCTCCAATGAAAAGGGGATGAAATACAAGTGGCAGCCAAACGAATGACGCCAAAACCCTCTACCACATCGTCAATGAGTGTGACACAACTCGAACAAGAATGAGAAACTTTTGATCACTCAAGAAGACCAGAACAAGAGGTGGATGGAATACTTCCGGGAAACCCATAACCAACCAAAGCCAACCACCCTCTACTACTTCGACACGGATGTGGGCCAAGAGGAGCTTTAAAAGAACACTGACGAGATTACCATCAAAGAAGTGACAGCCATGATCAAAAGCCTTAAGAACAACAAGGTGGCTGGCTTGGATGAAATACTTGCGGACGTCTTGAAGTATGGTGGCAAGGCCTTGGCAGAAAAGCTGACCGCACTATTTAACAAATGCTGGGAAAATGGAGCAGTCCCCAAAGACTGGCGAAGAGGTGTGATAGTTAAGATCCCTAAATAAGGCAACATCTCTGAACTGGCAAGACATCACCCTTCTCTCAGTGCCCAGAAAAGCATTTTGCGTGGTCCTACTGAGGCAGCTAAGAAGCGTGCTGGACCAAGGGAGGAACAAGCCGGGTTCCGCACTGGAAGATTGTGTAGTGAACAAATCTTCAGTCTTCACAATATCATTGAACAATGCATCAAATATTGGCAACCGCTGGCCATCAACATCATCAACTTCAAGAAAACATTTGACAGCATCCATCGAGAGTCCCTGTGGCTCTACCGCATGCCGTCCATATTCATCAACATCTTCAGGGTCCTTTACCTCCGGTCAAGCTGCTGCATCAAGACCGAAAGTGACTATACAGACTTTTTCAAGATTATCACTGGTGTCAGACAGGGCTGCATACTGTCCCCTCTCCTCTGCCTTGTCACCCATCAACTATGTCTTGTGGCGTGCAGGAGCGTGCATTGGGGATGGCATTCACTGGTCCAATCAAGACTGCCTGGGCAACCTGGACTTTGCCGATGACATCGCTGGACGTCTTCCAACAGAGGTGCTGACGCCGAATCTTAAAGATCCGATATTTCGCCCACATCACGAATGAAGAGGTGCTTTGAAGGAGTGGCACATACAAACTCCATGACATCGTTGCATGTCGAAGACTCCAGTTGGCCGGCCACATCCTTCGAATGGAGAACCACCAGATCCCAAAGATGGCACTGAGATGGATTCCCCCGGCACAAGATGTCAATGAGGACACCCACAGAACACATGGAGACAGACGTTTATTCAAGACCTAAAAGCGCTGAACACCACATGGGATGAAGCTGAGCAACTCGCCCATATGCTACCTAGCATGGGAGGCTCTAAGTCTAAGTAAGATTAAAAGCAGCCATCTAGTTGACAACTCTTGTAAAAACAGGCAACTCTTGTAAAAACAAGCTACAAACACTCCACCATCCTCAGCACCCACACAGGTGATATAGTAGCTGGCTCTTCTTCTTTCTGTTTACAGATGCGATGTAACCATGCAAAGGTGTAGTGACATCAAAGGCTACGCAAATGACGTCACAGTGACGTTTCCCACGAAATCGGACCTGACAGCTCAAATTATGAGTCATTACTATAAGCTTACCATTGCGAATCGTGGTAAGGTAAGGAGACAATTTTAAACACTGATTTTTACAAACTTGCTGAATTATTGATTTTTATAAATTTTTAACCAAAATGTTAAATACTGCAGCTTTAGTGCATGTAGATATTTTAAAGCATGTAGAATGTTAAACATATACTTTAAGGCATTGCATGGCCAATCATATGAATAGATGGGATAGACTTTTTTTTGCACTAATTATTTCCAGTAGTAATACTGCTTAGCTTCCTCTTGAGGAAGTGGTCTCTACAGGATTGTCTCTACATGTTTTTGCTTGTTATTTGTTGAAAATATTGCCTCATCTTATCTCTTGTGCTGCCAGCATTTATGAAGATTTAGACTAATATGTCAATCTCACATTAAGCATGGTACAGGTGTGTGTTCTTGTCAGATTTCTTAAAAACAATTACACTTGACATAGAATGGAATCATACAATATGGTATTGTATTTTCGATCTTTCTTATTTTTTATCACCTTTTTAAGATTTCATGTCAGAGAAAAGCAAGGAACATGAGATGGTTAAAACAAGTCAAATCCTGACATCTAGTGGTGTGCATGATTTACACGATTTACCATCAATCATTTTTGTCATATTAGAAAATGTTCCACTGAAAATGGGTCATATAACATACCAGTAATAACATGAAAAAAAAAAAAATATATATATATATATATATAATACATATACATGTATACAAATACATATACATTTACTCCTGTAACTAAATCATAATAAAGTTAGTTCACATCATGCACAGATGTTTATAATTTAATCATTTTCATACATGGTTTAGTAACATGGATTGGTCATTTCAGACAGGATGATTCAGGTAAATTGGAACAATCTTAAAATACAATAAGTGCAGGAGAAAAGTGAAGGTATATAATGATGCATGAAACCCCAAAACTGTGGTTAAATTGATTGATTATTGATTATTATGATGCATTGATTGATTATTTGCATTAAATGGTGTATTTATTAAACATCTTAAGAATCAGGGAAATAAGGTGGACTGGGAAATATAAATAAACGTTCCTAATATGTAACATGGAGAGATTTTTTTTACTTGGTGTGCTGTGCTCATATAATTTTAGAGATTGATGTCAATGTTTATTTAATTTTATTTTTTTAAACACTGCAAGTAATAAATTATAAAATTATGTTTCCTGTTAGTGGTGTTTTTTGTGATCTTACGTAATCTGTTCATACTGAATTTTAGAAAAGATTGATTATGAATTTTCACTTCTAAACACTATTATTGTTTAATTGCTGTAATAAATGAAAAATAGAGTGCTATTTAGGTAAACATCCTAATATTTAGTCTATTTTACTTAGTCTACTCTTTTCATACAATATATGGTGATTATGAATTTGGAGAAGTCCTGTTATTGATTTATTTATTTATTTATTGATATCATGAATAATTAGACTACAAATAAGTAACATTTTAAACATGCAATTGAGGATAGAAGTAAGCCTAAACCAAAGAAAATAAATACAGTATCTGTCCCAACTTACGTAACATTAATTTATTTAATTTATTAATTTATTTATTATTAATTTATTAAGTGTTTTATCCTGGTCAGGGTCAGGGTGGATCCAGAGGCTCTTTATAACACTGGGAGCAAGGTGGGAGAATTCACCCCGACTGGGACCCCGGCCATCGCAGGGTATCATACACTCACACATTCATATAGTCATTCACACCAAGGGACAGTGCAGCATGGCCTGCCTGTTTTTTGATTTGTGGCTGGAAACAGGAGAACCTGGGGGAAACCAACATGAACAATACGGAAAACATGTAAAATTCCATACAAACCGTAATCTGAGCTCATGATCAAAACTGGGAGGTAGTAATTCTACCCACTGCCCCACCGTGCCCCCATTACAAAACATGTTGTCCCAAACAATTGGAAATAGTTTCAGTGAGTCTTGGCAAAAGTGTAAGTCATGGACCTTTAGGACTATTATTGATTGTAATTTTCTATTTTTAGTGGAAGGTTAATAAATACATTGCCGGCAAATTGAGTTGGGTTAGTGATGTCCACCTACACTGAAGCTCAGCTGGTTATGAGGTACCTCACCTTTAAGAGATGTCTCAATCATCAAATGGAGAAGTCGAGCATCCAGGCAGGACAAATAAAGAGTGCAGTGTCCAATATATGTTGAGATTCATTTTTTTCTAAGAACAAATTTCAAATAAAAATTTTATTTGTCACACACACAACCAATTTTATTTGTCACACACCACAGTACGACATGCTTTTTTATGACTGTCTGTGACATATAATAGAATTTACATAGAACAGATATTACTTGTATACCGTTAGAAAAAACTTTTAAAAAGTAAAAAAAAAATACATAATGTAAGGATATAAGATGGGTGGCAGCAACAGTCAGACTATAACTGAGATTAAGTGCAGATATGTGCAGTTGTTTTGTGCAATATAATGCTGTGCAACATTAAGCTGAGGTAGTTGTATTGAAATTGGTGACATACAGTCCCCTCCGAAACTATTGGTATGGCAAGGCCAATTCAATTGTTTTTGATGTAGACCGAAGACATTTGGGTTTTAGGTCAAAAGATGTATATGAGAAGAGAGTATAGAATTTCAACTTTTATTTCCTGGTGTTAAATGACATAGAACGTAACACATTTTGTATCAGACCACCCAAGGCGAGCAAAAATACTGGTTGTAACTACATACATGTGACTGTCAGGTGTTTCTTGTTACCCAGGTGTGTCCTGTTTGATTGTGTAAACAATAAATAACTGTGAACATCTACTCTTGGCATTAGCCTTCTGTTTCAGCTGTTAGGACTGGATTTGTTGAGAGAGCTGTCAATGGGAGAAAAGCAAGCCATTTTGAAGCTGAGAAAAGAGGGGAAATCAATCAGAGGCATTGCACAAACATTGAGCATAGCCAATACAACAATTTGTCCTGATAAAGAAAGAAACCACTGGTGTAATAAGCAACACACACTGAACGAGTCATCCAAGGAAACCAACAACAGCTGATGACAGAGACATCGTGAGAGTTGTGAAGGAAAACCAACAAACAACAGTCTGTGACATCACCAACAACCTCCACAGGGCAGGGGTGAAGGTTTCACAACCCATTGTTTGAAGAAGATTTTGAGATCAGAAATATAGAGGCCACACCACAAGATGCAAACCATTCATCAGCAGTAAGAATCAGAAATCCAGATTGGAACTCACAGAAAGAAATACAGAGATGAGCCACAAAAGTTCTGGAACCAAGATTAACCTCTACCAAAGTGATGGAAAGACCAAAGTGTGGAGAAAGAAAGTATCTGCTCATGATCCAAACATACAAGCTCATCTGTGAAACATAGTGGAGGTAGTGTCATGGCTTGGGCTTGCATGGCTGCTTCTGGAACAGGCTCAGTAATCTTTATTAATGATGTAACTCATGATGATACCAGCAGAATGAATTCAGAAGTTCATTCAGAAGTTCATTCAGAAGTTGCCCCCCCCCCCCCCAAACAAACAAACAAACAACTGAAAGAGGCTATGAAAGAGGCAGTAAAGTGGTTACTGAAGATAAATGAATAGAGGATTATTAAAGAAATGTAGGTGGTGTGGGTGTTCAAGCTCTAGTCATTGATGTTGTCCTGTTTGAGGGACAGAATGGCCTTTGGGAATAAGCTCCTCCTCATTCTCTCTGTGTTGGCCTTCAGGGTGCGGTAGCGCTTCCTTGACCACAACAGAAAGAACAGACCATTGTTTGAATGGCTGAGGTCCTTCACTATCTTCCTGGCCTTGGTCCAGGACAGCTTGCTGTAGATAGACTGCTCCGCACAGATGGTACGCTCAACTGATCGCACCACCCTCTGGAGAGCCCGCCTATCCTGCTTGGTGCTGTTCCCAAACCAGGCTGTGATGCTTCCCATCAGGCAGCTCTCAATGATGTAAAAGCTTTTACAGCTCTCAATGATGTAAAAGGTCCTCAAATTTGATGGTGAGTTAGGGAAATATAGTTTTTTTTGCTGAACTTTAGTCAACAAACAGCATTTTAACATAATTTCCCTTCCTGGTGACCAGATGGCTCAGGGCTATGTGTAGGAGGTGTGTAGTGGCATCCTCCGTAGAGCAATTGGGATGGAATGCGAATTGTAATGGGTCCAGGCTGTCAGGTAGTGAAGCGGTGATGAAGTCTCTGACCAGCCTTTCAGAACAACTCACCTGCTCACATTCACACCCAGAGTGACACTCCAAACAGCGTGTTAAAAACTCTTAAGTTCTTGTCTGATACCAGTCACAGAACCTGAATTTGGACTTTGCACTGGCTGATTCCTCTCATCCGAGCTCGGGAAGAAGTCACACAGACACCATAGTTTATTGAAAGCTTCTTAGTTTAATGATACAAAAAGCATAGTATATATACACAAAAACATTGATAAAGAATGATAAATATCAATTGGAACAAGTCACAGATATAATCAGAACATCTATTACGTAGATTTGATTGATATAAGAACTAAAGGCGTCTAGTCTACCAGATAATAATAATAATAATAGGAAGTGGAACCGAGAGAGAGAGAGAGAGAGAGAGAGAGAGAGAGAGTGAGAGAGGACAAAAGGTGTGGTGATTAGGAATGCTCAAAACAACATATACCAAGAACACAAAACACTTTAGTTCCGGTACATCATGACACAAACTAGAGACCTTCAGAATTGAGACACAGAGACAATTCTATGAAACTTTTTCGGCAAATAAAAACATACTCCTTGAATTTTCCACAGGGTCCCAGAATGTATGACTGTTGAGTGCTGTGTGCTTCAAAGGAGATTTTCATGCAGGCTTGTGCTGTCAGCCAAAAACAGTTTGAGATGAATAAAGAGCATGATATTACAGTAAGATATTTGATCATTTGATTCATTACAAATATTGAATTCCACCAAGAGTGATGAATAATATAGATACTTTGATAAATATTTAATTGCAAAATTTTAATGACATTTTTGGGGAAGCCAGGCTTCCCATGTAGTCTTAAAGCAATTGCCTGTGATCCTAGTAATATTATCTACATAGGCTTTAAATGAAAGACTGGAGTCAGTAATCTCCAAAGTCTTTCTCTATGATCTAACTGAAAGGCCATTCAGAGTTACTACATAATCAGAAAGCTTCCTTCTAACTGCTTGTGGTCATAGTCGAAGTACTTCTGTCTTGTCAGAATTAAGTAAATAGTAAATAGTAAATGTTCAGTTTTCAGTTACTCAATATCCAGTGTCTAATGTCCTTTACACATTCCTCAGCTTTATTAAGCTGGTGTTTGTCATATGGCTTTGAGGTGAATGTGCTGTGCATAGCCGTGTGCCATCAGCATGGCAGTGGAAGCTACAGTAATACCATGATTATGAATAATTGTACTCAGAGGTAGCATATATAGAGAAAAGAGCAGTGGGCCTAGAACAAAGCCTAGAACAAATCTGACATGATTTATCTTGGTTTAATTATTTTTTATGTTTTTTACATCACAAAAACCTGCACAGGAATGTATATGCAGTAATTAAGAGATTTGATTCAGGGAGTTTAGTTTAAGGCTGAGCATTGAGATGTGGGCAAGAAGATATGTTTACATGTATACCATAGAGCTCTAATATCCTTCAAGATAGACTAGAAATTGTTGTTGGAGTTAATGGGATATAGTGACCAACAAAATTCAAGTGAAAATCAAGTAGAAATGTTTACAAAAAAAAAGATCAAAGATCAACTGTTTCTGTAGGATTTTCTTGACATCATGGTTTTATCCGATTACTGAAGTCATGGTCCACAACAAGCTTGGTACAAATGAATTTCCAAAATATTAGATGTTCCATGGAACACCGTGAAGGCCATTATCAGCAAACAGAAAAATGGTACACCACAGTGACATTACCAAAAACAGGATGTCCCTCTGGAATTGCCAAAAGGACATGATGAAACCTTATCATAAAAGCTACTAAGAGACCTACAGCAACATTAAAGGAGCTGCAGGAATATCCAGCAAGTACTGGTCAGTCACTACATGTAACAACAATATCTCATATTCTTTATATACTGTATGGGGTAATGTGGCTAGATGGAAGCCATTTCTCATTAAAGAAAAAATAAAACACCCAAGCCCACCTAAATCACCCAAACCATGTGGCAGAATGTGGTATGATCTGATCTACAGATCTGATCTATCTCTCTACACAAATAAAAATAAATAAATAAATAAATAAAGTATTTAGATGTCCTAAAAATCATTTTTAACAAGTCTAAAAACTGCATAATTTATATGTATTTTCACCCTTTCTGTTAGCAATATAAATTAGGAGTAGTATTTCATTTACGAGAGCTCATACAAACGATGTCAAACAAGGTAGACATGTGTTCATTTTAAATGAATCAGTCCTGCTTGTCATGAAGATCAAGAGGGCTTGAGATGAAGTTGCTAGAAGGGAAAAAGGTGGACAAGGTTATTAAAAGATTAGCAAAGCTGTGAGCTTTCTTAGGTTTGGAGTGAAGTCCAGTAAAACCAAATAGAAAGATATAGCACAGCCCAGATATTACCAAGATTAGGCCAAAACAAGTGGTCAGGCAAGAGGAGCAATTGTCAGAGAAGTGTCTAAGATCTCAGCTACAACACTGAAGGGATTACAGAGCTCAGTGGCTGAAATAGGAGAACCTGTGCAGACCTCAACAGTATCAGCTCAGCTCAAGATATGACCTCTATTGGGCAGAGTGACCAGAAGGAAGCCAATTCTAAGAAATACAATTTAGAATATCAGGGAGCTTTTGGAGAAAGATTTTGTGGTCTGGTGACATTAAAGTTGGGCCATTTGTAGCATCACTAGTGGTTTCATCCACTAATGGGGGGCAGTGGTGGCTTGGTGTTTAAGGCTCTGCGTTACTGATCGGAAGGTCAGGGTTCAAGCCCTGGCACTGTCAAGCTGCCACTGTTGGGCCCTTAAGCAAGGCCCTTAACACTCTCTGTAAAGCCACTGGTTCTCTTCTATGTGATGCTTACTTTATTTTCCCATTGCCCTGGAAAACAGATGCTTCTTAAGGTTTGTCTTCAAAAAGCAGGCATTCCAATTCTTAACCTTTAGCCTCTCCCATTCATCACACACTTGTATACAGCTGACAGTATGCAGGCTGCTTTGACTCCAATAATGGCCACTGGCTTCAGGACACTAACATATTTGAATGTCTGTGGAATGACTTTAAGAGGGTTATGCACAAGAGATTTCTACATAAATCAAATTAAGTAAAGAATTTAGATGCCCTAAAAATATTTTTTAAAGTCTAAAAACTGTATAATTTATATATATTTATAAGCCCCCATCTGGCCGCTTTTGGAGAAAGATTTTGTGGTCTTGTGAGACTAAAATTGAGCCACTTGGTCTAAAGCCAAAGCATAATGTTTGGTGACAACCAAATACAGGCCAAAACCCAGGTAACACTATTCTTGTGAATAATTGGAGGTACTATCATGCTCTAGGTTTGCTCTTCAGCAGGAGACACTGGAAAGCTTATTGACATCAAAGGCAACATGGATGGAGAAAAACAAGCAAATTGTTGAGGAGAACCTGTTCCAGTCAATCAGACATCTGCAAAAATATACGTTCCAACAGAATAGCTTGAAAAAACTAAGGTTTGTGATTTATAATGGCCAAAGCCTAGACTTACATCCAATTGAATATATATGGCATGACCTGAATATTTGAATACTTGAACAGTTTGTAATGATAATATGAACAGTTTTTAGACTTGATATGTCCCAATGCAAAGACTTTGACAGTTTTCATGGGGGAGCCAGGCAGGTTTCAGCTTACCCACACTCTAGCTCTAGCTAATATGGTGATTTATGAGTAGGTTGGTATATTTGACCATATGCTTGCTATTGATGCTCTTGTTGCATCACTAGTGGTCTCTTCAGATAATAACTATGCCCAGATACATGCTGAACAGGTCAGCAGACATTTTATGTGTGTTTGAGTTCCCCTCATCTAAACTGTGTGGAGGGCCCTATGGTATGAATGACAGATATGGTTCAAACTGTACAGCCACTGGATCTCTTTTATAGATCTTTGTGATGTTTATGTTATTTTCCCATTGCTTTGGAAAACAGATGCTTCTTAAGTCTTGTCATCGAAAAGCAGGCATTCCAATTCTTAACCTTTAGCCTCTCCCAAAATCTCATGTTTAGGCAAAATTAATTCAATTTAAAATGTCAAATAATATTTCTTCCAAAATAATAGTACATTATGCAGCATTTACATGAATTTACACCCCTCAAACATGAAAACAATGAGCATGTTCATGTGTTTTTGTAGCACTTGTGTCCTCCAATACAACACTTACACAACTGGACCAGTTCTAGGTTTGAAAGAGTAGGGGGAAAAGATATCAAACTTATGCTGGAGACCAGATGTTGAATACAAAGCAATTACAAGGCAATTTTTCACACTTTAAAAACATCCGGTGATCAGGGCCGATTATATCTTGTCAATCAAAAGAGGGCGGGAAAACACCGATTTTGTGCTGTGTGTAAAGATGATGTCTCTTGTGTGGAATGACGACAAAACTGCAGTTTGTAAACTCTGCACTGCTAATAATTTACACCGCACACTGCAACAGAGTAGAAACAGTGTGTATTTTTTTTTCAGCGTGCATGTTAATGAATGAGTGGTTTTACACTGGACGCTGCAGCAGTGAAGCGGGAGTTTCGGCGTCAAGTATAATTTTTTTTTTTTTGCCACACTGCTCGTGCTGAATTAAAGCACAAAAACATTGTTGAAAGATTTAATTGAAGACGAATTGACAAAAAAGTATATATTGCACAGAAAAATATATGTGTAGAGTAGTATATTTCATATCCAATTAATGTTAATCTATAAAAAAGTGTATATTATATATTACCAGTTTGATGTTCAGTGATGAAGTAGAAATGCTTTTGTTTGTGGTGAGTGAATGTGAGACTAACAGGAGTTTTTTTTTTTTTTAATTCAGACAATTAATTCTGTTAATAAGAATATGAACATTCAATAAATTAAGAAATCTTACTTTAATCTTCAGAATTTAGTTAATGTGTTAATGATAATTTGAGTAATGTGTTTTCTGTTTTTGAGACCAGTTACTGTGAAACAACTTGCTGAAATGCAGAGAATAAAGTTTTTATTTGCATTTCTTTCAGACTTGGGGAATTAATAATTATTCATTTAAAAGAAGGCATAAAAGGCAGAAACACCAAACTATCAGTATTGGTATGAGCCGATATTACTCTGAATAACTGATTATTGTATCGGCTTAGAAATTTAGTATCGGTGCATCTCTATTACAGATAATGTAATTAAGATAAAACAGATAATTTACTAAGTCCACCCGGTCTGGATGATTTGTTTAGACTAGTTAGTAGTATTTAAGATCAAGCTAATATGTTACACCTATTTCAGTTTCACTTTTGTATGTGTTAACCTTTCTTTTCTTTCACAAGCAAAAGAACAATTTCATTGTACTCAAGGCAAGGCGAAGTAAACACAATCACATACCACAACAAAGAATAATTTAAAACAATAAACAATAAAACGTGTTCAATTCTGTTCATGGTGTGTGACACAGTTCAGTTCATTCAATGTGTAAAATAGTTCAGTTTTATTCATCATCAGATGAACTAAGTGTTTATCACAGATGGCTTTAATGGTGTTCTCGTTTAGAGACACATGCTCATATTCCAAATGCCTCTTTGTGAACTGCTGTATTCTCTCCACCTCTTTCTGTGATGTGTCCTCAGGTAATCTGCTGTGTGGCCGATGAATCTTTGATGAATCTGTAGAAGTAGCCACAGAATCCCAGAAAGAATCTCAACTCTCTCAAAGTGTTCGTTTTGGCCAGGTTTTTAATGATCTTATTTTCTCTGGATCTATTTTGATCCCTTTTTCAGATACAATGTGGCCTAAGTACCTTACAGATATCTGGAAGAACTTGCCTTTTTCCAGTGAGAGCTTCAGGCCATATTCTTTTAGTCAGTTGAGCACTCACACTAGCCTCTCCTCATGCTCTTCCAGCATCAGGGAGAAAATTATATGATCATCCAGAAAAACTAGGGCTTACTTCAAATTCAGCTCTCCTATACAGTTCTTAACAAAAGGGCATTTGTTATCCCTTGAGGCATCCTGTTGAACTCAAAGAATCCTAGTGGGCAGACGAATGCAGTTTTGTGCTTATCTGCTTCATCCATTTCTATTTGGTAGAAACTGGATTTGAGATCCAGTATGGAGAACCAGTTGGATCCAGTGAGTGCTGAGAAGGATTCTTCCATATTAGGTAAGGCATAGGAGTCCTTTATTGTTTGCAGGTTCCGTTTTCTATCATCTATGCAGAATCTAATCACCATTCTTTTTTCCTGACAACTACAATTGGTGAAGAGAAAGGGGATTCAGATTCGTGGATGACTTCTGCATCAAGAAGTTGCTGGAGATGGTTACCCACAGCTTCTATGTGTTGAGAGTGTATAGGCCTCGCTCTATACTTAAACGGTGTCTCATCACTGAGGTTTATACAATGTTTTATTTTATCAGTGCGGCCAAAGTAAAGCTCATGCTGTGCAAACATATCTGTCATAGAGTTAAATTTTTCCTTATCTTCTCTTTCCACACACTAGGTATGGGAGAGTTTCCATAGTCAAAACTGAGTTTTGGTTTGTGATCTGGCTTTGTTTGGGAGTCTGAGTTGGAAGATTTGATGGACTGAACACACTTGATAGCATGTATCTCTGTTATCATCGCCTTTGGAGACAGGGTAATATCATGGTCTGATTCATTTCTCAGAATGACTAGCATGCAGCATGGTAGCTTAGGTGGTAGACTTGCTATGCTATCTGTTACAAGCATGCCACCTGGCAAGGGAGCTGATTTTGGTGACGCTACCATCTTCTTGATTTGGTGTCCTGTAATTCACTGTTCCTTTGAATACTTGTGTCTGACCAGCTATGATGGTGACTCTACAGGCTGAACTTTGTTGGCTGTGTCAGCAGACTCAGGTGAAAGCAGAGCTTGGTTGACCATGTCAGCAGACTCAGGCGTGAGCAGAACTTGGCTGGGCGTGTCGTCGCCATCGGACAGAAAGATGGCTTGAGAGGCCGTCTCTTCGCCCCCTAACAGGAACATGGCTTGAGTGGCCGTGTTGTCGTACTCGGACAGGAACATGGCTTGAGAGGCCGTCTCGTCGACCTCAGACAGAAACATGGCTTGAGAGGCCATCTCGTCGACCTCAGACAGGAACATGGCTTGAAAGGCCGTTTTGCCGACCTCGGACAGGAACATGGCTTGAGAGGCCATCTCATCAACCTCGGACAGGAACATGGCTTAGGAGGCTGTGTCCTCTACCTCAGACAGGAACATGGCTTGGGAGGCTGTCTCTTCTACCTCAGACAGGAACATGACTTGGGAGGCTGTCTCTTTGTCCTCAGGCAGGAACATGGCTTAGGAGGCCGTCTCGAGGGGCCACTGACTGGAGCTTGACATGGGAGGTCACCTCGTTGACCTCCGACAGGGGTTCTGGAGCTGAGACAACCTTGTGGGTCTCGTGCTGGAGCTCTGAGGAGGAGGTCACCATGTTGACCTCCGACTGGAGCTCTGGAGCTGAGGTCACTTCATTAAACGCATGCTTGAACTTCGGATATGAGATCCACTCGTGGGTCTCATGCTGGAACTCTGAGGAGGAGGTCACTTTGTTGACTTCTGGCAGGAACTTTGCAGGTGACACGGCCTCGTGGTTCTCAGGCTGGAGCTGAGGGGCCGAGATCGCCACATTGACCCCCAGCAGGAACTCTGCAGGTGAGACTGCCACTTGCATCTCAGGCTGGAGCTCTGGGGCTGAGGTCGCCATGTTGACCTCCGGCTAGAGCTCAGCAGGTGAGACCACCTTGTAGGTCTCAGATTGGAGCTCTGGAGATGAGGTCACCACATTGACCTCCGGGTGGAGCTCTGCAAGGGAGACTAATTCGTGGATCTCAGGCTGGAGCTTGGGGATGAGGTCACTTTGTTGACCTCTGGCAGGAACTCTGCAGGTGAGACCACCTCATGGGTCTCAGGCTGGAGCTGTGGGGTCGAGATTGTCACGTTGACCCCCAGCAGGAACTCTGCAGGTGAGACTGTCTTTTGCATTTCAGGCTGGAGCTCTGGGGCTGAGGTCACCACATTGACCTCCAGCTGGAGTTCTGCTGTGTGGGCCTGCTCTGTTTGCCTGTATATAGTGGGTGGTGTATGGCAGGACAGGTTTATCTGCCAGGCTCACCACCCCAGATCCCACCTCCCTCCATCCCCAACAAAAAAAAAAATTGTTCCACGTCGGCCTTGGATTCTGGACTCCTGAACTCCATCACAAAGAGTCCCACAAAATGAGTATGTTCCCAAGTCCACTGGATCCCCTGGCCACTAGAAGCTGAAATGTATACATTTCAAGAGAAGTTACAATCTCAATTACAAAAGGGTAAATAAAACATCAATCAGTAATCGTCAGATAATGCGCTGAGAAAAGATGTGTTTTAAGCTAAGATTTAAACATAGAAATAGAGGAGATGTCACAGAGGCTCTGAGGTAGAGAGTTCCACAGTCTAGGTGCAACTACACTGAAGAATCTCCCACCAAAAGTGGATAGACAAAATCAAGGGACAAACAACAATTTGGAATCAGAAGAACGAAGAGTGCATGCTAGTGTGCATGGATGCAGCAGAAAACATATATAATGATGTGCCAGATCATTGAGACCTTTGTATGTCAGGAGAAAAAATTTACACTTAATTCAGCATGAGACAGGCAGCCAGTGAGTCAATATCAACAGTAACAGTCAGTATCTGGTGTGGCCACCAGCTGCTTCAAGTACTACGGTGCATCTCATCTTTATGAACTGAACCAGATTTGTCAGTTCTTGCTGTGAGATGTTACAGCACCAAGGCATTTGCAAGTTCTCGATCACGCTTGGGGGGACACATGGGTACATCATTTTCCATGTAAGTCTCCCTGTCTTAGGCATTTTACATTACGGACATTGCAGTTTATTGCTCTGGCCACATCTGCAGTCCTCATGCCTCCCTGCAGCAGGTCTATGGCATGTTCATGCAGGTGAGCAGGCTCCCTAGGCATCTTTCTACTGGTGTTTTTTAGAGTCAGTAGAAAGTTCTCTTTAGTGTCCTAAGTTATTGTATCTGTCACCTTAATTGCCTACCACCTGTAAACTTTTAGTACCTTAAGGACTGTTCCACAGGTACATGTGCAATAATTGTTTATGGTTCATTGAGTAAGCATGAAAAACATTGTTTAAACCCTTTCCAATAAAGATCTGTAAATCTTATCTGGATTTGACAAAATTATCTTTGAAATACAGTCTCCTGGAAAAGGGACATTTCTTTTTTTGCTGAGTTTTTGTAGCCTATCCAGCCATTAGTCTTAGTCCTGCAGAGCGTCATAATCACACAAATACTTTCCTGCCCCCTCAAACTGCCAGACCTCTGGTGGGAAGCCGGAGTATGACAAAAAAGCACAAGAAGAGATGAGTTAAATATACACAACATTGCTTGCATAGCAGATTGGGGATTTCTAGAGCCTGCTACTGTTTTTCAAATCAGTAATTAGTGTATAGATTAGTAAAGTGAGTATAAAATACATGTAGACTTTTACCACCGAAACACTAGATGGCAGTAATATACTGTATGGTCCAGTTTAGCCCAAGCTTGCAGAAATTATTCAAAATTAGTTTTTGACAATTTCCTTTATTAATTGAACTTTTTTCTTTTACAATTGTTTTGATTGCATGTAATTTAACTATTTTTCCCCATTAATAAATAAAAGAATCCAATTATATCCTGCTTGTTTAATGAGATGTTTAAGGTCCTTAACATCTGGCTCCAAAGTAACCTGCACTACATTACATTTCGTCAGCTATGTGTTCAAAAACAGGGAAAAACTGTTCAGTAAAGGACACAAAGGACTCAAGACCTGAACCACAGATTCAGAATTACAGCTCAGATGCTTTTCATTGTGCAACGTGCAAAACTCACTAGACCAGGGAAAATTGTGGAAGATGCATTACTCTTTTTGCTCACTTTGGCTCAAAGTTTAGATAACATCGAAATTTCTATGAAATTTAAGCAGACTCAGTTAGAGACAGTTGAACAGGTTTGATGAGTTTGGGGCCATTGCGGGGTGTGTGTCTTGG
>JANDJT010000071.1:20074137-20094715 GCA_024331685.1 Stegophilus panzeri
GGGGGAGGGGGCTGAAGACTGAAATATTTTCTCATAAAGCAGTTCTGCATTGGGGACACACCCTGTATTACTGCAGGTTTAAGATTAACCCTGGTTTTCAAATGATTTGATTTTTGTCATGGTATATTATTAATAACTTGCTATTGTGTAAACAAACATAACCAGCATTGTGAATATACTCAGAGGTACTTTCAGAGGCCTGTGATTCATGGTTATAGGTGAGACATGCCCATGCTTGCAGCTGGCACATGGGTTACAACTTTGTCATAGTCCGAATAGGACTTTTACATGTTGTGGTGTTGCTCTGATAAAGGATCTGTGGAGCATGAATAAGGTTTCAGAAACATCATGTAATACATATCTGAAAAAAATAAAAATTTTGCAATGTTTTGTATTTTTGCAATGTTCTGTATTTTTGCATGAAAAAAAAAAATTATCTCTGGAAAACAGGGTCAAGGGTGTAAACAATTGTTGAACGTTTGACCTGACCCACTAAAGGGTTCACAAATCTGAAGGGCAGTTTTACCTAGTAACTCCTAATTCAAGAGACAGTCAACAAAACGTGGCCATGACCTGAGAAACTTTTCTTACACTTCTTCCTACCTTTCATCTACATAATCATGTGTATATCATTATTAACTTTCCCCTATGTATGACCTCATCAGTCAGAGTCTTTCTGTGAGAGGAGGATTGTGAGGCTGTTATCTTGCGTACAGAACAGGCTTACCGTTCCTTTGATTGGCGGTGTTAATGATATGTAGCCAATCATCCATACTTTTCTATGCACCCAATCACAAATAAGATAACTTGTGTGATAAGTGAAAGTTGGCTACAGTAAGCATTTGCATCAAATGCTCCTGAACCAAGTCAAGACATAGGGATTCATTGATGTCACTGATTTAAAAGGACATGCAAAACAAAGTGGAAAGCTACTCTCTTAGAAAACTCTGTTAGAAAAAATGTTTCACTGGTGAACTCCATTCTTTAGTATACATCACCAGTTTAGAAACATATTTGAGTGCACACTGCACTTTACATAGCTGCATCAGTCACTTTTGCTGCTATACTTGTGCTTCTACATTACACAATAGCTTTACAGTTTACAGTCCATGTTCTGTATATCTATTGTCCTGTGTATTTATTGTTTTGCACTCGTCTCACACTGTTGTGTATTTGCGCTTTATGTAGTCTTGCATACTGTCCTGCTGCACCAGGGTCCTGAAGAAATGTCATTTCGATCCAATGTATACAGGCTTTATAGAGGAATGACAATTAAAACGCACTTGACTTGACTTGACTTAACTTGAGTGCTTACTACATAGCTAAATTGTTTAAAAGCCTCTAGAAAGCCCTTCATCATGTAGCTTGCCAGCAATAAAAATGTATTGCCCTGACAGCATGGAGCATTCCTGACTGATTAAATGACTTGGCAGATTTAAAATCTGAAAAAGCATGCAGGTTTGCCTGCTAAAATAAGACATGTACACACAAGCATAAGTAAGTGTTGTCAGATAGTATGTCAAAGCACATGGTCACATTACAGTACCTTACGAACAGTGCATCCTGTTAACTGTTAACTGGATGGATATAAGTAATATTTTTGTTACATATATTTTATATATATTACATATATTCTTGTGAGATGTTTTGTACATATATCTAAGTTTATATTTAAGTTATGAATCCTTACATACTGCTGTTGCATGCCAGCACATTTCTCAGTAACCAAATTTGCTTAACCAAAAAGTCCTTGTAAAAAAACTCACAACACATTTCACGGCAGTTCACTCTTATTAAACACATAGTACTTTGTCCACAAGCACAAATTTCATCAACAACTCTCATGCCATATTTTGAGAATAAGAAATCAGAAAATGGCACTCGACTTTAATCAAAATGTAATTTCTATCCACAATATAATGCATATATACATAAAACAGTTCACCTATATACTGTATAGTACTGATAGAGGTTTTTTTTTACTATTAAATAAATTAACTTGGAAGTGAGTGATGCTTGTTAGTAAGTGTAAACTGTAATGGAGAAAAGCTACACAACAGTGTATAGTATGAAATGGCCAGCCAAAGAGTTCCAAAGAGCTTCTAAACAGGACAACTGGCCATGAGCACACACTCATAAACAAATAAGTAATAAAAAGGCCTGGATAAAGGATGGAAGAAAAACAGAGTGTAGAAGTTTACTCTGGTTGATGTATACAACAATGACAATATCATACACAGTTTACATACTGTCAGCTTTGTTATGAAGTGTTCCATTTTCAGCGCAGTGTGGAAAAAACATGGTTTGTTGTAATTCATATGAGAAGTGGGTATGCTGTTTTGATGTCACTGTGTCTTTTTTTGTGGTGAATGTTTATGGTTTTGGAGCTAATGTTACATTGGCAGCACTCTCTTAATGCATACATGTGGGTGGGGGCTGGCTTTTACAGCTGTTCCCTTTTGATGTGATTGATCTATTGTTGTTATTATATATCACTATTGTGTACCAAAGTGTTAGTCTTTTTCAGCTTATAGCATTATATCATTAAAAGTTTGACTAAGTACTTTTGTTTGGGACAAATGTTTCTGGCACACCTAGTAGTAGTAATAGCACCTACTCCAAACATCATGTTTGTGGATCTGTGTTGTTTTTCCTTTTTTTTTTTTTCTTTTTTTTTTTTTTTTGCAATATCTGGTGACAAATGCCCCCATAATGGTAGCAATACATAATAATGTGAGGCTAGGCCTCATAAAACAAAATGCTTATTAAGCAAAAATGCAACTTTACTTGAAAAATTAAAAGTGCAGAAATATTTTAGTTAATAAAGGTTTCAGTTCAGTTTGTCTTCTTCAGTTAAAGAAAGTTCAGCAGAAGCAAAACACAAAGCTTTACATCCCAAATATTTTCGGTGCCTACTAGTTACAGAAGGCTCGCTGACTGCCAGTAAGGCATGAATAGTTATGTTAAACGGTTCCAAGGAAGAAAGCTGGGCTGAGCACTGTGCCATGACAAAGTACATTGGAAGGGACACATGCTTTAGTTCAAAGGTGTTGTTTAACCTAGATAAGCTTAAAAAATCCCCGGCACTATGCCAACCGTTGTTGAGCTGCAGAAAGAGGAAGTCTGTCTTTCTTTAGGTCAGAAAAATGTCCCTTCAGCACACTGTGCAAGTCTAGAATGTTTAAGCACTCCATTAGTAAATATACTTACTAAGTCAGGGGATAGAATTATCACAGACATTCAAAAAATTTTGTTTCCATTTAACAAGTTAATAAGTGCAGTGTACAGAGTATCCCAGTACAAATTGTAGATTAACAAGGTGAAGTGCAACTTCAGCAGTCTTATTAAGATGAGGTAAAATACGAGTTTAAGGTGTGGTTTACTTTGAAAGAAGAGGCCAAAAGGCTCTGTTGAGGTATACATTGAAATCAGTCAGGTTGGCATTCATTTGCAGTCATCCATAATATGGGAATGACAGTACTCTCTGACACGTGCTAGAAGCATGCATGGGAAAGTACATGGGGAAAAATTAGAAATGTGGATTTGGAAATGTGAATTTGGTATATAATGTCCTTGCTTATAAAATATCAGTGGTATTGGAGGCATTTTGTCAGATTTGTTAGTTTTGTAGCTGTTATATAAATTCATTCAGCATTCTAATATATTTATAATGCTTTATAAGGTCTTTGCACATTTAATAGATATATGTCTTCATTCATGCATGGAATAATTTCTTTCACTTGTTTACTTCATGCACACCTCTTTGTGATTATTGTTAGGATGTTTTACAATTTCATGGCTTTTGTGCTTAGTCCAGTTAAGTCTAATGGAAGTCATGTTATTCTGCCAGGTGTACTTTCCTGCTCTAGGCTATTTTGCTGATTAATTTGAGCTGAATTAACTGGAGTGAATAGATTCCTTCAAAGTCCTAAGGCAAAGTGTTAGTTTTCATCAAGTTAGAGAGGGCAAGCCTGCAATAGTGTTATGTCTTTCCTTTATATTTCTTGGTTAGCTGATTGATATTGAGCTTATAGTGAGAGAGGATTGTTTGTTGAGCAGGTCAGGGCCTGCTCTAGTGCTCAGAGATGTGGCAATGCACACAAGTTGCAGTTTAGCTGAACAAATCCATGCACCCACAATGCTAAGTATAAAAACATAAAAATGAATTTAAAACATAAAGATGTATATAAAAAGTGTATATAAAACAGACCGATAAATGAGCAATATGCATGCTAAAAACCAATACATTTTACACAGGCTTTCCTCAATATATGGACACTCAGTAGAGTGCAAGTTTGATGGAAGGGAACTTGCCACTGCTTGTAACAGTATTGGCTGCATGCTGACATGGGAAGTCCCAATGGCTGTTTGTTCAAATGTGAATATGTGTATGGGTGCGCCCTAGTGACAAGGACATGTAGTAATATGTCTGATATCTTGCCTTGGAGACAGAGCGTTTTTTTAATGAACCCAGTAGAACAAAGAAACCTGACCTCATTTTATTAGGTTATTTCCTCTTAAGGAGGTTATTTTCTCTTTTAAAAAATATATTTTATGTGTTTATATGACTAAAAGTATGTGGACACCTGTACACTCTCACCCAAATGCGAGCCATCCCCAAACTGTTGCCACAAAGTCAGAAGTACACAATTGTCTGGAATATTTTTGTGTGCTGTAGCATTATGATTTCCCTTCAGTGGAACTAAGGGGCCTGTTCCAGAAGAACAATATCTTTGTGCACAAAGCAAGGTCCCTGAAGACAGGGGTTGCCATGGATGGTGTGGAAGAACTCGAGTAGCCTGCACAGAGCCATGACCTCAACTGCACTGAACACCTTTGGGATGAATTAGAATGCCGACTGCTCACCAGCCCTCCTTGCCTGACATCAGAGCTTGATCTCACTAATGTTCTTGTGGCTGAATGTGCAAGTCCCCACAGCAACACATCAAAATCTAGAAAACCATTCCCAGAAGCATGGAGGTTATCATAACAGCAAGGGTGGGGGGTTTAATTGAGGTAGTAATAGGCTATAGAGCTTTTATTATAGGATAAAAATTACAGTTACAGTGTCAGCTTGTCAGTAACAGCAGGTGGGGAAGAGCCCAAAACTCCATACAATTTAAGCCACACGAAATCCTAATTACCTCTTGACTGATGAGCAATTTTAAATATTTGACAGTTAGAAGCCCATGTTCCCTTGACTTTCTTGTCTTTCTATATGTCGTGTAGTGATAGAGTAGTGAGCTCAATGCCTCACTTGATGTCAACTTTTGCTGTTTACTTTTGGGATCTGAAGGAGCGTTTTGACCTGGAAATAGCTTTACATCACATGTGATATCAGATTTAACAAGCAGATAGAGGTGCATAGGGGCAGGAATTGTTATTCCCCATGCTTACTCTGGGGGAGGAACCATGGGAAGACAGTTAACAAAAGTGTTGCCAGATTTGGCTAATTTAAAAATACTCCACCAAGGCCATCAAGATCATGTTTTATAGCAAATCATTGAGATTAATTTAATACATGTACACAAAAAGTCAAACTTCAAGTACTAAAAGTGGACAAAGAGAATCCAAAATAAACAAATGAGACAAAAATATTATACCTGGTCATTTATTTATTGAGGAAAATGATCAAATTTTACACTGAAGTGAAATTAGAGGCAGGTGATTTCAATCAATGGGATGATCAGCTGTAAGTGAGCACCTTGTTTTATTTAAAGAACAGGGATCTATCAAAGTCTGATCTTCAAACACATGTTTGTGGAAGGGTATCATAGCACGAACAAAGGAGATTTCTGAGAGCACCAGAAAAAGAGTTGTTGATGCTCATCAGGCTGGAAAATGTTACAAACCCATCTCTAAAGTGTTTGGACTCGACCAATCCACAGTCAGACAGATTGTGTACAAATGAAGGAAATTCAAGAACATTGTTACCCTCCGCAGGAGTGGACGACCAACAAAGATCACTCCAAGAGCAAGATGTGTAATAGTCCACAAGATCACAAAGGAACCCAGGGTAACTTCTAAGCAACTAAAGACATCTCTCACATTGACTAATGTTAATGTTTGTGAGTCCACCATCGGGAGAACAATGAACAACAATGGTGTGCATTTTGCAAGGAGAAAACTACTGCTCTCCAAAATGAACATTGCTGCCCTTCTGGAGTTTGCTAAAGATAACATGGACAAGTCAGAGGGCTATTGGAAAAATGTTTTTTGGACAGATGAGACCAAAATAGAACTTTTTGGTTTAAATGAGAAGCATTATTTTTGGAGAAACGAAAACACTGCATTACAGCATAAGAGCTTTATCCCATCTGTGAAACTTGGTAGTGGTAGTATCATGGTTTGGGCCTGTTTTGCTGCATTTTGACCAGGAAGACTTGCCATCATTGATGAACCAATTAATTATACCAGTGAATTCTAAAGGAAAATGTCAGGACATCTATCTGTGAACTGAATCTCAAGAGAAAGTGGGTCATGCAGCAAGACAGTGACCCTAAGTTGTTCTACCAAAGAATGGTTAAAAATTAGTTGGCCAAGGAAAACAACAGAAACATTGTGAGAGCTATGAAGAAAAACCCAAAAACAACAGTCAGTGACATCACCAACAACCTCCAGAGGGCAGGGGTAAAGGTATCACAATCTACCATTTGAAGAATCAGAAAGCCAGATTGGAATACGCAAAGAAAAACAGAGATGAGCTACAAAAGTTCTGGAACCGAGATTAACCTCTACTAATGTGATGGAAAGGCCAAAGTGTGGAAAACGAAAGGATCTGCTCATGATCCAAAACATACAAGATAATCTGTGAAACATAGTGGAGGAAGTGTCATGGCTTGGGCTTGCATGGCTGCTTCTGGAACAGGCTCACTAATCTTTATTGATGGTGTAACGCATGATGGTAGCAGCAGAATGAATTCAGAAGTGTACAGGAACATCTTGTCTGCCATTTTACAGAGAAATGCATCCGAATTAATCGGGAGGAACTTTATCATGAAACAAGACAATGATCCAAAACACACTGCCAGCTCATCAACAGACTTTTCCACAGAAAAGTGGAAGATTTTAGACTGGCCAAGTCAATCATCAAACCTTAACCCAATTGAGCAGCATTTCACCTCCTGAAGAGGAGACAGAATGGCGAACCGTCCATCCCCTGACCCCCACCACCCACCCACCTGCCCCGTCCCCCAGTTTTTGTGTGGGTTTTGTGATGTAATTAAAATTTTGTTGTAAAAACCTGTAAACTCTGGTTAATGATATTACCCCCAAAGACAGCTGAACATGGTACATGGGAAACTGCTCAGAATGAGCTGTTTGCTGGATGAGACTGTAATCTGGATGACTATAATTTTGGTCACAAGCTGCTGCTATATTAAGAAACAAATCATTCTAGTTATTCATTGGACATTATAGTTACACAAGAATGTCCGGTCCCTAGTACATATTGTAAATAATAAACTTATTCCTGCCTGAACACATACATCTATCATAAAACTATCCATATTTTTTAATAATATAGAAAGAAAAAATCATTTTTTACATTATATAATGAACTTTTAACTTGAACTACTTTCAGGACTATATTTAAAAAATACCTTAAATAAAGTGTCTGCATCTTAATTTCTTTGTTCTCACCTAAAGCTACACCTACAGCTACTTAGCTACAGCAAGGCCATAGGTTTTCAAAGAAATTCTAATCGCACTGTGTTCTTAAACCGTGGGTCACTTACATGCAAGTGCTTGCTATGTGGTCCTCTCAGGTCTGCCCCCTCCCCTTCCTCAAGCATTGCTTCAGGTGAAGATCACAGTAGATAAGACATTTTCATTTTCCTCTCCCCTCTGCTGATTTGTGGCCTGATACAATACTTAACAATGTTAAATCAATTGAGCCTGCAAGCAAGAATCTTCAAACCTCTTTTAGCTCGCAGTAAAGGGAACACTGGTTTGTGCATTGTTTCTCATACAGTACCCAAGGAGGTCAAGAGGCTAAATATTATCTATCAGTGATTGACCTGTTAACTGTGTCTGTTAACTGACAGTTCACCACAGAACAACAGTAAAAACAAATAAAAAAAATCTATACAGCTTTAAAGAGTAGAAAGCACAGTATTGTTTTATATTTTTATTACAAGACCTCTATATATACTGTATTGTTTTGTTTCATACCCACTAAAGCCTATGGAAATTATCTCTTTGCATTGGGCCACCACTGTACTTTGCATTAGACAATTTTTAAATGCATCACTGTTTAGCGTTGTGGGGCATTTAATTTGAGTGCTGGGGGAAAGTGTACTTCCAGACCCTGATAAACTACAGTAAGTGTTGAATTTCTTCTAAATTTTCTATTTCATCTGGGTGTACAAATGGTGGTGTCAGTCAGACTTGTTATTAGTCTATTAACATGCTAATTACTGATATTAATTACCATATTACATTACTGGCTATTATGATTTTAATGGCCTGTAAGTGATAAATTGTCTGCTATTGGTCCATTGTATTGCTAAATCCATTCTACTTTTATTTTGTTCATGTAAAGTCTGTTGATTGCTTGCTGCTGAATTAACAGAGTAGAGCTGAGAAAGGATGTGTTGTGCATTCAAGAGCTTGGATGGTCAGTGAACCTCAAAATCTAAGCAGGTGTTTCCTTTTCAACACTGATAAATTGACTTGCACAGAGGTTTCAGCTGGGTCTGAAACTCTCACAAACGTCATTTGGGCACCAGATTTGAACTACTTCATCTCCTTTAAGAAAAATAAAACCGACTTGCAGATATGTGCAATTTACCAGACTAAATTGAATTTATATGCAATATATTATGTATCCAGATTATAATTTTTACATTGCTTAGTGAAGTGGCCTGAAAATCTACAGTATACAATATATTATGTAACCAAGGTGACTGTGAGCTGCTTTTAATCCTCTCCTAAATCCAAAATTATATAAAGAAATCATAATAGAGGTAGTCCAATGTGTTTAGAATATTAAAACAGTATATTAAAACTCTAGCCCTCTTCTAAAGCAAGAAGTAACATTTAAATTAAATGGGAAACTCGTGATCTGCATTGTGGTGACATCACTTGAAACTGCATTGCTGTTGCTTTTATAAAGCAGCCCACTCAGGCGATCAGTGTATACTTCTGAGGCGAATTAGTGTGTTAGTGTTCATCTAAATGATTAAAACCATATTAAATTAACGCATATCAGATTATGCACATGGGAAAATGTAAGTAAGAATTTTTTCCAATATACATGCAGTATATTTCCAAAATGACACATTACACGTCATTAGGCGCTCATTGTAATTAAATGCATATATTTTAATTCATTATTAAGCTTATTTAATTGATTTATAATGTAAATGAATTTAATAACCACTTTCTTTTTTAAGTTAATTTGCAACAGCAATAAGACATAGACACAAATCCATGCAGCTCTTGCATAGTTTACTGCTGGGAAATATTCCAGTAGTTAATCTATTTTAATTCATATGTTTGAAGCTGTATCTGCCATTTTAATATTATGTGAAAACATCGTATAATCTCCTGCTAAACTATAAACTTCACTTATGGTCAGTTTTTTAGGGTTTATGTGAAAAATGCTAAAGTGAAATTTACAATGATGTACGTTTAAGTGAGAATATTAATACTTTATTTCTTATGCTGTTGAATGTCCTCTTCATGCTGACATGATGTTTCTGCAGGCTTTGTGATATTATTGACAGGTGATGATGTATATTAACAAGTTTATCTTTGACAATCATTCCTTTCATTTTGAATGTTATTATGGAATCTTATTAACAAGATTAATTTGATTATTATTAAATTCACAAAATAAATTAGAGAGGTGGAAGTCACTCAACCTGGAGGGCAATAGTGTATACACATTTTAATGTTTCAGACACACCATGCTGTACAGTTTTGTTGTTGTATATTCCTTATCATTTGGAAAACCTCATACTCACAGGAAATAAAATAAAAAAATATTATGGAGGCCTATCCTTATGTTGGGGGTTGGTGGCTTAATCTTGATATGCAAAACATCACAATTACTGCCCTCCTGCCAAAAAAAGAAGGGTGCACAGCTGCAAAGCTTCCTCTTTTTGAGTCCCTGAAATACTCTCACGCTTGTAATTTGCAGAATGACTCTTTGCTCTTATAAGAGTTATAAAGTGCAACTGTTAGTTCATTGTTCATCTGATTCTCAGTTCAATCCATTTTGAAGGCAAAACATTTCCATAAATCTGAAATAGAGAAAATGTTGAGATACTCAGATTGTCCGCTAATTAACAGAACTGTGAGTGCTAATATTACAGGATGCAATAGCACATTTTTAAACAGTTAAATTTTACATGTAAAGTGTCCGGTGCAAGCCCACTCATATTCAGCCACTAATAATACATCATTAATTTCATAAGAAATAAGATACAATTTAAAACACTCAGCTGCAATCAGATATTAATGGTTAGGTAACACATTTAGAAAAGTTATATATCACAGGAACAGGAAATGAGGCATGAGAGAAAGAAATATACTGTTCACATGTTGTGGTCTGTTATTACCTGTATTACTCATATCAAATAATACAGATATAGAATATATCTGACAAGTAGGGCTCTTCAGGTTAATTCCTTATGAACCATTTCACTTAGGTGCTTTACATACTCTGTGAAAATATCTGAAGCAAATAAATTGATGTGTTGGATTTCCAAAGGGGTGAGATGTCTACTTGTACCAGGCTGGAGTGACCACAATAAGCAATAAGCAGCTTTCTTTCTTGCACTGAATATGTGAGGTGTCTGTGTGCTAAATCTAAGGCTCATGAATGAAACCTTTGTAAATAACAAACTTAATGGATGTTTAGGTAATGTATGCAGGTAATGCATGCAGGAAAATTAAGCATGCATGTATGTAAGCGTTCAGTCCATCCCAACCAAATAAATTTTAAGATAGTAAATTAATTATTGATTGTGTGAAAGTTGCTGAATTTGTGTATGTATGGGTTATACAATCACACTTCTCTAGTGAGTCTATACATTTGCATTTTATTAAGGGTGTTCCTGCAATTGTACATTATGACCTCTCTAGCAGTAAATCAGGACTACATTTCAGTTCAGTTTAATAATCCTAGGTGTGACCATTCTTTACAATTCTTTACAATTCTTTAAAAAAAAAAAACAAGTTGTTTTCCATGTTTCCATTCTCAACATTTGTCATTACTCAGCAAAATCTGGAATATAAGCACAGTACATAGGTATATGAGACAGGAAACTCCAAGTGACTGAGTTAAGAGGCACATTGTTGTTACCACCAATACTGTTGCTTTACAGTCGAGCATGCCCAGAAAATAACCATTGGATTTTGGGAGCAAAGTACAAAGTTCACGTAATAATATGATCCAGTTAGTATTAATTTGTCTGTGTGCCCTTGGTAAATGTGGTTAGCATGGATGTGGTCATTTATGCACGCAATACACTCTGCGTGCAGAAAAGGCTGAAACAGTTCATTTATCAGTAGGCCAATATGAGAAAATCTGTTCCTTTATTTGATCAAATAAAAAAAGATTGCTCAAGAAAGTAAATGTTGACCAATCGAGATTCTTTCTAAGGGCGGGTGAGTCCAGGTTTTACTACAACAGGATATAGTGTTCCACAAACAATGATTCATGAAGTGATTGCAGTTTAAATCACTACTTGAGAATACATTTTGATTAAGCACAAAAACTGATTATAAGCGGATGTCTGTCAGTGAATGTGGTTGATAATGTTTCATGCTGTGAATAGATAAAAGAACTAATGTCCTTTGCATCAATGCTCTTCAATGCTCACTCTTTTCCACACTGACACTTATATTTCATAAATCACTAAGCGGCCACTCCTCCTGAAACACACAGAGCAAACTCCTGCCAAGTTATTTTAGAAATCCCTTATTTTCGATTTATGACTAGTATATGTGGGGAAATGCATTTCTTGGTTTCTAACACAAATCTGTGTTTGTCCATAGCACTGTCAGAGCAGGCTGCATCTAAACCATACCAGGGTGTGAGAGTCAAAGACCCTGTGAAAGAGCTGCTGCGCAGAAAGAGAGGAAATACAGCCAAAACATTGCCTCCAACTGCAGTGAGAAAATGACCATATACACACACAGTACATAATCACACACCCGCATGCACGCACGCATGCACGCACGCACGCACACGCACACACACGTTATCAGATGGGCAACTCCCTATCAGTAAAAAGAAAAGAGAAAAAAATTAATATGAAAAATGACCTATGCCACATAATCTAGAGATTATATCCTGTTCAGATTATCAAGTAGAAAGCTTTGTTTACTGTCAGATTTCCTTTACACTCCAGGAAGTTTAGAGAAGTAGCATGGACAAAGGTTTATTTTTCATCTAATCTAAGACATGCCCTGTTGAGAATCAGCTGGATATTAGCTTAATTTGTAAAGCGGACGTGGCTGTAAAGCAGCCAAACTCCAGGGGGATTTTGTCCTTATATAATCCAGGTGTTTTTCCATGACAGTTAAACTATTCCCCCATATTACCACAGGGCAATAGGCCTATGCAAATCAGCATGCAACCTTGCCAAGGATCTTGCCTGCCAACTTCATAATTATACCTGACAACTCGTGAAAACATAAATATACAAAAGCGTATCAGCTTCATATAAAAAAGAGTGTCACCCATTCCTATTCCACACTGACTTACTCCCACCCTCTCCTGCAGTTCTTCTTCATCTCTTCTCTTCAACTTTTTTCTCAGAGATTTCCACATAGTCCATCCTGTTTGCACACAGAAGATGTCTAAACACTGTCCAGCTCTAGTTCCTTGCAATTTAAATAATTTTTCACTAGAGAGATTGTATTTTTTGGATATAGTGTATATTAGATCATTTTATCATACATACTGAAGTCACATATATGCCACTTATTATTTTGATGCAATCTTCAACAGGTGGTGATTCCCAACAATACTTTGCCATCATATACACATGTTGGTGAGTAATATTAAAACAAGACAGTTTTTTTTACCACAGGGCTACAGATTTCTCACACCATGTTTATGGTCTGAAGGGCCTTCTGGTTTCCCGGGCAGCAGCCAAAGTGCTCTGAATGAATCAGCTGTAGATGTTGGTTCCCTTTGTCCTGGGTGGGTTGCTCAGCCCAGCAGCACAGCTACCTTTCAGCCCCTAGGTCATTGGGCTCCTCCTGAGTATTTTCAACATGAGCAGAGCATCTCCACAATCCCCTCCCTTACAAGTGACATGTATGTCCAGTCTGTGTGTCCCAGCTATGCAGTGGTGGGCCCCTCCTCTGTTCTCACCCTGGCCCATGCCCCTCTCTTCACCAACCTCGGGGTAAGCTATAGCCGATGATCAACTCTCCACGTGAAATGCTAGGCAAGTGTTAACTCAATCCTTACCTCTACCTTCTCCATCTCTTATCTTATATCTGCTCCAGACCATAAGCTCCTCCACTTCAGGCCTGCCCCAGATAGATGTCCAAGATGGCTCGCTGGCATACATCCCATGGGCCCCACCCTTGTCTCCCTGCCCACAGAATGTGGCTCCCCAGCTCCTACCCATGCCTGTTCCTGTGTCTCAACCAGAACCACAGCAGGATGAACCTGCCCCAACCTCAGAGGGCACCCTAGCTTTAGAGAAACTTCTGGAAGAGGAGGAAGAAAATCAGAAAGAGCCCTATGCCTGCAGTCCTTCACTGTTTACACAAGACATTTAGAATGCAGTCCATCTTTTATACCTTTGCTGTTCTAAGCACTGAAATGTCACCTGTGAAGTAAAAAGTCTGCCTTTATACCATAAATCATGAATTCAACATTCTGTTCAAATGCATATATTATTCATATGTCTTCTTAATTGTTCATAAATGTGTCTTTTTGTATATAGAATGCTTTATTTTTTGCTTGTTGGGGCTATAAAAACACAAATTTGTTTTGTAAATACAAAAAAAGAAAAAATTAAACGTTAATGTTAGTCAGTAATTGTTCCATGAGTTGTCAAACAAATTTCATCTAAGAATCATTTCACATTTCTCTGTTCTCACTTGCTCTGTTTTTCCTAAATCTGACCCAAAAAAAAACCTTTGTTTGTTTTCCTGCAAATATATCTTATGCTTTCATATCCTATAAGAAGAGATATATTTTCTCAGCAGGTGTCACATAACTCTTATCAAAACCCTGTGAGTCCATCAGAACACTCTAGATGAGTGTTTGGGGGGAAAACATCATTTGTTGCAGAGACTTTTATCTGGTTATCTTGACACAGTCATTGTTCTTTACTTAGGCGTGCCAGTTTTACCTTGCGTTCCCACAACATTTTTCTGGCCCTAGTTGTCAACCCTGCACCTGCTCTTCAGCTGTCAACCTTACCAAGCTTTCATTATAGGCTCGGTGCCTATAATAATGAAGCATAACCAAAGACAATAAATACATTATTATTTATGTCCTGAGTCTTCAAAATGAAATTTCGTTTACAATCTGACTAGTTTATGAGCATACCTTAAACCAAGAGATTAGTGTTAAATCCCATGGTATAATGAATGTTTTAACAAGAGACAAATGACAGGTCTCCCTGTCCGTGACTGTCGCACCTGAGTAATTTCAGCATCTTGGCATGTCCTTTTACATCAGTACACAATAAAACCATGAGCTGTGAGGACAAATTTAATACATCAAACTATCAAATTGCTGTCCTCTTACATTTGGATAATTTCTTAATTTCATTACAGGATAACAGTGCCATACCACATGGCATTGCTAGTGCAATGGGGTGACTAACTTTGCTTTCTAACCTTTAGCTAAGAAATATGATAACTTTTTAACTGCAGTAGGATTGTCCAAAGTCTATGTTTAACAGCAATGCCATAAAAGCTCTTCTTAGGAAAGCTGCAACTTATTAATCTCCCTTTGGGTTGCTCCAACACTCACAAATGAACCATGTAAAAGGTGTATCTGTCAAATTACACTCGGATGTTGAAATCTTTTTTTTTTTTTTTTAATTACTTTGTTTACTTTTGGGGGGAATTTCTTTAAGAACAATTGATTTTTAATAACCAGCATGACTTCCATTCGTAGAATTGTTGACTTTGGAAATCAAACCTAGGTGGTTGGAGGGATTTTTGGAAAGTAACCATAACTCCTCACTTCCTCCTCTATCCTCTACCCTTCTTTGCCCTTGTTATTATTCCATGAAATATGAGTAATAGGTAATGTCACCCAAAAAACATGTTGAAACTCCTGCTTTTGGTTCAGCTTGATGTGGATGAGAAAACTATTTCCGCCAAGACCAAGATCTACACAACATGTAGCCAACATGATCCAGGCATGTCTGAGTCTGAAAGAAGGGAATTTGATTTGTCTGCCAAAGGAAAGGTAGCGCTGGAGGCATCCAGGATCTGGAACTCTCACGTGTTGGATGAGACAAGGCTTTAAAGCATTGTGTGAAATTCTTTAGAATTAAATGTCAGTTTAGATATATTGAAAGAACAAGTTGTTTAAAGCAACAGTTGAAAGGTTGTAATACCTAATTTTCTTAAGCTCTAAAACACTCTAAGCCACTGTCCCTCTGATAAGATGAACTGGTATTGTTTTTTGCGAAATATGACTCATCTCGTGAGTAATCTCACTGATGTATCACATGTGAAAGCCATAGGCTTTTGTCAAATAAACTGTGGGAAGTTCACAAGTTAATATTTTATTATTTATTCTCTCTGAAAAACACAAATTATTAGTGAGTTGTATTGTGATGCATCATGCTTATGACTCTGAAGTGAAAGGTGGGTGTGGTGGTTGGCTAGAAATCTGAGAATTTGGTTATGACTTAAGAGATCATGTATTTGATCCTCTGTATATTACATCTTTGAGTGTGGTACTCAACCCCAAGTACGCCTGATTGTTAAATATACATGTCAGTGTCAGCTACATGCAAAACCTTAACACTTCTCCTAGTGTAACCAGATCTTTAGGATTAGCTGTGTTGAACAAGCAGGTTTAAGTGGTAAATACCACAAAAGACGAGTATGCATTTTGTGTGTTTTTCACATGTCAGTGAATCTTAGCAGATAAACGGGTTGTGGAACTCAATTTGTCATCAAAAACCTCTAGGATTCACAGGTAAAATCTTACCTGATGTTGAGGTGCTCTTGCACAGATACAAGTGGCATAATAATATTCGCAAAGGACCTTTTAAAGTGCAGTCCAGACCTTACATATCAAAAAGATTTTCACATTTTCTGCATGGAGAAGTGTCCAAAATCTTTCTAAAAGTGTCTCAAATTTGGCAGGAAAAAGTACATTATTTAAGAAAATATTTAAAGTTTAAGTCTGAAACTATACAGTGCCCATCATATTGCAGTTCCATACAGTATATCTTATATAGAAGGTCAGAATTTCTGTGCCTGTCTATGAGGAAACAGAACCAGCCAGTTTGGTTCAAAGACCCGTAGGGGAGAACCCCCAGCCTGTGAGTTTAAACGAACAGGTCTTTACAGCCTGTCAGATTGCCAGAGAATCTGATTTAAATATGAGTTTAAGGTGAACAGCAGTTCCTCTGTTGTCTGTGTAAAAAAAGACCTGTAAACTGATATATTCAGCATGAGTATGCTGAGATAACCTGGGAATGACCTGAAGCACATGAGCTCAATTTGCTCAATCAACCCTTTAAATATTTATGTCTAAAAACTTTAATTGTTTTGGCTTCTGATTAAATGCATCTTATTTTTTCTTCATGCCTTGCTTTACTACCTTCATCTGTAGTCAATCCATTTTCTTAAAATTAGTAGAATGTTTATATGAGAAAATTGTTGTTGTTGTTGTGCATAAATGTGTAAAAAGTCTCATAAAAGTCTCTCATTGAGAGCACACATTTGCTGCTGGCTGACGTCATTAATGTCATTAATTCAGTGCAGTCTGTGCATCATTGCACTGGAATTCAGATTTCCAGCTATTTGTGAAGTAACAGTAGGCACTACTTTGAGTTCTCAAGCATCACTATTGGATATGTTATAATTTTCTTTTGGGGTTTTTTTATCGCAAATATTATTTTGCTCTCACATATATCTATTAACTGGCAATGGACAAACCAACACAGGTAAACAGAACAGTGGCTCTCGGGTGAGAGGGGGAAAGTACTTTCCCAAAGCACTGAAACAGGTTCAGGCCAATCCATACTGGATGAGAACGCAATTGCTGCAAGCAAAGAAACAGCGTGCAGTGGCTTGCCCTATCTTCAAGCATGCAGGTTAAACTCTACCACACTTTTTGATGTGACAAAATGCACAAATTGTGTTAATATGCACTGTTTTATGCATAAAACAAATGTTTAAAACTACACAAACTAAAATGTTTCTGTTCCAAATATTATCATGCCTACCATGCGCTTTTTATCTGTATCTCAATAGAACTAATGTCTAAAACCCATACAAGTTAGATGCTTCAGTGCATTATCTCAATAAGCTATTTTTTAGTGTCACAGACTGATGTTGAAGGGGATATGACTGCACCTGCCTGTGTTCATTTCTTGAATCTTGATACATGCTTCACAGAGTGAAGAGCTACTGCATCAAACATGTTAAACACTTTTTATTCACCTTACAAATATCAGGCCTGGTGTTTCACTGTGAGTGTGCTGTTAAATAGAATGCTGATAGTCATGACAAAGTGTCAAGCAAACTAATAATAGACATCCCCTTTCTATGGGTGACAATTATATGTTTACTTTGGGGTGGTGCGGGGGCAATATTGTATACAACATGTGATGCCAATTGTGCTATGAATTTAATCAATTTAATGGAGTAGATACCATTAAGGTTAGGGCTTACTAGTATACAAGAAGATATTTTTTTGATGGAGAAGCATTTCTGTAAGTCACTATCAATAAGGGCCTATGCTGGAAATCTTAATGCAGTTAATATCTAGCTTTTCTTATGACCCCAGCCATGCACAATACAAAAAATATTCTCACGGTTGTTACTAGAGACTTAGCTTTTAGATTTTAAATCACCAGATAACAATTCCAAATAGGGTCTACTTATTAATGGGTGGTTAACATAACACATCATGACGCCTCTCTTATGAATGAATTATCTTAATGCATATCTTTCACCAACTGGACTATAGACAGGCTTAATCATTAGAGTTATAGGTGAGGCCAAAAGTTTATATACACCTAGGCTATATAAGACATTCAACTCACTTTTCACAACTCAATTTCATCTACTTTATATCCATAAGAGGTCAAATAAAAATACCTAAGTGACATATTTATTTCAGCTTTTATTTACTATATAGAATTTTCAGTGGGTCAAAGGTTAACAAATTCTTGAGAGTATTTGGTGGCATTGCCTTTTAATTGATTTAACTTGAATCACTTGAAAACACTTGGGATAGCCTTCTGCAAGCTTCTCGCAATACTTTGCTGGATGTTTTGCTCATTCCTCCTGACAGAAGTTATGTAATTTAGTCAGGTTTGTGGCCCTCCTTGCTCAGACATGCTTTGTCAGGTCAGTCCACACATTTTCTATTGGATTCAAGTCAGGGCTTTGTGATGACCAATCCAATACTTTCACTTTGTTGTCTTTAAGCCTTTAAGCTATTTTAGCACTCTCTTAATGGTGGCTGTACTTAATTTGGTACCTGATGCCTTCAGTTCCTCCAGCTGTTGTTGTTTTTTTTTGTTATCTTGGGGTTCAGTTTAATCGTTCGTTCATCCCTGGGATTTAACTTGGATCTCTGGGATTTAAGTGATTTTTTTTTTCTTTTAGATTTTGGCTGAGTTACTTCAATTTTACCATGGTCCCAAGAGCAACAAGGCACTGGCTCTAAAGGTAAGCCCTTTTACAGCTTCAGGTGTGCTCCCATTAAATCCATGACATTTGGCCAAATAGAAGCTTCTAAAAGATAAAGTCAAAGAGAAAAAACAAATGGAATCTTCCAGACTATTCAAAGACACAGTCAACTTGTTGTATGTAAAGATTTGACCCACTGGAATTCTGATATAGTGAATTAAAGTATCTAATCAATTGTTTTCAATTTACCTCTGATGTACAATGTAGATGCCCCAATTTATTTGCCAAAAATGTATAGCAACATAAAATGTGTGGAGTTGTGAAAAACTAAGATTGAATATCTTTAACGTTGGTGTATGTAAACTTTTGGCCTCAACTGTACACCCTGCTGGACCACCAGTCCATCACAGGGCACCATGCACATATTCACACACTCATTCACTCGTAGACAGTGTGTGAATTATACATCGACTTTTGGGGAATCAGTTTTTGCCCAGATTAACTGGTTTGTGTAATGCAGATGTGTGGATACAGTGCTGTATCCTTAAAACAGCACATAAACAAAACACTTTAAACGCTATAATTTATACAATGCTGTCAGCTTTATGTGACAAATAGTGCCATGAATGTCTTAAAAAAGTAGTATGTACTTTCTGAACTACTCCTCAGCTTACTTGTCTTTTTGTGCCAGTAAAAAACTGCCTTATGTCTATTCCCTTTCTCTTACGCATGACATCACCAGTGTTACATGAAATCTAAAAGGCCTCTGTTATTGCTATGTAAAAAGGTCACTGCATTAATTTGTATTTATTACCAACCTAAACTAAACACAGATAAAACAGACATTCATGAGTCATGAGTAAAGGGTTGCGTCTTATACAATATGGTAAAGGTGGACAATGCATTATCGTCCATTATTGTTCTCAACACTGGCGCCCCTCAGGGGTGTGTACTTAGTCCACTTCTTTATATTCTCTATACAAATGACTGTCAGAGTCCAGTCACCACCACTCATTACTTTAAATATGGAGATGATACTGCCATTCTTGCATTGCTTAATAAGGACAATGATTCATAGCACATTTTAGTACATGGTGTGATGATAACTTTCTCCACCTTAATATCGCAAAGATTAAGGAACTGGTTTTAGCTCTTACAAAACACTGATACATCCTTCCAGTATTATCATTAACAGAGAGATGGTTGAAAGGGTGGAGCATTCCAGATATCTTAGCATTACATTGGATAAACATCTCAACTTCAATCAGCACACTCTAGGTACTTACAAGTACTGTCGACAGAGACTTACAGTTATTTGTAAACTTAAACATCTGTCTGTTCAGCCTAGTCTTCTTCTTCTTCTGTACCAAAGTATCATTGAGCTGGTTCTTATGTATGGTGGCATTTGTTTCTTTCATATACTAACAGTTACCAATAAGAACAAACTCTTAAAGATAACTAATTTAGCAAGAAAAAATATTGGCATTCCTACCCCTAATTTATCGGACTGTGTCATTTCATATACGCCCCGGAAGGCACATACAATTTTAAATGATCCAGACCACCCACTTTATCAATATTTCAACCCCATTCCTTCTAGCCGCAGGCATAGACTACCCATGTGCAGAAAGGCCAGCTATGGTAGGAACGCACAGTGGAAAAAATTTCCTCTTTAAAGACAAATAAATTATCTATCTATCTATATACAGTATCTCACAAAAGTGAGTACACCCCTCACATTTTTGTAAATATTTGATTATATCTT
>JANDJT010000071.1:20102239-20112332 GCA_024331685.1 Stegophilus panzeri
AGAATTCATGATGCCATCAGTCCTCACAAGAGCTCCTGGACCACTAGCAGCCCCAAAGCATTAATGAATGATCCACCATTATACTTTACAGTGGTAACAGAGGTTTTTCCCTATATGTAGTACCCATTTTTCACCAAATATGCCAATGGCATTCACAGGCAAAAACTCTCATTTTGGGAGCAGGTCACTGTGCTTATGAATCCAAATTTTCAATACTACTGGATCTTTTTATGTCCCTGATTGTGCTTAATTGTGGGGTGATTTGTACATCTGGAAAATCAGGACAGTTTAATTTAGCAGAATTTATTTTCTGGTCTGATAAGTCAGTAGTCAAAATGTATGTACCTTGCAGTGGAAATGGAAAATCCTATATTCAGGAGGTGGTCAGCATCAAACTGGAAGTTGATTGAGGTAGGACATGACACAGACTTCGGCTAGTCTTTTATAAGCTTATAAAATTTCATGACTGCATGATGGATTAGATATTTAGTAATGTAGCAAACTAAATTTAGTTCAAATCATGTGTGTATACGTATATAATTTGATCATTTTCAAACATGGTTTAGTAATTTGGCACTCTTAAAATACAAAAAAAAATGGTTAGAGGAAAATTGAAGGAATGTGTTTAATGAATACATGAATGAATGCATGTGACAACTATGGTTTAATGATTTAATGATGCATTGATGGATTTTATGTACATGATGGTGTTTTTATTAAAAATCTTACTAATCAGGGGAATAAGGTAGAGAAATATGAAACATTACTTGTGCCTACTACTTAATATGAGTGCAGATATTTTTATAAAGTGTACTGTATTCATATAATTTTAGACATTGGTATGAATGTTGTTTTTTTTCATCTGCAAGAAATGAATTGTAAAATGTTACTTAACTTTAATTGGTGTTTTTCTACTATGATTTTTACTTACTCTGTTCATGCTGAATTATAGGAAAATTAGGGCCAGTCCACCTATTAGCATATTTAGTTGTTTGTAAAGTACCTGAAATATAGACTGTTTTACATTGTTATTGTAGCCTATTCATGTCTTATGGGCTATGCTAGATATGATAAATATTACATTACATTACTAGATAAATCATTAGCTACATTGACAGAATGTTGCAGATAAAGTTTGCATATAAAATACCTGACTCAACATTTTGTTTGTTACTAACTCAAATTGTTTCAAGACTTACCTTAGGCAAGTACACAAACATGAATCTGTTACAGCTGGTATTAGCTCCCAAACCATTATGTCATATAGGCAATAAACTGTATGTCTTTGGCCATTTAAGACTACACAGAGCACAGTAAACAGTGCTATTTAGGACATAGTCAAAAACAAAACTAAGAAACTTGTAATAACCATAGTGATTGTGAGCTGGTGTATGGTGCATGCTAGTCCAGCTCATCAGAAATAAATAAATGCATTAACCATGTTGAATTAACACAAAGTAAACAAAATCAATTTGGACTTTGTATAAGCAAATTTAAAACAGACTATTTTTGTCCTCTTTTCTGGGTGTAGGTAATCTTTTTTAAGGAACATTTTTCCGGGATTCACTTAGCTAATTGTAAATGAAAACCACTTGGATCTGGAGAATAGCAGGCTTCACAGGGGATATTGAATTCCCTGCAAAGAACAGATTTATTTCTTTCCCAAAGAACACTTCAACATTGATCTAGTATCGATATCTGTTTGTTTCTGTCTCTACAATAATAGGCATAATTGTTTGATTGTCAAAGTGATGGGTATCTGTATAAAATGTGTGTTGGCAGAACACAACCATAACTCATAACTCAGCCATGTTTATAACTGGTCCACTTTCAGGCTAAAATTTAAACACTGCACAAGCAATTGTTACATTTGGGCCATTTTTGGCCCACATCTTAAATACTGCTTAAAAATGTATATGCCTAAAATCAACCATAATTGGCCCAGATTTCTCAATATAGCATAACAAGAAAAAAAATCATATCAGCTGCATCAATACAACCAGTTAAACCAGCACACTAGACTAGCACTAAGCTTGGAATAACATGGGACTTGTGCTGCTCATGAGATTCATGTAAAACACTCTTACCACTGTAGAGGTAACATTTAACCTAGACACTTGGACATTTCGCTGAGTATGCATTTCCAGGTGCATCTGTGAGCCACTATCAACTATCACTTCTGTTTCTTTGAGATATGGGGCCTCATGGTGAGTGACAGAACCAGCAGATGTGTGGTTGGATCAACCCCTGATCCCTAGGGGAATTTCCACTATAGGGCAGAAGGAATCATGGCACACAAAACACACCCTTTTGTTTGTGAAACTTTGGCTTTCACTAGAGTTAATATGTACACACTGTTCAATGACCCATTTAGTGATTTTGTGAAACATACTGAATCACCAGGATGGAATAAATGTTTCCTGTTGAATTATGTTTGAATAACACACAAATAATATTTACATTTTGAGGAATATGGTTTGTTTTCATAGCTACAATATGAAACAATTGTGTCGCTGTTAAACATTTCCAAATATGAACTTGAATATTGCACTGTGTGCAATAACTTACATGAAAACAACTAAACAAGATATCAAAACAAGATAAAGAGCATGTTTTCATTTCACACTGACACTCTATACACTAAAAATATTCTGGATTCAGCAGAATTTCTTAGTTTTCAGCAGGTAGGGCATCCATTATTTTATATAATATATCATATTCCTTCATTCATCTGTTATTTATATGCAATATCTACCCATGTTGGGATGCACAGTATTACATTATTAATCATATCAGTTTTTTAAAGTGGTACATTAAGCCACTTTACTCTTAAAAATAGCTTCCTCGTGGCTTCTTTGAATCTTTTCTAAAAGGATTGTTACTTGTGAACATTGTCTAAAAACATAATGCTTAGTTGGACTGTTTTAGAAGATCCTTAATTTTTCTCCTAGAAAGGATAAACCGAAGAGCACTTTGGGTGCTACAGTAGATGATACCTCGTATAGAATGCTGATATCAAAAATTCAGCAAATATTTCTAAAAATGTAGGCCTTTTCTTTTCTGAATAATGGGCTAGCATGCCCAAATACATCTTTTGCACATTTGTAGCCTATTATGTGTGAGATCGGTAAAGTGAAAAATACCCTCAAGGATTACGAAAAATAGTATTTTATTGTTAAAAAATAAAAATATGAACAATTTGTTCGTCATCAATACTGACCAGCGTTTCAACAAAAGTTCCATGAAATTGATAACGATGCCTTTGCTAGAGCCTGTAGATAATGACTATACCAAGCAATGCTTAACCAGTTTTTTGATAAAAACAAAAATAAGATTTTTTGATAAAATAAACAAAAATAAAATATTGAAATGCTTTCTGGCGCTGTACAAACAATGCTTAGACAAAGTGCTCTTATAAGTAACACAGCTCTGAGCTGGAGGAATCTCTTCTACAGTAAGCTTCTTCTCCCCGAGCTTGGTAAAAACAGTCTGAGGTGCTGTAGTGAGGAGAAGTGTAGTCTGCAGCCATGGTGCCGTCCTGCAGATTGGGCCAGTGAGACAGGCAAAAACAGTGCTGCAGGGTGCAATGTTGGTAGTGGTAATTTTCTGACGTAAAGCTGGAGCTCATGTCCATGCGTGTCGGAGAGTTGTAGCATGACGAGGAAGAGGAGTGAGACTCGGGCGGAGTGTAGCTGTTATAATCGACCAGACTGGGAAGACTGAACGAATGGGTTGGTGAACTAGAAGCCTGGAAGAAAAGGAAGTGTTACAACGGTAGACGTTCTCTAAACACACAGCAAAAATCCCCTAATCCTCATTGAACACCTACAGTGCTGGGCTAACATCCAGAGTGCTAAAATAACACCTACAGTGTTAAAATAACACCTACAATTTGTTATTGTGTTAACAGTGCTGCAGTAATGCCTATACTACTGAATTATCATCTGCAACATGGAATTAGTTAATTATTACATTATTTTAATTAGTACATGGTGCTGACTAAACACCCTTAGTATTGAATTAACCCTTACAATGTTGAATTAACTCCTACAAAGTGCAATTAATTTGTAAAAGTTTATGGATTGACATTTTAACACAAGTTTGGAAAGTTGAATAAGTGTCTACATTATTCAGTTATGCTAATAGTGCTGACTTAACTCTTCATGATATATGTACAACTACAATGTTTAATTATCCAAGACAGTCACAAGCAGAGTGCTGAATTAATTCTTACAGTATTAATTTTAACTTTAGACTATCCAATGTGTCCAGCTGGACATATTTAACTGTATAGACTACGTTCATTCAACACTGAGCTTTTTGGTAGTGAAAAATCTAATATTCTCCAGTAAAGCAATTTGCCTGTGGTTTTGTTGTTGGTCTGTTCCACTTTTACGTGGATTTCTGTTTGTATTTCCTGGTTTAAAAATAGCATAGATGAACTTGATAATCAATTAGATTATCAAGTGTAAGCCCCTATAATTATATATTTTGGTTGGTATTGAATTTTATTCATACTATAGTATGCATTTTTTTTTTTATGCCAATCCATGCTGCCTTAAAAAAAAAAAAGTCAAACCGAGGCAGGAGAAAGTTAAAAGAAACATGGCTTTGGTTAGCAGGTGTAAAAGTAATAATACATACTAAGCTGTTAGTGTAATATTCCGTGCATGAAGGGAAGTATCCGTGCGGCCACTGTGCAGGAGCACTCGCACACACCGCAGCGCTGGAGCTGAAGTTCTCTGCAGGGATCATGTTCATCAGCAGCTGATCATCAAACATGTCCTCCATAGCCATATGCACGCTTTCTGCAAACTGTCGAGGTTGAAAATAAGCATCCTGCGCCGAGCTCCCGCAGAGAATATCGAGCTGGCCTGCTGGAAAAGATGGAGAGAAAAATACTATATAAGCACAGTGGGGTATTTAAATTGGGCATGTAAAGTCTTGAGATGATGTCACGAGTGGAACAGCCAACAGCTAAATCACATTTGAATAGAAGTTTATAAAAGGAGTCCTTACACATTTTAAGGAATCTTGCATAGCGTATCGTGTCTTTTTTTTTTTTTCAACTGTTCTGCATGACGATCCAATGGTTTCATATTGGAGTTAGTAAGTGGGAATTGCTTTGATTTGTGATCAACATCTATCTAAATAGCTTAAGAAGGCTTGTTTTGAGTGATGTTGCACCCTACTACATGCTCGCTCAATAATGTCGCTGTTTGTTGTTTTTTTTTTGTTTGTTTGTTTGTTTGTTTTATATATCTATTCTGTGCAGATGAGGACTGCCATCATTTACCAAAAGAGAAAACCGGTGTGTAACTTAATGCAGAGACATTAGTTTGAGACATTATATCTATCAGTTTCAATAGGTAATAGAAATGGAAGATGGCTTAATGATTTCTATTTTGCTAAGGTATCTAATGATTGTTAATGATTAATGGAAACAATTTGGCAAACTCCCTTTAGTAGACGGAGGTGTTTTTTTTTCAGCAGGGATTTTATTTTGGATGCGCAGACTTTATCATTACAATCGAATGGTTGGTTCAAACGTTTGTTAGTCTGCGTAGGTCTTTGTAGGCTAATAAGAGGACACACTGATGAACCTACCAGTCACTGGTGTAGGAGAGACGTCGTGAGTCGTCACAGCTTGTTTTTTCTTTGAGGGTGGAGAGAGAGAGAGAGAGAGAGAGAGAGAGAGAGAGAGATTAGCACTCAGCGTTTAATCTTTGCGACTTTTTTTTAAACATGCTTTATGCCTATATTCCAGTGTAAATATACCAGCAATGTTTGATTACTCATCAGACAGCCTTATATTGTACAAGAGCACAAGAGCAGGTGTGGCCATGTCGAGCATTGTAACAGTTAGTTTCTGATTCATCCTAGCTATTGATTAAACACCAACCCCCTGACACTGATTCGCATGAGAAACCCTGTATTATGCTACGACATGATTTTGCTGAACAGAAGAAAAAAGACAGTTCTTACTCTGGATTCTGCTGCCTGAAGTGCCCTACGCTTCTGAAGCAACTCCTTAACGGTGGTCTTCACCCGCACACCCTGATACACCTTAGGTTTGTCTGGGGATGAAGAGAAAAATGTACACAACAGTAAATCCCTCAATGCCCCGAATGCCATGTGTATATTATACACTCATTTATGATTTATTTGTTTATTTTAAAATGTCACAATTTTCCCAGTTCTTAGACTTTTCAGAATTTCAGTTTCAGAAGTTCACTTTTAAGCATTTCTTTAAAAGCGACGTATCAACCTAATCATTGACAAAAACATAAAAAAAAAATAACTAAAAGCCTGTTTACATAGTTGCGCAATAGTCATTCAATGGTTCTTTGTAGCAGAGGCGCCAGGTACTAAGGATTTAAACGCTGCGCATTACAATAGGCTCACGTGCAGAAATGCAGAGGAATCAAAACTGATTTTGAAATAATGCATTTTTATTTTACACGACCCTGAAAATAACTACCGTTTTACGAAACAAAAAACAAATAGTCAGCATTTCTAATAATCACTCTGCTGTGACTAGTGGTGCAAAGTTGGTATGCAGACAGGGAAAAGGGAAAAGCACCGCACCCACCCCCGACAACACAGCTAAATCCCGCATGTAATACGGAGTGTGAGGGAAATCTCAAGCGGCGTGTGTATAATCTCATCAAAACACTCCGGTAAGTTGCTAAACCTATATACATTCCTATGATTGGGAGGGAAATGCGTTTGGAATCAGAAAGTGGTTTGCAAGCTTTAGTAAAGTCTGTGCGACTTCTTGTGAAACGAAGCTCTTTGTATTCTCCGTCGCTACATCGTGGCCAGATTGGTGTGTAGATTAATGTACACTGCATGCTGCAGAACTGTAACAGAACCGATGAAGCTCGAATCTCATTAAATTCCCGTCCCGACTGAAAGGACGCTTGGTTCTAAGTGCGAGTTTAATAAATGTACTGAATCTGACATGTAGCATAAATAGAGAAATTCCTATACGAATCGAGGAATTCAGATTAAAAATAGGTTGGTGAAATACGTTGCATAACCACACAACCGACCTAAATATGATTAAATCAGGATTATTTAATTGGCCGTGTAGCTGTAGCATGTATTCGGTCAGTGGGCGTCTTCATGAAATCTTTAACATATGTCTAAAAGTTCCGTACAAGGGGGAAAAATGGTTAAGATAAGAACAACGCCACGCCATGGCAGAGCTGATAGAGACAGCAAAGGTGAACCTGGCACTGATGGTGAAAAGATTGCGACAGGTTCGGCGCACACTCACACTTACTCTCATATAACTATTCATATGACTTATACCGACACCTCAAATCGTTTCCAAGTCGGAAAATATTCTTTTTAGTATGCGCTCAGGAAGCAGATAAAAAAAAAACCTGGCCGTTATTCAGAGGGAAAAAAAACCTTTGGGCAAGATGCATATTTAAAACACTAAATCAAGTATTAAACGAGTAGCCTACTACAGCCATTTGAAATAATAAATGCGCCTATAAATCGAAAAACAGAAATATGAGACGTATCTGAGATGTCTAAAAAAAAAAAAAAAAGCATGCATATAAACACAATACGTGGTCTACTTACTATTGCTTTTTTTTTAAGTGCATTAAAGTTAATCCTAACACAGCTACAAAAATCCCTTTCTAAATTGAAGTTTATTTTTTAAACAAATTGTTATACAGCTGGTCAAAGAATGAATGAGTTTGTTGGCCAGAGGCATGCTGTACCTTTCTGACCCGTTTAAATTAAATAATTTCCTGTAAGCTCAATATTTTAATCCATCTCCCTTGTGCATGTGTTTTTTCCAGGTCCCAAAGGATAAAGAATAAAATGAGAAGAAAGAAGAACATTCACTCACCAGACATTATTGGCGTGAAGAGGAGCAGGACCCAGTGAAACACCCCAAGCGCCTGTTCTTGGCTCTATTATATGGGCAAGAACGAAATATTGATAAAATTGTCACAAAGTCTCAATCAATCACCCTCACGACACTCTCACTATATACAATTATGCAGTAATATAGCCAGGGATGCATTAGTTTGAGTTTTTCTGCCCTCATCCCTACTATTTAAAGTCCCAAGAACTCAATGATTTGACAATGATTTGATTGCGCGATACTTTCAATTTGAATATTCAAAGACTTCGCAAAAATACTTATATCTTAGCTATTTTCGCCATCAGAGCGCATGTAAGAGCACCCCCTTTAATAGAATATTACACCATTTCACACTTTGACACAAAAACAAAAATATATTTTTGACATTTTATCACCCTTTTGATATTGATGCCAAGAGGCTGGCTGTGGAGCTCTCTTTGCACTTTACAATATCAAGGAGTGAGCAAATGTCATTTCAAACAACACACAACAACATCAATATATATCATACAGTTCATAACCATATAAATAAATAAGAAATAATATGTTCTGTAGCTTGATTGTAAACCATTTTTCCAGAAATGTAGGAATGGTGGGCGTGGCATATAGTGGCAGCCATTTTGACCATCAGAGCATGGGGAGCTTGTGCTCTCTGACACATTTAACAAGTTAACAGTTCTGTAATGAACATTGAATGAATATTTTTTTGTATCATATGTAACCTGAATTTTTATATTAATCAAATGTAATCTGCAATGCTTTATCAAAGAGTTGCCCTCAGAGTAGGATATTTCTTGTAATTATCTCAAATATTTTAAAAACACAATCAAATTATGCTGTTGCATTATTGATAATATTATATGACAAAAAAATTACACTATTTATATTTTACATACTAGGAAGGATTTTGTAAATTAAAGCAAGAGGGCATTGATAGAATTAAATGTGGTCATAGTTCATCCTATTTTATTAAAATACTTTTTTGTTTTGGGTTTTTTTGTTTGTTTGTTTGTTTTTTTGCTGATGAACGTATATTAGAGTGTGATGCTTATCATAAGAACCCTAATATATAATATGAATAATATCCCATTAATGAGCTATTAATAATTGATTTATTTCAATATAGGACCAAACTTAACAAACTTCTGCATCAAACCTAAATGTCTACATAGTTTTTTTTTGTTTGTTTGTTTTTTTAATATTTAACATATTTTTCATTTAATATGTGTATATTTTTTTCGTTTTATTGAGATTTTTGATTGATATTTTGTCATTATTTATAGGTAGTACCTGCTTGCAGTCATGTAGCGGGGTTTATCTTAAGGCATTGTAAGAGACGCGGATGCCAGATATTTGCGCATCACATGTCTAGTTTATATATAAGCTATATTTTGTTATTACACATATATGTATATAACTTTTTGTGTGTGAAGTGCTTTTTTTTCTTGTGGCATTTCTCAGTAAGCTTGTGTTTAAAAGGTGTCAAACATTTTTGGCGTCTATTGGTTACTTATGCTTACCTACATTATTTAACAGTGAAATTGAGCATAGATAAAAATCATAACAGCAATATTCAACACAATATTTACTGGTTTTAGAGAGGGGGGTTTTTTTGTGTATAAAAGCTTTTTCTGGTCGGCATGGGTTCTTCACTCCTGTCGCCACCACGTGGTTTGAAACGTGATCAGCAGGTCAGGAGCAGGGCAAAGAACATAGTCACAAAAACATGACCATGATTACAGCAGAAAGTGGACTTTGCTGGTCTCTTTATGATTTTTTTCTCTTTTTTCGTGAAAATCCGTAAAAGATGTTTTGGAATTTTCTTAACTAACAACTTATCTAAACCATTAAAAAGACCCGAGTACATTTTCCACTTTAATTGTTTGATTTAACTAATGTTACTTCAGACAAAGCAAATCAATATAACCCATTATCAATATAACCAATATAACCATCAACCAACTTAACCATTTAGTGTACTGAAGTAATCTGATATTAACACTGTAAAACCGGACAAGTTCATTTAACTCAAAAGATTTGAGGAAACTAATTACCTCAAAATGTTTAAGTTGATAAATCAATTTCTTTAAGCCAAATAGACTTAAATAACAAAAATTTAACTCAAACCTGTTATATTTAAGTGTATTTGGCTTAAAGAAATTGATTTATCAACTTAAAAATTTTGAGGTAATTAGTTTCCTCAAA
>JANDJT010000071.1:20126543-20137087 GCA_024331685.1 Stegophilus panzeri
GATAGTTAAAAATAAATAGTTAATGTAGTTTCATAAGGAAATGAGCTGTAAGTTTTATTGAGCATCTTGCAGAACCATTCACGGTTCTTCTGGAGACTTTGACTGTCGCACTTGCTTCTTATTTCTGCAGCGAAACCCAGCAGCCTTCATTATGATTTTTGTCTGAAAAGTGTCTCTTATGTAATATGCTGCTTTATTTAATGACATACAAACATTTTTCTGTAATATTTAATTTTCTACTAGAAAACTAATATATGGGAATCTAAAATGTTTTTTGTACTGACTCGATAATGTAGAATTCGTAAATTAAAAAATCTATAACCAAGTTTGAACTAAAAAAAAAAAATAGGGTGCCTAAAACTTTTGCACAGTACTATATAAATGATCGAAACTTAGGTCATATAAAGTCAGATAAAATGATAATCATATATAATAAAATGATGACAACATTAACTAAATACCTGTTTAACTAGTTAGTTCCCCAGTACCCTCACATGCAATAAATTACTGGCACTGCAATTTCCCAGGCTTCAGCAGAGGAAAAAGTAAATGCCCCCATTCCTGACAGTAACTGTCACAATGTTCATTTTTCACTGAGGTACCTCAAACCCCAGAGTATATAGAACGAAATTATGGAACATTGCAGTGTGTGAAGCAGAACTTTATAAATGTCAGGCCTAAGCTTAAAAGTACAGCATAATGCACGAGGCTCCATTTCAGCTGATAATTAAGAGTAGCCCTGCTGTTTTAATAAGGCATGTTTCTCATTACTGTACTGGTCGCAGGACACCAGGCAAAACATGCGTTTCTGTAGCAAAGGATGGAAACAGGGACCAAGATTATATAATTAAACCCAGCAGCACTGAGTGAGAGATTTACATACACACCAGTAGAGAAAGTGAAGTTCATTGCAGTTAAATAGGTTATTAGACGGGGCCAAAAACTGTATATTAGCATACATAGATCTGCATACGGCCTTTGTGTGTAAACTGTAGAGGGAGATAGAGCTTTTCTTTTTTCTTTTTTTATTTCACTGCATGTTATATACTGTATATATCTGTGTATGTGACAAATCTTGAATCTTGAATCTTGAGATACGATATCTCCTAGAAAGTCACTGGATCTTGGGCATACTTTGCTGTCATGAATACTGAATCTTTAATGTGAACTATCACTGAATGTGTCTGTTGGTTCAGTGTGCAGATTTGAAAGCATTTCTGTGTTGTGTTTAAAAAAATATTGTTATAAAATGAAAAGAAACACAACATGTAAAATTTAAATTTTAGGTTATATAAGTAGTGTTACAGATGCACCTCACTGAGAGCCAAATGTTTAGCCCACTGCAGGATGAACAACAGCTGCTTCTCAGCTATGTGTCTCCTCAGAGGCTGGAGATTTTTCCATTTCTTATTCTAGTATACTAAAAGCTTCACATAGGCCTATGTGGGTGTAACTTTGTTTTAGAAAGTGCAGGGAGAGGAATGATGACAGGGCACTGAAAAAAAACACAATAAGTTACAAATGAGGCCAATCTGTGCTAAAAAAGTTTCACTGTCTGTATCAAACACTTCTATTTTAACCATCGTGTAAATCTACACCAGCTTTACTAGCTCTTGAGAATGATGGATTTTGAATTTTTTTAAAATTTGGTTGACATGGTTGCATCACCTACATTGGATTTTCACTGGAAGCCCTTTAGAAGCAAGAAGGAAGTTAAAAGGTTGATTAAACTGGCATTATAATGACAGATACATGCCATAAAAACATGATACAGTGATGTGATTATAGGCTTCATCACTTGACATCACCTGACCATCACACCCATATGTGCTTTTGAAACATCCGATTTCAAATTTAAGTCCTCTTTGCTGTTATAATAACCTCCATTCTTCTGGGAAGGCTTTCCACTAGATTTTGGAGCATGGTTGTGGGGATTTGCCCATTCACCCACAAGAGCATTAGTGCTGTCAGGTGATGAAGCCTGGGGTGGAGTCACAGTTCCAATTCACCCCAAAGGTGTTCAGTGGAGTTGAGGTCAGGGCTCTGTGAAGGCCACCCTAGTTCTTTCACACCAACCTTGGCAAACCATGTCTTCATGGAGCTCATGGAACATATTTGGGGCTCTTAGTTCAGTTAAGGGAAATTGTAATGCTACAGCATACAAAGCAATCCTATACAATACTGTGCTTCCAACTTTGTGGTAAGTTTATGGAAGGCCCACATATGGGTGTGAAGGCCAGGTGTCCACAAACCTTTGGCCATATAGTGTATGTCTACCCATAAAAAAAAATAAATAAATAAATAAAAACTTTTTTCACAATTTTGTCATTTTAATTCATTTACATTACTGATGAGAAAATCCAGAGAGCACCACAAGAAATTCCTTTTTATTTTGTGTCTATTTAAAATATAGAAACTTAAAAAATAATAATAATAAATAACTCTATGAAGATGTTATGAAATAATAAAATAGCATGGACCTTCACTGAAGGGATAATACACATTACTGTTTTTCGATATGTTTGATACATGTAATATACACAACTGGAATGCTCATATAAAGTTTACATAATGAGACAATGCAGAAATGGTTGAAGGCTCTGAACAATTTTTAAAAAATTAGTAAATCATGCTCGTATCACCTCGGGTAATATAGATGTATGGTAAATGCATGTCACAAACATGACTAAATTATTTCTTAGCTTAAATTACTACAGGAAAAAGTGGGAAAGCCATACTGACTCTGTCATATTAAAGTACTCTACATCATCATTTCATTAATTCTCAGAACAAATTAAAACAATTCTACTAGCTTTGGACAAAACCTGTAAAGTGAATACCATAATGACTTTGTAACAGAAAAATAAGAAATGTATTCAACTGTCATTAATTTGACTAGTTGTAGGTGAGCTATTACTGTTATATGACATAAATAACAATCAGACCTACCAAAAAAATAAGTTACTGAATATGTATCACAAGATTGAAATGCCTGGATACTGATTTATTCAGTCTGTATTGATTTAGAGCTTCACTGCATGGGAAAACAACCAGAGGACGCTGATTAAAATATTATATCCACTTGAGGTAGATCTCTACTGGAAATAAAGCAATAGTGGTTTTAAATATATGTTGGAAACAGCACTTCATTCAAATAGGCCAAAGCCATGACTGGTTTAGTTCTTCATCCTAAAACTAAGCTTTTGCTTAGCTTTTTGCTGCTTTGCTTCAAAGCCCTGTCAAGGAGGTTAGTTATAGTTGTCACTTTTCTGTCATTCTACTAGATCCCAGATGGCTGGAGGAGTCCAGCACAATTTGGTGCTTTACCAGCTTTTACAAACCTACTAAACTTGGCATTAAAATAATGGGATGAATTAATGAATTAATGATGAGGGGAATCACCAAACCATGCTGGACTTGTGGCCTTCAGGACAGGTCTAATGTTAAAGTCTGCTTAGGTGTGTTTAGCACTCCTGGTACATACACTCTCCAAATACTGGCCTAGGTTGCTTGGAAGAATCACACTTCTTTTTGTCAACAACCTTACCAGTGAAATCAACACAGTCCACATTGCGATGGCGTTCCCCATGACCACATGTTTGGGAACACGAAGACCATGGGCCTATTTGCCACATGGGACATGGAAGATCTGCACAGGGCCTGATGTCTGCAAGTCTGAGGTCTTTGTCACAGTGGTTATAGTAAATGCCAGCATTATCCTTGCATTCCACTGTTCTCCGAGACCATCCTGAACCACAGCTTTTGGAACACTCTGACCACTCTCCCACTACCCACTGTGGAACACCAAAAGGATGGACAGATGTATTTCCTTCTTTTGGTTTACTGAAAGGGATGCCTTTAGGGATAAAGAATGTATATTTGATCTTTGCTAGGGCTGTCTCTCCAGTGGTGGACAGGAGTTGGATGGTGATGGCTTCCTTGAGTTGACGAAAGCTCTGAATCCGTTCTAAGATGGTCGCTGAGCCACTGTACTTGAGCACAGCCCCATTAACTGGAATATCCTGTTCGACAGTGGACACAGAGAAGTTGCCATTCAGTATATACTCACCATTTTCTCTTTTGATAGCTAGGTAGTTCCCATCATGTTTTTTGCCCTTGAGGCTCCGCTGCTTGATGTCAATGTTGGTGGCCCCTGTTGGGATTGTTACAATATCACTGTACCCCTGGCTGAAAATAGAAGAGTTTAAATCAATCATTCACAATAGCTTATTATAACAATGACTTATTATAACAGTGACCATAGTAGTAACTATGGTATAGCATTAAGGTTAGTGGTCTTACATGACTTTATTATATGAACCTGATATCTTCCTGCAGCTAAGACCATTCCCACCACACACACCACACTTGTCAAGCTTCTTATTGGAGCCAATCTGGAGGTCACAGCCAGCTTTAATGCACTGGCCTTGGACACAGATTGACGTAGAATCTGGACTGCATGCTGTTCCATCAATGACCTGCAGTTAAGAAGTACTTATAATTAGAACTTTTACCAAGGCTTTGACCTTAAAACAATGAAGCCATTAATTAATTTAAAAATAAGAATGAATTTCAGATATCTTCATTATCAAAATGAAATCAGGGCTCTGTATTTACCTTGGCTTCAAACACTCTGAATTCACTGCTGCCTCTTGCTCTACAAAAAAGTTTGCATCTGTCCCGTGGTGATACACCAGCATATTTTGGTATCCACTGCTTGACATTTCCACGAATATCAAAGTGATTGGGATTGTTATACTTCTCACACTGTTCTTCACGGAAGCTCTTCCCTGTAATTAACCACCATTTGACATTAAAACAAGAAACCTGTTATGCAGAACAAAACTATGCAAGCCAACACTAGCTATTTCTATCAGTTCTATCAGAGTTTCCAAACTTTCCTTCAAAAGTGCATTGCATTCTTCTCATTCTTTTCTAAAACACCATTTATAACCTAATGAAGAGCTTGGTAATTTGCTGAGTGTGACAGTATCCGCACCTTATCAATGGAAAACTGACATTTGAAGACCTGAATAGGGAAATACTGCTCAGCAGAGTGTAGCGTGTAACATACCATGGCTGGTTTCACAGGTCTGTGTATTGCAGGAGCGATACTGAACTCTCTGTCCCTCGCAGTATTTTCCTCGGTTCTGAGGAACTGGCTGATCACACTCTCTGTACGAGAACATTACTCCTCCACCACAGGAGCGGGAGCAAGGCTTCCACACGCCCCATTCTCCCCATCCACCATCCACCACCTCCTGCAGCCACATACAGCCAAAGAAACTAACAATAACACAGTCATATTGTACACTGCTTAATTTCAAATGTGGACTTGAAGCACCATGTTCAACAAAGTTCTTGTCACTTACTTGATATTCTTTAAGTTTTAAGCGATAAAAATATAGACAATAATTACTATACCAAGACTTATATACCTCATGATGGGCTATTTAATAATAATAATAAGAAGAAGAAGAAGAAGAAGAAGAAGAAGAAGAAGAAGAACTATTTGAAATGATGCTAAAGATGCTTCACAGAATTATTATTATTATTATTATTATTATTATTATTATTATGTAACATTATTTACCTTGTTACCTGGTTCCATTACCTCCTCAGAAGAAATACAAACACTATCCAGGCACTTCCTGTTGGGGGCACAATCTGTGCCATCTGCCCAGGGTAAACTCCCATTTCTGGTGGTACACACAGACTGGCCTTCCTCCTGGCACCACAGCTGGCTGCACACCTCACCAGCAGAGGCATTCTGACAGTGTGAGAAATTCTCTCCGAAGGTCTGCTGGCATTGGTGGTCCAGGCTATAAATCACACCAGGCAACTCAGTGGGCAAGGGCAAAATCTTCTCAGGGGCATCCAGTAAGCAGTCTCCTGTTAATAAGCATCGAGGAAGAGAGCACCATAAATCTAGAGAGACACATATTGTGTAATAGTAGGAATGTCTGGCTCCCTTTGCTGACGTTTAGGGAGACCTGCAGGAATGCACATCTGGACAAGTGAGCTAAGAAGAGCAATCCAAATGAGAGCAAGAGCCACATGGGAGAAGATCGCCCACCTCAAACTCTACAGTAAAGTAGGAGGGAAGTAAATAATTTATTTTAAAAATGGCCTCAGTACTACAGAGACATTTACTTTGTCTATGCTTCTATTCTGTGTACAGCAAAATATTCTTTTAAGAGATTAAACTTCCTGTTTCCACTACGATCCCTCAGAGAAAAAGCGCAAGATGATGTCCTACAAAGTTCAGTTTTCGGCCTCCTATTGCTCTCTTTTTCTATATAGCCAAGATGATGTTGGCTTTTGCTTCTATGCTGATTATAAACTTGTTTCTTTTTTAAATACTTGTCAGTTCAGTCAGATTCAGCAGCACAGCTGTGTAAAATAAAATCCTGTTGAAGATAAAAGCTTTGCCTTAATATATTTTAACACATACTTCTTTTAAATGTTATTGTATATTGATGTTAGGTATTAAAGTCTGCCTACAGTGAATAACTATATAATTAGGTACATACCGTGGCCATTGTCAAAGAACTCTGTAATGTAGAATGCACTACAGGGGGACCAGGGGGACTTCTTTATAAAGCTTGTATATACTGGAGCCATAACATGATGCTTGGGCAGATTTCCAAAATACCTCTCACAGTTCTTCGAGTCATCATGAGGCATGCTCATCACATGGCCTAGACAGAAAATATTAATTAATGGATGCACACTTATGTGAATGTAAAAACATTAAGTCTGTTAGTACACTTTTAAGTATAGGCACACCTAATTCATGAGCTATTGTGAAGGCCGCCTGTAGTCCGTTGTCTTCAATAACAGAACAACTCCTTTTAGGGTCACACATGGTCCCCACATCAGCAATGCCCAGTGTGTCACAGCTCTGATGGCCACAAATGTCCTTGTAGGAACAAAATGAACAGCTTTATGTTTTAAATCAGCTTCTTTTCATGATGATGGCAAATAAACATTTTTTGTGTTTTCATTTAAAAATATATATATATATATATATATATATATATATATTTCTGGCAGACAACAAACTTATCAAGTGACAACGTTTAACAGTGTGGTATCTGAACAGAGTCCTAACAACATGCCTGGAATCTTTTCCAGCCATTTCCCAACATAAGACCTAGCCACACATAAACTGAATCTTAGCTGGACAGGACACAGCTTGTTAATCAAATTCATATGTCTACACCTTACAGAGGGCCAACACAGTAGCAAGCGTGTACCACTAACCAGTAAAAAGCACTGTCTAGATTTAAAAGAGTTAGATCTAGTTTCATTTTTTTTCACCTCTCTAGTGAATAGCAGAGCAGTGTCGTAATGCTCAGGATGCCTCTGGCTGGATGGGTTGAATTGCTGCTGCCAAGAACAGAAATTACGAAGTGCCAAGCCTCCATTACTGGAGACAGATGGTCCAACCTCCTCATCTTCCACTATCAGCAACTTCACTACCACCATGTTCAGTGAGTTTTTAATGCTGGGATGTTTGTAAATCTGAGCAGCCACGGACACCAAGGTCAAGACATAGTGCTGTTAGAAGGAAGAAAATAAAGCTCAGTATTAATCATGACTGCCAAACTTGTTTATTTAAAAAGTAATATTTATATTTAAATATGTGCTTTTGAGCCATATGTCATACCTTAGTACAAGCACTTTACTTATTTTAGGATTAAATATACATTCAGATCAGGTTAGGTCATCTACAGTTTAAATTGCCATTTAGCTACATCAATAATAAACTTTAGGTTTATTTCTATAGACCTTTCGCATAGCTGGAAACTGCACAATACAGAGTTGTCTAGTGCATGTGAATTTTTTCTTAAGAAAATGGAGCTAATTGACTGCCAGTCCAGTGCACCTAACCCTGAATCTACATTATGCGTTTCCTCTATCCAGATGGTGCATGCATTACACTTCTGAATATAATCTGCAAAACTCACTAAGGACTTGAATGATTTGTTCCCTTCTGGGGTTTTCATAACATTTTCGGGGGGGGGGGGGGGGGTTAGGGGGGAGCAGTAGTTTAATAATCTCAGGTAAATACAAAGGACGTATGTTTCATTATAAACTTCACGTAGTTTAGCATATATCAAAAATAATTCAGTATCAATTTATTTTCCTTTAAGTAGTAAAAGGTCAATTTGGGCAGAAAGTGATTATTTTTATAGAATGTGTTATTTTGGAAAATGTTTTAACAGTTAAGATATCATAGTGTTTAATTAACAATTGGTGTTCGTTTGGATTTACATAAACACTATAAACACGCATTTTCATTTATTTACTGTGTAGGAAAATTCCTCTAAACTACCGACTCTAGCATCATTGTGATCATTTTGTCCACTGACGTCAGGTGTAATCCAGCACAAGGTATGTAATAGCGCAGCACGCTTGTAAAATTGTGTTTTTAAAAAAATGAGTTATGAAATGATCTCTGAAATAATTGATTCATATCTGCTCATGTGTCCGTCCACTCGCCTTGGTATCTTCTCCGTAGAAACTCGACACTGAAGCGTCCGCCACCACCAGAGTCTCGATAAATCTCGGCACGGAGACAAAGCGCCTGCGTCTGGAAGACCCTGAGCTATCCCTGCTGTGTTTACCTGACCTCGGGGAACTTTCCCCATGTGTCCGGGCAAGCGACTGACTTGCGTCTCGAAGTGTTTTGGTCAGTTGTTGTCTTGTGATGACATGCGGCTGGTCAGTTGCGCTCTCGTTCGTTCCCGTGCCAAAGCGCTTGGGCTTGATCTGGTACTCGTCTCCGTCCGAAATGAACGATCCCACAATGCCGTGACAGAGACTGACCGACACCACTGACTCATCATTAAAGTCCACAGTTCCTGTAAAGAAGCAGCCTCGCAGTTGTGATCCAGCTGTTGCGGTTTTACCCATGTTCACATCTGTTAGGTCGGTGTCTGACACCTGTCTCTGTGCTGCGGATAAATCCTTCGCTCGGATATGATACGCTTTCAGTAAGGGGGATATAAAGCTGGTGTCCGGTTGTAGATTCAGTGTGAAATTGCGCCCGAAAGCCCTGAGTATAAAACTCGGGTGATCTTCGCTTCTCTTTGTCACGCGTCTCCCTGTGCGTCCCGTTAAACGGACAGGCACGATCTCTTCTGCTTCAAACCCCTCCGAAACTCTCCCACTGAATACACACGCAGCTAAAAGTACAATATAATACCACGGGCACATTTTATCCGATAGTCAGAGATTTAGACGCACTTTATGCTGAGCGTGATGCCGCGTTTTGTCCGGCGCGTTATACCCGCTGCGACTCGCCGCTGTCCCGCGTTAAGGATTTGCGCACAGCCTTGGTCTGAAAAATTACCAAACTAATTATCCAGCTTATGCTTTCATCAGAGAAGATCTACGGTACTGTATATTTCTAGTGGGTCCACATAGGCTACCCTGATTCACATAGTCTACAGGACACTATAGAGTTACTAACGCTGTGTGCGCGCTCTCTCTCTCTCTCTCTCTCTCTCTCCCTCCCTCTCTCTCTCTCTCTCTCTCTCTCTCTCTCAGCTCCGCGCTTTAGTACATCTGTGTCCACTACGGAGACGCTCTTTATACTGTAGAACTATGCTGAGAAAAAAAAAACAGAAGTATAACAGGCTATTTTTAATCTCTGAAGTGGTCTCTCCTCCCACTCACATCTCTGGCCCAATATAAAAACCGAGTCTGTTCCTCGAGCCCTGCACAGCTCCTGTCTCCAAGACGAGCTGTTATGAAGTTAACTGTCTTGCTATCGTAGAGCTTCATGTTCTGTCACCTGAGATCAGTTGATGGTGTTAATTATCTACTAATAGCCTAGTTATCTGCATAACAGGCCAACAGGCTAATAAATTCAGTGTGTGCGCCACCAGTCGACTATATGTGTAAATTAAATGACTCATAGATTGTGAAGGGCAATCTTTATCAATTCTTACAGATGACTAAGTGATTCAGCGCATTTAGGAGCTGGATCATCAAGTTAAGTGTATAGATGTGTAATGAACTCGCACATCCACAAGGAGGCGGTATAGAGTTTTAGAGCGCAATTTTCTCCATCACTTGGAGCTCGATGCGCTTTGGGTGACTTTGTAAAACTTGTAAAGCTTGTGAAGCCTTGTGAAGCCTTGTAAAGCCTGTTTTATTCATCATTTAAGTAATAAATTAAAATTAGGCTATTACTTGTTGCTGGTTAAAGGGACATTCCACTATTAGAGTACATGTGAGGCATCAATAGTCTTCAAAAACAACTTGTTTGTTACAGGTGTACAAGGAAAGGAGTTGAAGATCCAGGATAATGTTAAAAATTATTCAGTAAAGGATGATAATTTTGGAACCAGGTGTGGTTTTAGTGCCCTAGGCAATATATAGGAATGGGGCCCTATAGTGTTTAAACATCAATAGGTTAATTTTCATCATACATTATTTAGCACTGATAAATAAAAATATATATAATTTGCATTTTTAGGGGGCTTGGAATCTTAGTAACAGAGTTGAATTGTTGAGCTGTGCTGACAATA
>JANDJT010000071.1:20142154-20165461 GCA_024331685.1 Stegophilus panzeri
GTAATCAGGCCTGGTTGTGTCTAGTCCAGCTGAACTCCATTATGAATGCAGTTTCATAGATTTGGGGAATTAGTAACAAATTAGTAACTATGGGGGCAAATACATTTTCACACAGGTCCAGTTGGTATTGGATAACGTTTTTGCTTCAATAAATAACATTAACATTCAAAAACTGTATTTTGTGTTTACTCGGGTTGCCTTTGTTTTATCTTAGATTTTGTTTTTATTTCTGAAACTATTTAGTATGAGATGTACAAAAAAACAGAAGAAATCAGAAATCACAGCACTGTAATTGGAGTGTAAACTTTTAACAGTTGCTGGAGTTTGGGCAAAGCTAGGAAGTATTAAGTATTAATATGAATACAGTAACATTATGAGAAAAAACGTACTGTTTCTCAAAGTGTGTTTTCCATTAATTTCAGTCTGACAGTGTGCAATGCTTTTCACTATATAATGAATAAACTGTTCAGTAAAATCCTTCATTAAGTTTCAATTTCTTGACATTCATTCACGCCTAATAATTTTTTATTCATGGAGGCAACAGCTGGCCATACCATGATCATTCCTCTCTCAGTTATTATCTGTGTTTTGACTACAGATTTTCATAGAAATTCTTGGCCACCCCCGTTGGTCATTTAGAATGCCATTTCTCATTATTTGGCTAGACAATAATATTCACAGCCCAGTTTGCTGATCACTACCAAGCAGAAACCCCATGATGCACATCACATCAGTATTTCAGTTACAATGAAGTTCTTACTTTCATTTGTACATTCAGTCAGACAACTAAGCCTGCTTAAAATAACACTCACATTGTAGTCTGTCTCACATCAAATCTCTACTTACTGGTCATGGTCTTTTTAAAATTCCACCAGGACTTGTGTGGGGCTACCACCTGTGACACTCTGGGCATGGCTGATGTTGGAACCATGTGTGATCCCAAAAGAAGCTGTTCAGTTATTGAGGATGATGGCCTACCCTCAGCCTTCACCACAGCACATGAATTAGGTAAGCTCAATGTTTATTTTAATGTTCCAAGTTTACTCCACAGTAAATACATGGTATGAAAAGTTGTCTGCATAATTTTTAACTTCAGTTGTTGGTCCAGCTGTAGGCCTTGACCTTAGCTGAAGTATTTTCTGTCAAGGAATTGCTATTAATGACAAAAGTGATGAAAACTGCTGTTAAGCTAATCGAGTGTTAGAACGTTTACAGAACAGTGTATAGAGCATTTCTTTACCGCTGTCAAAGTAGTACTGTAAAGAGTAACAGATGGGAAAATACTACCACATGCTAACAAATACATGTAAAATATTCATTTCTATGCTGCCTCTAAGTGCATAAGCACTGCATGCATCTTAATCAAATCAAAGTGTTAAAAACAACTTAAGTGTAAAAAAAAAAAAAAAAAGATTTCACAATACAGGCCTGTTTCATCCCAGTGACTATTTCAATGTCCAGGCCATGTCCTCAATATGCCACATGACAATGCGAAGGCCTGTGAGATGTTTGGGAAACTAAAGGACAACCACATGATGTCCCCTACCCTCATCCAGATTGATCACAACAGTCCCTGGTCCAGCTGCAGTGCAGCCATTGTGACCAACTTCCTGGATGCCGGTCATGGTAAGTCCACATAGGCTGCCTGCATAGTCTTTTTTCACATGCTAGATGTGATACACACCACACTCTCTCTCATTAAAGCAACAGCGGCTACATAATGCAATATCGGCATTCAGACATGGCTGCTCAGACAGGAGAGCATCAGGAATAGGGTTTTAGCTTGAAACTCTAATACAGTTGTTTTCCGATTCATATTCATGAAAGTTACATTTAAAATTTACAGCATCAGAAAACCTACCAGCTTATACAAAAATATTCAAATGTCTCAAGTTTAGTTGCTTAAGTTTCAGTTGAACAAGGTTAGATGTTCAGCTGAAGAGTGTGTATAATGTTCATTGTCACGTCTCAAAGGTAGATGCGGAAGCAATCGCAGATTTTCAACGTTTTATTATATAAACCAACCAAAAGACAAAAGATACTTAGACTGATGCAAAACACTGTGGCACAGACTACACATAAACTAACAGGACCAAGACACGGTAACATGGACAAGGGTAGTCTAAGACAAACGTAAGACAGAGAAGCAGTGCAAACAATGGCTATATATAAGTGTGCTCGTTAACAGAAACGTGATTCAGATGCAGGTGGTCATGTGACATTTTGTAGTACAGTGCAGTGGATGATGGGAACTGAAGTCTAGAGTTACCTCCTCGATATATGACATTCAGAAGGTAAATGTAAAGAAATGGTTATTTTCATAGGTATTTTTTAAATACTGTTAGCATCAAATGTGTGACTAGTATCAAATATGAAAACTTTACCACAGTAATATTAAGTCATAATTTTGAGAACCTTTTTTTCCAACAGGCTCAAGCAAATGTAATACTTGCCCTTCACTCATATTTATTTGTTCACACAGTTGCCGTTCCAGAAGTGACTTACAGGTTTTGTAAATAACATTGTTTATGCTAAATTAATCAATTTGCATAGACACCACTTTGTATTTTGTAATTTTAAATAGAAATGTTCCAAATTATATATTCATAAGGGCAACAAAATTCATTACTTTGTTTATTTGAAAGATGCAGTCCTCCTTGGAGCATGTTAGTAAATCTGCTTGCACGTTTTCTGAGTGTTATCAGTGTTTCATGTTTTTAATATGGCAAGTATGCTATATTCAACATATTCAAGTCCTGGTCTGTTTTCAAAAGGTGACTGTCTACTGGACAAGCCCCAGAAACTGCTTGTGCTACCACATGATCCTCCGGGAACTGCTTACAGCCTCAGCCGCCAATGTGAGTTGGCATTCGGCTCTGGGTCCAAGCCCTGTCCGTACATGAAAGCCTGCTCAAAGCTGTGGTGTACAGGAAGGGCCAGGGGACAGCTGGTGTGCCAGACTCGCCACTTCCCCTGGGCTGATGGCACCAGCTGCGGCAACAGCAGGATATGCTACGGGGGTGCTTGCAGTAATAGGAACACCACCATTAAACCAACGGTGAGAGCATGAAAACGTGCTAATATTGCTCCACTTTAAATGCAATGTTTGAACTGCTAATGTTTTGTTTTTCTAGATTGCATTCTGTACATGATGGTTTTTAATGTTTTCTATCACAGATAGATGGACAATGGGCTAAATGGGGAGCATATGGATCTTGCTCTCGAACATGTGGAGGAGGAGTTCAGCTGGCAAAAAGGGAGTGCAGCAGCCCTGTTCCAGAAAATGGAGGCAAATACTGTCAAGGCCTGCGTGTAAAATATCGCTCCTGCAATTTGGAGCCATGCAAATATTCAGGTAAGCAGGATGGATTTTCGTTACACCTCCTCCACAAGGGCGTCTGTTTCATCTCTTCTGACATGCACAAGGATACTTGTAAGTTTATATTTCTTTGTGCTAATGTGCCCCTGAATGTGTATAAAACTTACTGATGATGTACTGCACTTGGCAGGCAAAAGTTTTCGTGAGGAGCAGTGCGAGTCCTTCAATAACTTCAGCCTCAACACCAACAGACTTGGACCCTCTGTGATGTGGGTCCCTAAATACTCCGGAGTCTCTCCAAAAGACAGATGCAAGCTTATCTGCAGAGCCAGTGGCACAGGATACTTTTACGTACTTGCTCCAAAGGTGTGGACATCACTATCTCTGCATACTCAAAAATTACACACCCTCAATATCTTATGAGTTATACAGTTATGATAACTGTAGAAGCTTATCTATGCCATATGTGAATGTGTACAGTAAGAGGGGCCAAAATTATTGGTTACGTCAGTGGCAAGTCAGGAGAGGAAAGAGTAGTTGTGCACAGAATTATATGCAGCTGTAGTGTTTCGGTCAGAACCAGTTCAAAATAATCAAATGACAGACTGAACCTCTCAGACAGTGATACTCCCGTTGTACTTCCCTGAGGCTGAATAGCTGGTATGGTATGTTCAACCACCTCCCTTCTTTTTTTTTTTGGTTTTGTATAATGTAACACCTTTTAGCTCTGTCTGAGTGTTCTGTATTAGGTGGCCATTGTTCGTGTAAATACATTAGCCATTAGGGTTGTTAAGCAGAGTGCACTGACAGAGTGTTTTATCTGTGTGAGCAGGTTGTGGATGGAACACTCTGCTCCCCAGATACTTCAGCAGTTTGTGTTCAAGGGAAGTGCATTAAAGCAGGTTGTGATGGAAAGCTGAGCTCCAACGTAAAATTTGACAAGTGTGGAGTGTGTGGAGGGAACAACCAGAACTGCCACAAAGTCTCTGGAGTGTTCACCAAACCTGTGTAAGTTCTATTTTAGGTGTTTCCATATTATAAACAGTGTGTATGAGAAAGTAGATGTAAAATATAACAGCTGTTCTTGTTTTTTAGACATGGATATAACTTTGTGATCACTCTACCAGTCGGAGCCTCAAATATAGACATCAGGCAACGTGGATATCGCGGTTTGGCAAATGATGACAACTACTTAGCCATCAAGAACATTCATGGTCAGTATCTTCTCAATGGGAATTATGTGGTATCTACTGTTGGACGACATATCATTGTAAATGACACTACACTACGCTACAGTGGAACATCCACAGCTGTGGAGAAGGTGCAGGCAATGAGACCTCTCCAGGAGCCCCTGACAGTAGAGGTGCTGTCTGTGGGGAAAATGACACCTCCTCGTGTGCGCTATTCATACTACCTGACCAATGACAAGGAGGGGAAGATTCTGAAAAAGGAGGAAAGGAAGCATGTACAGAACAGCATTCTGGTAGACACCAACAAGGTGCAACTAAAAAAGTTAGCCTATCAGAAACCTTCCAGTAAATGGGTTACCAGTGACTGGGAAGAATGTTCTGTAAATTGTGGCAATGGCTTTCAGAAAAGACGTGTTCAGTGCCTAGACTCAAATGGGAAAGCAACTGCATTTTGTGACAGCACCCAAAGGCCTAGTTCTCAGAAGGTGTGTGGTGGCCCTTGCCCGATGTGGAGTATCGGTGAGTGGTCTGCTTGCTCAAAAAGCTGTGGGAAAGGTTTCAAGAAAAGGCCTCTACACTGTGTCACTCAAACCGGGCTACTCCTACCCAGAGACCGCTGCTCAAGCAAGAGGAAGCCCCACGAACTGGATTTCTGCACTGTTCAAACCTGCTAGAGACTTGTTAAGACTTGCTCAAACTCCTTTGGGCATTGTGGACATGGTCTATAGAACTGTTTTTTTCAGTCTAAACAAACCTCTTGATTTACGTTTGCTTTCACTTGTGTATCTCATGGTACCTCAGCTGTGTGACAGGAGACAGTGACTGGTGAGACTGCAGAAATACATGACTGGAAAGGCTGAAGTAAAAACCTTATCATTTTTGTGATGACTTGAAGTCACATGACCTACCTCGAAAAGACACTGACTCATAGTAGAAGATCATTTGTTGTATGATCGTAACATTCATCTTTATGTGGCAAAAAATGATAAATACAAAACAACGTCATAAATAGGGTTCGAGATTACACTGAAAGCATCTGATTTTTCTTAACTGCTTGAGTTAAATGTGAAGCATTGCTCTTACACTACAAAATATTATATTATAATATTGGTTTCATTCGTTGATTCTGCCTTAGTACTGCAAAATACTCTATCATCCCAGTTCATGCTTTCTAGTATATCTACATTCACAATTAAACAGCAACCCAAGTAAAACCACAGTCAAAAACTATTTGTCACAAAATATTTGTCATTTCCTATTTTAAACATTTTTAGCCTTAAGATAAATAACATTTAAATGTAGGCATTTTTAATGTGTTGAATTTCTCATCTGTGTGATTATTTTACCCTATCAGTACACTCTAGCTGCAAACACGATGACTGTTCCCATCATGTTCCCCATGTTCCTCTAAAGTAACTGAACACACTTGTGTGTACTGGTTTTATTCTCTGCTGTATTTGAGGAGATTTATTGTGTCTAGTTAGACAAATATATATTGCTTTTTATGATTTTAGTTAGGAAGGGTTAGGAAACTTTTTTTTTCTTTCTAAAAACCAAGTTTTGAGGATTGGTTCTGTATGTTGTATCTTTTGATGTAGTAAGAAGCACTTATATTTTGTTACCAGTTTCCTTTGTATACTGTGTATACATTATGTTAGCTGTGCATAAATAAACATTTATGCATGAATTTAAATTACATACTTAATCTTTTTGATACAAAGCATATAAAATACAGGTTTGATATTTGTCTCCAAGCAACAGAGAGTAGAGGATTAGATCATTTTGCCAAGCTGCAGTCACTAAGCTCCGTGTTAGAGTTGGAAATTATTAGTGCTTCCACTGCACACTGTAATTCTGCTGATACATCTGTTCTGTGTCTCCTAGAAAAACAGTCACAGCCTACCACATGCCTAATAATCCTTTTCTATTGTCAAGGAGAATGAGACCCACTCCCGCATTTCATATGTCTAACTGCACACGAAGATAACTACTATGTTTTATGCAAGTTTATGCTTTTTAAAAGATATATTAAAATATCAGTTTAATATCAGAAGGAATCTTTTACAATAAGATATAGCAATTATATATCTGGCAAGAAATGCTATATGGAGTTAAAACACTGGTGCACAACTTGTTCTGCCAATACTGATTAGTTGAAGCTGAAGCGGAAACAGGTTTTTATGATAAAGTCTATATTTGTGTAAGATAAGTAAGGCACAGTGAGCCGTTATAGGAAAATTATGATGGGGTGGTGTACAGGTGCAAAGATTTATTGTTACCACCCAAAAGATGTTTATTTACCAATAACAGCATGTGTTAAAATGTTTTATTCCTCTTATACCACAGCAATTTTCCATTGCTAACCTTTTTTTTTTCTTATTTAACGACACATTATAGGTGTGATCACTTTATACACTATATGGCCAAAAGTATGTGGATACCTGACCATCACACGCATATGTGGTTCTTCCCTAAATTGCTGCCATAAAGTTGGAAACACAATTGTATAGGATGTCTTTGAATGCTGGAGCATTGCAATTTCCCTTCACTGGAACTAAGGGGCTCAAAACTGTTCCAGCATGAATGGAACAGTGCCTCTGTGCACAAAGCAAGCTTTATGAAGACATGGTTTGCAATGTTTGGAATGGAAGAACTGCAGTGTCCTGCACAGAGCCCTGAGCGCAATGCCACTGAACACTGTTGGGATGAACTGGAGCACTGACTGCAGTCCAGGCCTCTTTACCCATTCCCCAACCTCACTAATGCGCTTGTGGCTGAATGATCACAAATCCCCACAGCCACGCCCTAAAACCTATTGGAAAGCCTTCCAAGAAGAGTGGAGGTTATTATAACTGCACAGAGGAGAAAGGAATCTGGAATGGCATGTTCAAAAAAGTTATATGTTTTGGTGATATAGTGTAATATACTAGCATATGGAGAGTTGGTTAATTGCATTATTGCGCTATATATATATATATATATCTATATGAGAGAGAGAGATGTATATATACACATACATGCATATACTAGATGGCCTAAAGTATGTGGACACCTGATCATCACACTCATATGTGGGACTTCCCTAAACTGTTGCCACAAAGTAGAAGCATACAATTGTGTATAAGATGTATTTCTATACTGTAGCATTACAATTTCCCTTCACTGAAATTAAAGGGCCCAAACCTGTTCTAGCATGTCAATGCCCTGTGCACAAAGTAAGGTTTATCAGTCCCTCCTGATTTTGCGATCACAAAAATGAATGCAAAATCAAGGAAATGCCGCAATATTTGCAGGACCTTGCTATTTTTCAAAATTACTGCAGATTTTCTGCAGATTTGGGCCAAAATGTATCATCTTGATGTCATCACAAAGCGCATTCAGCAAAAGCCCTCTTTGATTCACGTTTGGCAAACATGAGTACAGCTAAAAGCTCTCATTTACTTCAATTCAATTCAATTCAATTTTATTTGTATAGCGCTTTTAACAGTGGACATTATCTCAAAGCATCTTTCCAGAAACATATAAACACAGGATACAGATTTTAAGTGTTTAAGATTTACCAACAAACATCACTGCAAAAGTCCATACAAAACAATTTCATGCAATTGCAATTTCGCCAATTCAAGTAGTTTTCCTAAAAAAAAAAAAAGCACAAAAACCCGGCAAGTTACAGCACACATTTTTTAAAAAGCCACAACAAAATCAAGCATTTTTGGCCGCAACAATCATAAAAAACTCCTGCATGGACTGGTTTATAATGACATGGTGAGCCAAGGTTGGAATGGAAGAACTTGATTGGCATGCACAGAGCCCTGAACTCAACCCCACTAAACACCTTTGAGATGAACTAGAACATCGACTGCACTCCAGGCAACCTCAGCCGACATCAGTGTCTGACCTCACTAATGCACTTGTGGCTGAATGAGCAAACAATTGAACAGCCATGCTCAAAAATCTAGTGGAAAACCTTCCCAGAAGTGTGAAGGTTATTATAAAGGGGACTAAATCTAGAAGGGGATGTTCAGAAAGCACATATGGGTGTGATGGTCAGGTATCCACAAACATTTAGCCATATAGTGTAGTTGCATTTAATGTTGTGGAACATCAGCGTAACAAGTTAGTTCCTGATATCACTTATGTTATAGCAGCTATAAAGTCATTCCCTCACTTTCATTATTCAGTTATACATTTTAAAGTTGGATAACCGAATAATGAACTGGAGATTTTTTTTAAAGTGGGGAACAAAAGAGAAAATGCACACTCTCAAAACTTCTAACCTGTGATGCCTTTCATTTCATACAAAAGCCTGTGGATGGCCAGCAACAATAAGTTAGAAGAGATGCTTCCCCATGTTTCACCCTTTGTAAAGGAGATGACTGGTCTCCTTTTCAAACAGCCGTCACATGGCCTTTAACCCTGCTGGCTAAATATTTTCCGCAGCTTTGGATCTTTTGTGCCCTTGAACTGGCAAATCCCACCATTTGGAATGGCAAATATCCAAGAAAATCTTTATGATCAGCGTTTCAGAGGATAATGTCACCTGAAGGCCATATTAGTGACTTCACTAGCAGACTGAAATTTGGTAGTAAAAAGCTTTACCAACTGAAAAAGTCTGTGAATTTGTGTGTTGTGAAAAATTCAGACCTTTGTCAAAACATTTAGTTTGTAAAAAGAAATATTCATCTCTTTGTGTGTGAAGAAGTGAAGCAAAATTGATAATGTGTTGAGTACAACGGATTTACTTAATAATGATTTTGGAAGGCTTTGGTTCCTGAATGATATTAGAAAAGAAATCTTTTTTTCCGCACCATACTTAAAAACAAAGCCTTGTGAGTCTGGTTCAGTCTCAGAGAGCAATAGGGCTATATAGTCAAATGGTCAGTTTTCAGCTCTTTTTTATCCACTAATTCATTGTTTGGACCACCCTGGAATTCAAAAGTCAAGTGTGACAGCAACTTACTATTGTTTTAGTAATGGCACAAAAGAAAGATGATTCCCTTTATCTTGTTTGGTGGCACCATGTGAGGCGCAGCTTTTTGAAGCATTGTTCAAAGGCTGAGGCTTAAGTAATAGAGAAGCTCTGTTAGAAGAATCTCACATAATAATGAGGGCCTATAAACTGCATGAAGCAGGGTCAAGGCTGAGCAGGGGAACTTCTGAAAATGTGGCATGTTCAGGACAGAAAAAGTAGGTAACAACCTCTGCGATAAGAGTGAACTGAAAGACTTTCCACAAATTCCTGAGGGAATCCTTTAGATCTGGGGTATTCATCTAAAATTTGTGAAGGTCTAGGTACTTACAAGCATTACTGAATGGCAGCAACAGTTACTTTTAATGCTTAACTATTAGTTTATGGTTATAAATAAGCCAATTTGAAGTGGTTATGGTTTGGTTTGCTCTGGCATGTGACATCTCTGTCAAACTTGGAGTGGAGAATAAACACCTACAGTGCCTCCAGAAAGTATTCTAATAAGCAAACATTTGATCCTCTTTGAAACAGTGCCAATTAATAAAGTTTATAAACTCTATCAAATGACAAAAAAATTACATTTTAAATTAACAAAAACAGATCAGTCACATGGAAAAAGTAAATACACTCCTACATTTATCACACCTTCAGGTGTTGAAGATTGGGTGCCAGTGATTAGAACCTGCTTAGGGAGTGCAGGTGGAACCGGTCTTATTCATACCCCTCTCATATCTAGTGTCTGGTGTTCCATTTGCTATTGAGGTGTGTGGTGTCATCATGCCAAGATCTAAAGAGTTCTATAAGGCTTTCAGAAAAAAGGTTGTGGATGCATATGAGTCTGGCAAGGGATTTAAAAAGATCTCCAAATTACAATTAAAGTTGGGGCAGTATGGAAAATGCAAAAAAAATAAAATAAATAAAAAGAGTCATTTGAAAACTCAGTTCACCCTGTACTGTATTGAAAACACATTATTAACTCTTTATTTGATGTTTTACTTTGAGAATTTAATTTATTTTTGAAAATAGACACTCATTTAAAATCTGATGACTGCAACACACAACCCCCACCCCCATTCATCTATTACGCAATATTTTTGCCCCTGTCCCAACTTTTTTGGAATGTGTTGCATGCATCAATTTAAAAATAAATGTTTATCTTCAAAAATCTATGCAGTTGATTAGGTAAAACATCAAACATATTGTCCTTATACATTTTGGTTTTTTTATTATTAAATACAAGTCAAAGTACATTTACAAATCACTCCTCTTTGTTTTTATTAGCATTTTCCATACTGTCCCAACTTTTTTCGGAATAGGGGCTGTATGTGAAATACAGACCAAGACCAGACCGTCTGATGCAAAAAGAAGTCTCCAAGAACCTCAAAATTTCATCACAGGATCTGCTAGTAAGTCTTGCAACTGTTTAGTGTCAAAGTGCATGTTTCTACAGTCATAAAGAGATTGCACAAATTTGACCTGCATAGGAGGCGTGCCAGGAAAAATCCTTTGCAAGACTACAGTTTGCCAGTGAGCATATAGATAAAGACCAGGCCTTTTGGAATAATGTGCTCTGGACAGATGGATCAAAGATAGACTTTTTTGGCCACAGTAACTGCAGACAGCTTTTCAGGAGAAGCACCTCATACCAACTCTGAAGCACGGTGGTGGAAATGTTATGGTTTGGGGTTGCTTTGCTGCCTCAAGGACTGGACAGCTTGCATTCATTGATTAAATTATGAATTTTGCATCATATCAAAGAGTGCTTGAAAATAATGTGAGGCCATCTGTCTGAAAGTTGAAGTTGAACCAAAAGTGGACTTTTCAACAGGATAATGATCCCGAGCACACTAGCAAATCCTCCAAGGAACGGCTCAAAAAGAAGAAACGGAGGGTTATGGAATGGCCTCATCAAAGCCCGGATTTGAATCTCATTTAAATGTTGTGGGGGGATTTGAAATAGGCAAAACACTCAAGTAAACCCTCAAACATCTTGCAACTGAAAGAATATTGAATGGAAGAGTGCTCAAAAATTCCAACAAGCCGATGTCAGAGACTGGTGAACAGTTAAACAAAACACCTACAATAAGTTATTTCTGCTAAAGGGGGCAATACTAGGTTCTGAGGCCAAGGGTGTACTCACTTTTTCCACAGAAGACATTTCTTTATTTATATTTATATTTATATTTATATATTTTCTTTATTTATTTATATTTCTGTTGAATAAATGATTGAAAAAGCTTATTTTCCCTGTGGTTTTTTTCATCAAGTATTTGAAGTATATCAACTTCATTAATAGGCACTGCATGACCAAATATGTCAAAAAAAAGGCAACAATATCCATGGTGTACTTGTTTTTTCACATGACTGTAGATGTCTTAGAATTATTTGAAACAAGTTTAAAAAATATATAATAATTGAGAAAATTAACTGAGAACTTTCTCCGTGTGTCCTTTTGCATCAATTACAGGTTTGAGTTGTTTCAGATGTGTCTCTATGAACTTTGCACATTTTGATATTGGCATGTTCTTTCAAATGAACTATTATTAACTAAAGAATTAACTAAACTAAAGAAAATCCCAGAAAACTTTTTTGAGATACTCAAACTAGCCTATTTGGCACCAACAACCACACCACAGTCACAGAGATCCACATTCTGATGTTTGAAGCATGACAGTTCCTAGTTACAGTCTGTTCCACAGCTGGGTTGCAGCTACAAGGCTGCTAATTTTGCTCTTTTGTCCCTGGGGAGAAGGACAACTTAGTTTGCCACAGTTCTGACCTGTGTGCACACTAAACATTGGTCTTCTCTCCATAATTATTGTGCAGTGCTAAGCCTCTGGGAATGGAGCATGGCTCAGCTCTTTTACAAAGATGAGTGCTGGTAGACTTTTCAAGCAATTTGCTGGCTGAAAGTAATGAAAGCCTCACTGGTTTTCACTCTTCAAGTGATTTTGGAAATACTGTCCAAAAAAGCCTAATTATGGAATACACACTCACTGAAGGGTTAATGCACAGTAATGTTCATGCTGTAATGTAAGATCTTATAATCTTAATAATCATTTATCCATTGATATTTTTGCTGTGCATGTAAAACTATCATTCATTTTCCTTTCTTATGGGACTGACACAGCTACTCACCATTTACATGAAGGCAAAAAGCCATTACTATTTTCTTCATGGATTTGCAGCTTGGAACCAAGCTAATTATCAGACTCTAATCATAATTCTGCTGGAAAGAGGAAGAGAGGCTCCAGTGCAGAAATTCCTGCTTATAGTTTTATGTCTGTGAGGTACCACATCACCTCAATAGATTACAATCTGGCAGGTGTCTCCAGAAAATACAGAATGCCATGTCCACTTTATGAATGTCATCATCACACTGTCAAAAGAGTATGAGGTAATGCCTCTTAAGGGCCTCAGGCACTTCCTCTCACTCACTTCCTTCTATCTCTTTTCATAACAGTTTAACTAATTCAGTGCAACATTAACTCCACAGATTTTATGTGTTGGTTATACAGCAGGTCCTAAGAGGAGGGCCATAAGTGTATTGCTTGACTCCAGGGGAGCACTAAAATCTGAGAGGCTTGAATAGTCCATACAAAAAGGACCTGTGTGGCATCTGTTCAAGAAGGTCTCCAGTCTTGTACGGAAACCTCAATCATGCCAATGTATTTCGCTATGTCTCACTGAGCTCATTCAACCCCCATTAAGAGTTGGATTGCAGACACAAGCCAGAAATGGTTAGACAGCGCAGTTTTGTTAGAATTTATTGTTCTGACATGGGCCATAACTCTCAACTAATGTTCTGGTCTTTCCAGCTGTGTGGTTGTTTTAGTGAGCTATGCTGGAAGTGTCAAATTTACAATAAACTATTATGCAAAACTTGATGGGCCGTGTTATGAGGTACATTATTACAAAAATCCTTCATGTTTGCAGCTGATGTGCACAGTGAAGGACTATACAGTACTTTGTTGAGCTGATTAATTACGCTTATTGGGCAATAAATCAAGCCACGGTCATGGTGTAGTAATCAGGTCCCTTTGCATTAAGAACTTAGCCCCAGCCATGTACTTGTGAGCTTGTGTTGCCCGATTATATTTTTCATTTATAGCCTTAAGTGGTTTTTGGCACCACCAGGCAGATCCCAGTTCCCCTTATGTTGCTGAAGCCCACTGGACTATTGGATGTCTGGACAATGGATTCTTATTTCCTGAGATTTTAAAAGCCTGAAATCTCTTTTACACAAATGCAATAGAGCAAATCAGTGATTAGGAAGACAAATATATCAGCTGTCACAACTCATCCAACACTAGGCCTGTGTCATTGATAAGTACTCATACTGCCCATGCCAAAGCAGTACATACAGTGCCCCCCACTAATATTGGCACCCTTCGTAAATATGAGCAAAGAAGGCTGTGAAAATCTGTCTTTATTGTTTAACTTTTTGATCTTTTGTTAAAACAATTCACAAAAATACTCTGCTTTCATGGATATCAAACAGTTGCAAAGAAAACACAGGTTTATCAAAAAAACATCTTTAAGTATATGTGTGCAACAATTATTATATAATTATATAATTGAGATCTGAGACCATAAATATATGCCATTAAGTCAATATATTTATTTTCTCTCTCTCCCTCTTTTCTTGCATTTGAAACATATCCTCCCATGTTTGAAGACAGTATTGACTGCATTACAAGAGTGTTCAAAATATTCTGTCTAACAGTAGAGCGCTATGTATACAAATGTGCCAAATTATCATAATGCCATGCAGTAATGTAACCTCTACTGCAATTAGTCAGTCCATACAGGATTTCATTGAGTTTTTTTGTGATTGTTGCAGCCAAAAATGCTTGCTTTTTGCTGCGGCTTTTTTCAAAATTTTTGATGCGATTTGCAGAGTTTTTTGTGCTTTTTTGCAGAAAACTAATTGAATTGCCGAAATTGCACTTGTTCAAAATAGTTTTGCATGGTCTTTCACAGTGATGTTTGCTGGTAAATGAAACCTTTTAGCTGTACTCATGTTCAACGTACGTGAATCGAAGAGGGCTTTGGCTGAATGTGCGTTGTGATGATGTCACATGATGCGTCTTGGCCCAAATCTGCAGAAATCTGCAGTAATTTTGAAAAATTGCAAGCTCCTTGAATTTCCTTGATTTTGCATTCATTTCTGTGATCACAAAATTGCAAAATCCTGGAGTGACTCAGATAAATATTCAGTCCATGTTATTTAATAATTTAACAATTTAATTGTTAAATTTAAATAATTATCACCCGATATCAAACCTTCCCTTTTTGGCAAAAATTGTAGAACGTGTTGTGGCTTTGCAGCTGCACAATCGCCTTACTGTTAATAATCTTTTCGAGCCCCTTCAGTCTGGTTTTCATAAACTTCATAGTACAGAGACAGCTTTGGTCAAGGTCACCAATGATTTGTTAATAGCCTCAGATTCTGGTTCTCTCTCCATCCTTATCCTTCTTGATCTTAGAGCTGCTTTTGATGCTGTCAATCTCAACCTCTTTGACCCGTTTTTATGAGTGGTTTCAGGTCTGAGATTGGCTCTGTTCCTACTGGTGTCCCTCAGGGTCCAATTTCAGGCCCCTTACTTTTTAGTATTTATATAGTTCCTCTTGAATTGCTCTTAAGATCACGCAGGCTTAATTATCACTTCTATGCACTTCTATGTACTTCTATGCAGATGATTTATATTCACTCTAAGCCTGGTCAAAATGTGGATGTTTCTTTTCTCTTACATTGTATTTCTGAGATAAAAAAATGGATGACCAAAAGCTTTTTGTGTCTTAATAGTGATAAGACTGAGGTTTTGCTTATTGGCTCTTCTCATCTGCTTTGTAAAGCTGATTCGCTAATGTTAAACGTAGACGGCTCTGTTTTGGTGTTCCAAAGTTATATTTGATTCGAGTTTGTCTTTTGATCCACACATGCAATATACTGTCAAGAATTCCTTTTTCCATCTCAGACATATTGCTAGACTTCGCCCTATGCTATCTTTTCCTGTGACTGAAAGGCTTATCAACACTTTTGTTTTTTCTCATATTGATTATTGCAATGTACTTCTTGCTGGGGTTCTTAAAACCACACTAAATAAATTGCAATGTGTGCAAAATTCTGCTGCTAGGATCCTGACCTGGACTCCAATACTGAAGTCCTCGCACTGGCTCCCGGTCAGGTTTCGTGTTGATTTTAAAATCCTTATGCTCACATATAAGGCATTGCATGGTCTGGCCCCTCAGTAACCTATCTGTATGCACTTTTAAATATATATACTCCCAAGCGTCCCACACAGTTGCGGTCTGTAGGGGACAGGGCTTTCTCATCCTATGCTCCTAGACTCTGGAATGTACTCCTTGCTCATATTAGAGATGCACAGAATTTAAACATTTTTAAATCTAACCTAAAATAAAAAAAAATTAGGTTAGCTTTTTCTTGATGGTTTTAACCATTTTGTATTCAAGTCTGTTTTTTTGTACGCTTGTGTTTTGATCTGTGTATTTTTTATTGTATAACGTGCCTTGCCTTAAGAAGCTGCTTTAAAGGTGGTATATAAAATAATGTTTATTATTATTATTATTATTATTATTATTATTATTATTATTATTGTTGTTGTTGTTTAAGCTCAAAAACAAAACATTAACCAGAACTTGCAAGTGATTAAAAAAGAAACCCAGAAAACAGGAAACAGGCAAATAGTGGCATAACCTCAATGCAATTTCTTTACTTTAAAAAACAAATACATGAAAAAGGGGTTAAATGCTGAATTAATGCAAAACAAGTCTTACAAGACTATTAAAATAATATTTTAGCCCTACATTGCTCACTTTCATAGAAATGTAGAAAGCAGTCCAGCGCTAGAATTCTCTTGACTGCATTCCCCTGACATTCTTTCTCAAAAGCAGATGTAGTCTTTGGGAAAGATATCAACAGGTTAGAGAAGCTGCAACCAACAGCTAAAAACTAGTTAGTAGAGGGCCATTTGAAATGAAGCTGAAAACAGGCATAAATATATTTTATTTAACATAATTGCAGTTCATTTTGAACACCAACAACAATTGCAACATTTCATTAAAAAATTTTATTTATTTAAAATGTATGTGTTTATTTTACATTAAACAGGGTACACAACAGTTATAATAGGCATGTTAAAATATAAATTTAAATAACTAAATATAACATAAATAACAAATAAATATTTATTTATCACATAAACACCACAATTTTTTTATTCAGATGCAGTCCTTCAGCTGGGTCCTGACCTGAGGAAGCATTTGATAGCTAATGTGAGCTAATTTTCTCTTCTCAATCCTTGTCTTAGCAATGAGCTTGCATTTTAATCCATTAATCTGGAATTATCCTAACCTTTGTATTTTGCTGGATATAACTAGCTATGGTAGAAACAGATTTAAAGTCTGATGCTCTCTAACTAACATTAGCTTCCAATTATTATATTGGGAATAAATTCAAGCAACACTGCTAGCTAACATTAAATTAGAAATTCAGTGATATACGTGTAATATGTAAACCTGTTCTGTGTACACTGGTGTGGACCCTTTGATACTAATCACATGGTGACCCACTATAAAAAGTTATCAGTAATTGTTGCCACCCCTTTGGAAACTTCTCACTGAGCCTGATAGGGACCCTGGTGGTGGTGTTTTACCACCTGGATAACCTTTATACCAGTGGGTCATGAGGAACCGACTCACCATCAGACTGACTGAAAGGGTGGCCAGAAATGACTACGGAATTCACCCTGCTGGGGGCAATGTTGATTCTATAGAACCTGGAAAAGCTGATGGCCAGGTAGCAGCAGCAGAAACCTGCTGGATTGGCATACCACAAGGAGGAGACGCTTCTTGTAGAGTGACATGTTACAGCAGGGGTCTGATGCCCAGCCAGTCTATAGGCAGAGGTGATAACATATTCCACCCAATGAGCTAACCTTTGCTTAGATAGGGAGGCACCCAGTCTCTCTCCACTACAGCAGACAGATAATCTGATGCCCAGATCACTGCTGTCTAGTTCATGTAACCCCGGAAGGTGCGTACAGGTCATAGTAAGGACTGTTCAGGTGGTTCCCCTTCATGGAAAGTCAACCAAACAGTTCACAAGGTTTTGATATGGCATTCCCATTATGCTAATTATGTGTATGTAGTTCACGCCTCTGAGGGTTTTACTATAGCATTTAGACCACCATCTTTAAACACTAGCGCTTGTTTTTAAGCTTGAAAAATATCAGGGATAATCAGGGATCATTAACTAAAGTTTTATGTTCTCAAATATTAATATTCTGAACAAACAGTATATTAGTATTTTTAGTTTTCATGTTGATGCCTGTGGCATTTATTAGGTCATGTGTTGTGATCAGAGCATTTTCACTGCACAGGGATAAGAAAAGAAAGGAAAAAGCATAGCTTCAGGCTCAGGTAATCTTAAAATGTCAAAAAGAGCTGACAATCAGGATGAAATATTGAGTCCAATGGCAATACTGAATTCCTCTGCACTCAGTAAACAGAAAGGCTTCTGAACTGCAGTGAGGCCTAGGACTGTGGAAAAGAAGAAAAGGCAGACTTTGATGCTAAATTGTCAGTATGAAAACATAGGACAGAACACACTACAGTAGTCTAAGTAAAGGAATTCAGTCTACCTGGGTGTTCAGATGTGTTTATCAGTGACAGACTGTTAACACAGCTGACATCTCGTGGAATCTGTCAAGTCCATAATCCCCAGCGTCTTGAACAATATTTGCTAAAGTATTGCCTTTCACTTTAGAAGAGTATGCAGTGCATTTGTTGCTATAGAAATACATAATAATACATTCAAGACTGAATAGTATAAACACCTCTTCAAACAAGACAAATGTTCATAAATGGGATTCAGGTTTAAAAGGTATGTTTGTGTTTGAATGATCTGTACTTTTAATTAGGCGAGTTAACAATATAAAGACCCAAATGGGAATTTAAAAAAAAAACAACAAATTTTATCATTGCATTGGACAAAAAAGATTTTAAGTTAAATGATATGAAAAGGAGCTTAACAACATTTAACAATTACGGCATTTGGCAGGCACTCTCATCCAGAGCAGCTTTTCTCATTTATACAACTGAGCAGTTGAAGGTTAAGGGCCTTGCTCAAGGGCCCAGCAGTGGCAGCTTGGCAGTGATGGGATTTGAACTCACGACCTTCTGATCAGAAGTCCAACATCTTAACCACTGAAGTTCCACTTCTCTGAGCCTTGATCCTTGCATTTGCAGTTCAAGCAAACTGAAGCAAGTGAAACCAATTCAGGAGAAATGTAGCCAATGTAGACCATTTTTAATTAGGATAAAACTAGAAGTTACAAAAAGCTAATGATATTTCCCTCTAGGTTTTTTGAACTGTACACCTGTACACATTTAGCTACTGCTCTTCAATTTAGTTCCAAATGAAAAATTTGAATGAATAATAGTTCGATTTAATTGGAGTTCTTCATATTCAACAGTCTGGCTTTGATGATGCATAAAACACTTTTTTATTCGAAAGAACCTCCTTTTATGTGCTCTGTCGAGGGGCCTCTCACACCGCCAGCACACATTTTACATGTAATCTTATGGATGTAATCCTTTTCAAAAACACTGCCACTGCATTTTTTTGGGGTTACAGTGAATCTTCCAAAACCTTTTAGAAAAGCACAAACTGATGTTAAATTCCTCAACCAATCAGGTAGCAGAGAAATAAAAGGAGTGTTGGTACAAAAATTTGACTCATTACTGAGTGAATATGAGGAGAATTATGAAATACTGAATCAAAAACATTTTGTTGCCAATATTGCAAAGTTGCAATTTAACTAAAAATAGCAACGTGACTATTTACTGGCATGTGATGTGACATGGCTACTTTTTCAGATCAGCAAAAGAACACTCAAGTTAACACTTTTTTGTGTGTGAACGCATCCCTAGTCATAATGTATCAGTGATCTCAAAGCCTCACAACAACTGGCATTTTATTTGAGTTAATCAATACAAACGAATCGAAACTACAGACCAAACCATGGCTGCACTCTAGACAACATTACAAACAAAACTGTAATAAAATACAATGTTATGATTTTGTAATTTAAAAAATCTTAGCTAAACTGAACATTTCTCTTGCAAAATTCAATGCCAGTGCGATCAGACAATCAATCAGACATCCATTACATAAAACAACTATGAATGTGAATCACATAGGCCATGTGAAGAAATGAGGTTTATTTTCTTTATTTAAGGTTTGGTTTATTCATTATTAATAAGGCTTATTTTCTGTACTTCAGAAAATAAGGTTGCTGTTTTCATTTAAGGCTGCAATCCATCATTTCCTAATTGACTTCACCAGGGAGTGATTCTGCAGTATCCCTAAACCACTCTGAGCATTGACTTTATAATTTGCAGCTTGGAACTCACAATTTCCTTTCAGGTTCAACATAAGGCTGTATTATGTTTTCTGTTGAACTTCTACTTCTTGTGTTGAAACGTTCTACAAGTTACATTACAGATCCTGAATTTAATGCACTCATGAACTGTAACCAGTACATTCGCCTCACACCTCCAGGGTTGGTGGTTTGATTCCTGCTGTGGCCCTGTGTGTGTGGAGTTTGCATGTTCTCCCCGTGCTGCGGGGGTTTCCTCCGGGTACTCCGGTTTCCTCCCCCAGTCCAAAGACATACATGCAAGACGATGCTCCCTGGGACAGGCTCCAGGTTCCCCATGACCCAGTAGGATAAGCGCTATGGAAAATGAATGAATGGATGAACTGTAACCTTATAAACTAAGAAATGTTTAGACATGCTGAAGCTGTGATGTCTCTAGATACAGAGTTAGGAGTTTGCACTGTAATTAAAGGTCTGCTTGCTTACTTAGAAGCTCAAACTTCAAAGGTACCTAGCCATAAGCACTCATTTCCTAGTGTATTGTTTGGACAAACTACAATAATTTAGGCATCTGTAGGGTGTACAGATCGGCAGGTTCCCTCACTAAGACCTAAGTACAGAGGTTATAATGTTGTTTTAACATTAAAGCTGTCTCAACAACCAGGGTAAAGCAGGTGGTTAGCCTCGTTCTTTAATTGCAATAAGTACACAAAGCTTTTAACTTCTCACATGAACAGTTTCAGGTGATGACACTCTTTATTTGAACCTTACTGTACATTGCTTACCACAGGGTAAATAAAGATACAATAACATATAACACTTCATTATCTACATGTTTTGAATTGCTAGATATTATGGTATACATATTACAAGAGTATAATTCCTTGCAGAGTTAAGATGTTGAGTGCATGACATCATGCACAGAGTATGCAATGCCTCCACTTGGTTATGACAAGAGTCCATTAAAGAGAACAGTATAAATCCTGCCAGTTAGAAAAGTCCCTTTATGAACATGTTGGTTTCATAAAACTGAAAACAGACTGTATATGTTATACATAATAAATGTCATTTTCAAACCAGAGAAACAGGGCCAGGTGTGAGAACATTTACATTTACAGACTAAGCACAAAAGCACAAAATAATGAGGTTGTATGAATTGCTACTTCATTTGATAGGTAAATGACTGCATATGTGTGAAGTTTTGAAAGAACATAAACATTAACTTCTGGTAAAAGCTAAATACACATTTTTTTTTTTTTTTTACTTATGAAAATGTAATGCCTTAATCTAAGCACCAGCCAACATATACACACACCAAATGCTTTCCCCATATAGATAGAAACAGAACATGGAGACAAGATGGTAATTGAGTAAGTCCTTTCTGTGTCCCAAATAAAGAAACCTGAACTGGAGAGTAGAGAAAACAATTCAATATGTAGTGTTTTTATGTGGATATTAATTTATATAAGTGTTGTGACAGTCTAGCCTTTAATTATAGTGCTTCAAAATTGTTACTAGAAGAAGGGAGCTCAAAGCTTGATTATGGTATCAGCGTTTCCCTGCAATTAAGTTAAACTGATCACTGAATAAGAATCTCTAACACATGCATGAATATATTTGTTTTATGCAGAAAGAATTTACCTACAGTTGGCTAGATGTGGGTGGACAAATGCATGGGAAAATTGTCTTCCACAAATACTTGGATGGCACCATTTTAGGCATGAAGTTCCTGAAAATATTTTTTGATTGGTATCAGAAGACAAGACAAGAACCTGAGGATGAGGAAAGGTGACAGGGCCACATCCAACTGGTCCATAAAGCTTTAAGCATCTCTCTCACACACACACACACACACACACACACACACACACACACACACACACACACACACACACAGTTGGTGCTATAACAGTGGTGCTGCTGGTCAGTATTAACAAAAATAAAACAAAAAGAAAGACAAAATTTCATTTTTCATGATGCAGTACCATGTACTGCATCAAAATCTACTGAGCTGGATGTGAAGTCCATTAGAACCTTTTTGCTAATATCTTATCGCTAACATATTGTAAGATTCACAGCGAGCAAGTGTTCAAGGAATGCAGAGTGAATGGGGCCAGTAATCTCTGCTCTAAAGGGAGGGACTCGTGCCTAAACAGGAATGGACTGTTTTTCTTAATTGGGAGAGAATGTCATGGTAACATATAGTTTCTGACTCTAACTGAGAGATAGGGAGCCAGGGAAGGAACGAAAGAGAGAGCATGCATGTTCTTCCCAGCACGCCCATCTTTTAAGTCACAGCTTACATGCACTGTACAAATAAATGCCAAGACTTGTTTAACCTTCCACTAGTTAAAGTTCCAAAAATGTCGCTATTAGTAGTGATAATAGTGGTTTTGTCAGCTTTGTAAACTTTATGAAAAAGAGCTTCACCTAAAAGCATCTGTGGAGTGTTATTAACATAATCGTTTTAATATAATTTGTTCACCAACAGCTCCAACCGGACAGTATGGCACCATTGTGTGGGTTTGAAGCCTTCTTCTGATCATCTTGGAAAAAGTGGAGCCAGAGTCTGAGTAGTAGATACCTTGAAGCCAAAGCATGGTGTAATGTCAGGTACCAACTGAAAATATACTGGTAAACACCAGTAACTCTTTCCTAAATAAAAATCACTGTTTTTCATGATTTTGCATGACTTACTCTGACACCTACAGTAAGTTACCCATCTGAATAGAGAAATGCTCTTTAATGCTCCACTCCTTCTGTCAGTGGAGTTTGTTTAAAAAAAAAAAAAAAAAAAAGTCAATGGTTAACATTTTCAAGAGTGTCATCTAAGGTCATTGTAGATTATTATTAAATTTAGCTGCCTTGGTTTATGCCATCACTTTGTTCACTCATTTTGGTTTTATCAGTAAAACATGCTATCTTAGACATCACATCTAGCAACTAACTCCCTGCTGTGGGTCTCTTAGAACAGTTTATAGCAGAACAAGACAAGGCTTTGCTACAGAACTGTCAAGAGCTTCAGCTGTGTGTTGGAAAGTGAATGTATATCCATGAGGCTCGACTGTCTTGTCCTCACCTCATCAACCACTCCCTTTTATTTATCACCAAAGAACTACTATAAAACGCATTTATCGTGACGAAAAATATTGGGGGAGATATCATGGTCAGCTCACTATCACTAAAGAATGTGTAGAAATGTACAGTACTGTTCAAAAGTTTGGAATCACTCACAAAAGTTTGGAAATGTCATAATTTCCATGAAAACACATGCTCTTATCCATAGGTTCAGCCAAGATATTGATACATTACATTTACATGACATTTATTCATTTAGTAGACGCTCTTATCCAAAGCGACTTACAAATGAGAAAATACAAGCAAAGCGATATATCAAGCAGAGAACAATACAAGTAGTGCTAC
>JANDJT010000071.1:20214324-20227190 GCA_024331685.1 Stegophilus panzeri
ATGACAAACTGCAGTCCCTTCAATGGGGATGTGACATATGACATTTTTCTCTTGTTTTCTTATAATATAATATAATATAATATAATATAAAATAATATATATATATATATATATATATATAATTAGTTTACATAACGGAATCAAACAGACACGCACCTTCACAGTATAGAGTGTGTATGGATGAGAGCCTGTGCCTCGGTGCTCCTTAGCTGTGATCGTGCCTGTGATACGAAGGTTCTGAATAACAACGGGGCCTTCAGGACTACTGAGGGGTTCGAACGTGAACGGAGAGAGCGGCATGGAGCTGGCTAAAGGTGAGGAGGCTTGAAGAGGTTCGGGAAGAGTCAGCCCGTTGACATTCACCATAACCGACGTCTCCACGCCAGTCATTTCTGCTTTCGTGGTACCCTTTTCAAGTTCCTGAAGAGCACAAAAGCTCAAAGATGGTTCACCTGTCCCATCAGTGGTGTCAGAGGGTTGTTCTTGTATCTCCGAGACCACGAGTCTTGGTGCGTTAGAATAGACATGGAACTCGTCTTTGGGGTCCAGTACTCCATCGGCAAGCGTGGGACATTCGGTAACAGGCTCTGACATTTCTTCTTCTGTGCCTGTCAGAACCAGCGACTCCAAGGAGCTCCTTTTAAAATCGTTTAGAGGAGACTCCAAATCAGAGTCTGTTTCTTGATAGAAGGGATTCGATTTCCCGAGCCGCAAATAATCCTTTGTATTGAAACCTGGATGCTCTGAAGAAAACAACTGCCTTGGTCCTTCGTCCTCTTGGTTCTGCGGACAGTAAAGATCTGCAGAGTCAAGAACATCCAAATTTGCCAATTCGGGTGTTGGCGCGTCAGTCACACTGGGAGTGTCAGGCTTGAGCTTCAAGGTTAGAGAAGATGGAACTTCAACATCCTGTGAATTGTCTTTATTTAAAAGCATCGTTGGAGGAGATGTCGTTTTCTCTGATTCAGATGGTTTGGTTTCTGGATTTTTGGACCTCGTAAACACGTCCACGATCAACATGTTTAACCAGTCGGGATCAGACAGTTTTGCAATTAAAGGCAAAAGAACATTGCACATTATGAGTTCGCACACTACAAATCTCCCTGTCCTGGTTTCAAGATGTGGTGGCGGGACAAGAACGTGCAAAAGCAAATCCACTACAGCACGTGCGTAATTCACTTCTACGGCAGAGCTTTGAAGAGCTGGGTGAGGTACACAAGACGTGCCATATGCCTGCCAGACACTCTCATTAGCACTCATACTTTGGTCCTCGCCTGCTTTTCCAGCCATGATTTCTTTAGCTTTGACGTAGCACTGAAGATGGCATCCACAAAGATCTAATATCCTCAGAGTTAAAGCTTTCCTGTCCACTTTCTTGGCCCGAAGCTTAAGCTGCATTGCCATCGAGATCATGGCGTCGTGGATCTCATCCTCAAACTCCGGCTCTGTAGAAACGGTGTTATACCACGAAGAGACGAAGTCTCGGATGATCTTAGAAACCGTGCTCTGGATCTCATGGTCTAGCTGCAACTCGACGTCTGGGGAAGATCGGATCTCGTCCAGTGTAATGAAACGCTCCAGGTGGATGACACTTTCAGACTCGAGGAGAGCCTGTGAGCCAAGCCACCCACCTATAACTACTAAAAGGCTGGTGAACACACAGAGGAGCCAAACATTGACCAGTAAATGGAAGAGGACAACCCAAGCCAGGAGCACACCAAATCCAAGAAGTTTTCTTTGCATTATGAATTCAGGCAAGGCCATCATAGATGGGCTGAGGCTCTTAGGCTGAGTCATGGCAAAGGCAGGCTCCTGTAAAACATATTTCATTACACACAGAGAATGTCATCTACACAGAGTATAAAATATGTACAAGTGGGATGGATTAAACAGAAGTCCATCTGTGACAACAACAAACTGTCTGCATGCTCTAGCTGGGCCTGGTCTCCAAACACAAGCAGCCAAAACATAAACGTAAAATGATTGCAAGTGTTCAAAATAAGTTCTCTCACACTGTTTTGGCCAAAAATAATAATATTAATAAAAATAAATACAAATGCAAGCACGATTGCTTTGCTGCAATTAATGTACAGCGCTAACTCTTAGCTAACAAGCAAGCTAGCGCCATGACTACAGCTATACTAAAAGTGAAACTACCATCCAGTGCCATGCTCAACTAACATTACTCTTATTCTTGAGTGGTTGTAAATTATTCATATTACTATTATTATTATTATTATTATTATTATTACGAGTATATATAAAAACAATAATATTAATGATGATAAAGATAAATTAAAATACACCTGCGGGTTTGTTTCTCATGTGTTGTCATTAGCGAGTTCCGTTAGCTTGCAGGATAATTAGCTTCCACGTTATACAGACATATATATATATGAATACGAATAGAGAGATTATAAACCGTTACCTGGACGGATAAACACGGAGAAACAGTTTAAGAGAGTAAATTCATGTTTTACACAGCGTGCTACAGCACTACCACCCTCAGTATTTTGATTCGGTAGCGATGAGTGATTCTTCTGATTCGTTCTGAACGACTCGTTTTAAATGAATCAGAAGAATCGATTCGGAAGGACAAACGAATCAGAAACAGTTGGCTCTAGTTTTTGTTTGTTTTGGGTTTTTTTTTTTTTTTTTTTTTTCAGACTCATCAGACTAGGCTACAATTTTCAGTCTTCAGCTGTTCAATTTCGGTGAGCCTGTGCCCACTGCAGCCTCATCTTTCTGTTCTTGGCTGACAGAAGTGGAATCCAACATGGACTTAAACTCTAGACCAATGGTCACAAACCCCGTTCCTGGAGATCTACCTTCCTGAAGATTTATGCACCAACCATAATCATGCCCACCTGACCAGCCAATCATTGTCTTAATAAGTTCTTGATCAACTAAAACAACTGTGTTTGATTTTGGTTGGAGATGAAACCTGTGAGAAGGTAGATCTCAAGGAGGAGGGTGTGGTGACCATTGCTCTAGAGTTTACTCAGAATGGTGCAATAAAGAAAGAACATCCAGTGAGCAGCTGTTCTGCAGACAGAAACACCTTGCTGATGAGAGAGTTAAACGCAGAATGGCCAGACTGGTTCAAGCTGACAGAAAGGCTACAGTAACTCAAACACTCTGTACAATTGTGGTAAGAAGAAAAGCATCTCAGAATGCACAACACGTCAAACCTTGAGGTGGATGGGCTACAACAGCAGAAGACCACATTGGGTTCCACTTCTGTCAGCCAAGAACAGAAAGATGAGGCTGCAATGGGCACAGGGTCACCAAAATTGAACAGCTGAAGAATGGAAAACTGTAGCCTAGTCTGAGGAGTCTGAATCTGTGCTGTGGCACACAGATGGTAAGGTCAGACTTTGGCACCAACAGCATGAATTCATGGACTGAACCTGTCTTGTGTCAACAATCCAGGCTGGTGGAGGTGGTATAATGATGAGGAATCTTTTCTTGGCACCAACAATCATGCCACGGTCAAAATCACTGAGATCACATTGTTTTCCTTAGTCTGATGGTTTATATGAACATTACCCAAAACTGCCAGATAAATGGCTGGTTAGATAATTGCACAAATGAGTAAGTGTACAGGTGTTCCTAATACAGTGCTCAGTGAGTGTACAGTACATAGTATGAAATTTCATTTATTCATTTAAATAATTTTATTCAATATCAGCGACCTTTCCAGGGCGTATTCCCACCTCACGGCAAGTGCTCCCAGGTTAGGCTCAGAATCCACCTTTATCCTGACCAAGATGAAGCTGTTACTGAAAGTAAGAGAGATTATTATTTGGTAAACAAAATCAAGTCAAAGCAAAAAACTTTGCAGGGTGAAAATGTTGAACTACACTATATGACCAAAAGTACAGTATGTGGATTCCTGACCATCACACCCATATGGGGTTCTTCCCCAAACTGTGACCACAAAGTTGAAAGCACATGAATGTACAGGATGTCTTTGTATGCTGTATCACTGAGCATTCCCCTTTACTGGAACTATGGTGCCAAGCCCAAACGTGTTCATTTGGGTTGAACTGGAGCACTGAAACTCAACACCTTTGGGATGAATTGGGAGCGCTGACTGCCCCCTGGCCTCCTCACCCAACAGCACTGCTCAAACTTATTAATGCACTTGGAAAGCCTTCCCAGAAGAGTGGAGGTTAAAGGGGGACTGAATCTAGAATGGGTTGTTCAACAAGAACATATGGGTGTGATTGGTCACGTCTCCACTTTTTTCAATACAGTGTACATCCAGTGATGTATATTTTTTTTAACGGATTAAAGTGATTTTCTTTCACGCTGTGTGATAATACACATGAGCAACAGTTTCAGGAATAAGGCAAGTGGCTTACAGTGCCAAACATCTGTCAGTCGTGGTCAAAGCACTTATACAATACAGAAAATGCTTTGAAACAGGATTTGTTGAGTTTCTATGTTCCATGACTTTCTAAAAATAATGCCTTTATAGCAACATATACTTGCATTTATCAAATGTTAGATCCAGCTATTTAGTATTTCTTAATCCATGTTCCAAGATAGCATTGAATCATTTTCATTTAAATGCAAAGTAGCTACAGAACGAACAACCCAAGTAAGATTTATAATTGTTAGTGACTAACCATTTGCACAAAGAATGGTTTCAGAGGCTGCCTCTGATCAAAACATTAATGATTATTAAAATATTTATACAAATCTGAGATTTGTTAGAAAAACAAATTTTGCAAAAGTGAAAGAATTTTAGGCCACTCATTCTTTGCCTATGAACTGTTTTTACCCCTGTAGAAGGTCAAAAATTGGGGCACACTTAAGGTGGGACCACAACCTTTGAATAAGTAACACAATGTAAGGGTATTGATAAAGAATCCAGTGTGAATTATTATGGAGAAGGGGATGACCTTTGTGAACGGTTTAATACAGGGATTCCCAAACTAGGAGTCACGACTCCCATGGAGTCACTTGAGTTACAAACATGGTCAACTGATTTAATTAAAAGGGTGATCTTTGTGGTATGGATTTTGGTGCCAGACAGGCTGGTTTGAGTATCTCAGAAATGGATCTTCTAGGATTTTCAGGCACAACAGTGTAGAGTTTACACAGAATCATGTGGAAAAAACAAACAAAAAACATGCAATTACGTAAAGAGTGGTTATTTGAATTACTGTAGATTTCCTGTCAGTATCGAACCAGTCTGGCTGGCATTCTTCTCTGACCTCTCAAGACTTTTCCACGAACAGGATGTTTTTTTGCACCATTCAGTGAAAATCTCTGGCAAATCAAAGGTCATCCACTGAAATCACAATTCTGATGTTTGATGTGAACATTAATAGAAGCTCTTGACCTGTAAGATCTGCGTGATTATATGCACTGCTGCGATATGATTGGCTGATTAGTTAAGTGCATGAATGTAAAGGTTTACAAGTGTTCCTATTAAAGAAAACAGTGAGCGTATGTACATTCTTGTGGTTTGCTAGGTCAGTACCATATATATTTGTGACTGTATGTGCAAAGTTGAATTAATCTCCCCAGTTGCAAGATACGAACCACAACAAAAACACAATAACTGCGTCACACCGACTATTATTTTCCAGGCTGACTTCTTGAGTCACACCAAAGAGATGTAAGGTCTATGAACGTTCAAAAACTGTGTGACTCAAACGTAACCCACCATTTAAATGGTCAGACAATTGATTGGTAAGAATATTAAGTATCTTTGGCCTTTTTAGGGATGTATCAAATGTTCGTCAACCCCGCAAAGACCGTGTGCAGTTTGAATTATTTGAACTGTTGCAAGCACAACTATACAAAATAATCTAACCCTGCATACTTCATGTTCACACAAGAAAAGTGACTTGGCACAATTTTAAAAAATGCAGGGGGGGGTAATCAGGTTAAAAGATCCAGTGAATATGTATCGTGGGTTGTTTTTTTTGGCCACATGTAACACAAAAAAAAAAGATTTAAAAGTCAAATGTCTTTGTTTTTTATTGAGGCTTTTGTGTAATGACCCATCATCTAAATATCACCGTGGGACGTACACGCAGTTTAAAGAGAACAAGACCTTACGCCAGCTTATCGATCTCTGCTTGATGGAATCCCTACAAATTCATTTCTCCCTTCATTTCGATAAACAACGATTCTCATTCAAAGTCATTCTGGGTTCCCAAGCAATACTGTAAAAACACAAAGAATTCCACATGGAAGCAATTCCTCAACAGCACTTGATCATCTTGCACGGAGCACCAGGTCACCTAGTCTGCACACTGAGCAAACTGTGAAAGTCATTTGATTATTGTTTGTGTGTTTCATATTCCTTTGATGGTACAATCATATATTAAAAAATAAAAAATAAAAAAAAAAGAACATAATTCCGCCAAAAGAAGGCCCAAGACTCAATCCATCTGATGTGACACGAGGCATCTGAGAACAATGTGGACTGAGGTTTCTCGAGCTTAGTGAAGCGCACATGCTCATCAGATCAGTGAAGGACAGACTAGGTTCTGTGATGGTGGAGAATTTCCGTGTTTTTTTTCTCTCTTCCCCTTAGTATTCATATAAAAGAAACAGAGAGCAAATCGTAGTAAATCTCTAGGTCATAGGTTACAGGTCATAGGTTCATGCGTAGATGCTCCGGCCGTTTCGCCATAACAGGGTACGCCTGCTGTTTGAACGCGCCCATGGCCGAGCCGCTGGGTTGTCTGATGGGTAGTGGAGCGGTCACTTCGGTGCTGGCCGAGATCTCCATTTGATCTGCAGTAGACACTTCCATAGCATGCTCAGATGGGGACTGAAGAGTGGAAGAGCCAGGCATTCCGGGACATCGAGGCCAGCAGTCGCCAGGAAACTTCATTGGACTGGAAGACAAGAAAACAATAGGATTAGAAAACACATAGAACAGCACTGTTGAATACTCAAGTCCGATTGGTCAGACGGTGTTCGGTAGCAGCAGCTCTGACAGTAATGCCGGTTGTGAGGCAAATCCTGGGCTTTTGTATTAATTAGAGGTCAACTGATAGTGGACTAGTTGGGCAGTATCTGCCGATAACTGATTAATCAACCGATTGATTAGTTTTTAGAGCTGATACTGAATGAAAACATAACGTTTAAAGTAAAATAATGCAGAACTTTACTGCAACAATAAACAGTACTGACCGCACTATGAAAATGCATTGTACATTTTTAAATGAAATAAATATTAACTAAAATATTAGATTAAATAAAGAAATTCATCCAAGCTGAACCAAACAGTAACACTCAAAAGAACAAATAAAAATAGACATCCAAAATGAATTTTAAAAAATAATAATAAAAAAAAATACTTCAAATAACACAACAGTTTGTTGTCGGTGATAGTTTTTATTTCGCCTCTAGAGGCCGCTCTCGTACTGTAAAATGACAGCAAACTCTTCTCAGCCGCTCACACGTTGGATGCAACCAGGAAAAAACTCATTTGTGTGGATTTTCGCTGACAACTGAGTTTCAGCAATTGGTGCCGATTAATCGGCAAAACCAATCAATCTGTTGACATCTAGCATTAATGTACCTGTTCTACGATGTTATTGTTTCTATAGTCAGTGTTTTGGAACAGTCAGTTTTTAGTTTTTTGCCATGGGGGAGTCTTCAGGACAGAGGACTTTGCAGTTCTTCAGTACCATGACACATTAATTTCACAAGAGAGAAGAAAGAGAGGGTGGTGAGGCAACTGTTTATAGCTGATATAATGCAAGTGATAACAGGAACTAACTTCCACAACATATGACATCCTAAATAAAGTAAAAAAAAAAAAGTTCTCATCATTGGCAAATTGCTGTGGTACAAGAGGTATAAAACATCTGCACACGCTATTATTGGAAAATAATCAACTTTGTGCTGCTAACAGTAACTATGCATCGGGCCGTATCTCACCACCCCGTGATTAGCCGTTTCACTTCTCCAGCATGTCCAGTCGTGTTTCATTCCTTGCATATTTCATGTGTAGGCACTTGTGCAGCCAAACATGAGCACGGTCATGATGCCAGCAAACTTCATATACAGTGGATATGAAAAGTCTTTCAGCTGTTTGCGATGAACAAATCAAACAAAAGCAATTGAAATAGTTCAACACAATGAATGCTTCAAGTGGTTTCTCCAAATTCAAGTGAAAATGCAACTTATAATTATGCCATAATTCCAAAAGGTATTTTTGTGCAAAAAAAGCACATCAACAGATAACTATATCCACGGTGAAACACGGTGGTGGCATCATCACGCTTTAGGGCTGCTTTACTTCAGCCAGAACTGGGGCTTTTATCAAGGTGGAGGGAATCATGAATAGCTACAAAATACCAGTCTGTTAGTAATCCGATGATGAAAAGGAATTTCACCTTCTAGCACGACAATATCCAAAAGCATACATCCAAATCAACAAAGGAATGACTTCAGCAAAAGATCATCAATGTTTTTGAATGGCCTAGCCAGAGTCCAGACCTGAATATAATAATAATCTCTTGGTTTCATTTTTTTTTTTTTTTAACACATCACAAAAACCTGCCATTTTAACAGGGGTGTGTAGCCTTTTTAATATCCACTGTACATAAATCTGCCTTAATAAAAACAAGATAATTTATAAAAAACCAACCCAAGAATTATAACTAAAATTTGTGTAATTGTTTAATTAAATCAACATGAATCTCTTCCTGGGTAATACATAATACAAAACACACATCAACAATGCAAACCTACGTGCAGCTATTAAACTCATTACCTCACTGGCGTTCTTGGGCTCCCTAAAAAGCGGCGAGGTGATCGGATTTTTGGCTCAAATGAGAATTTCTCCTTCACGTTTTCCAACACAGATGGAGCTACATACGTAAAGCCCTAAAGAATTTAAAATACGAACATGTCCGAGGGGTTAAAGAAGGCAGTTTCTTATTACATTTACATGAACCAAAAATAAATAATAAAATGCAGCTTTACCAGGAAGACTTGATTTGCACTTTCGCTGAGTGTGGAGTCATCAGGACTATCTACAGGAGTCTGGCTGGTGAACTTCGAATCGAATTGGCTCACATCCTCAGCGGATTGCTATGAAAGCAAAAGCAAAGCTCATTTAAGATCGCATAGATGTATTTAACCCCTACTGTGCCAGCTGGCAAAGAAACAAGTGAAGGAACAAGAGCAGGCGAGAACTCACCAGGAAAGGCTTGAATGGTGGCTCTACTTTCCGTGCAAGAAGGTCTTCCCAGTTAATGTGACGGAAGAACGGATGGGACTAAGAAAATCAAAAAGCCAACAAAATTTATTTCAAACAGACAATATGAACAAAATAAACTTCACTAACATGAAAGAAGCGTTTACCAACCTGCACCTCTGTTGCATCTCCGGGTCCAGCTCCAAGACGAGATGAGGCCGTTCTTTTCAGCAGCTGGACATGTTTAAAATGAAAAAATAAATAAATAAATAATAATAATTATTATTATTATTATTATTATCAAATGTATTATATTTTTTATACATACACACAATCTATCTATATCACATATACATATATATATATATATATATACACACATATACATACATATACACACACACATATATATATACACACATACACATATATATACACACACACACACACACACATACGGCTATGTAACGGGAGAAGTTCCAGAGAAGAAAAAAATTATAATAAAATATCATCACAGTGTGTGTTGTCCTACCTTTTTAAGCAGGTCTCTGGCTTCTTGTGTGAGGTAGGGCGGGAGATTCAGCTTGCATTTAAGAATTTTGTCAATGGTTTTCTTCCGGTTTTCCCCAGTGAATGGTGGCTATAAAGGCAAAACAGTATCAGCCTCCACACACACACCAAAATTTTTTTTTTAAAAATCAAAAAAAAAAAAAAAAAAAATCAAATCAACAAACTAATGTACTACACGATGAACTGGCTAGCAACCTATATTTCTGTATTTCTGTAAACCCAACTAAATAAAGTTCTTCACAGTTGGCCCCCAGTGGTTTAGACTGTGGCGGCTGGTTTCTCTTGTTTCTTAGAGTTTCACAGACTCTAAAGGGACCTCATATCTAGATTGGTCCATCGAAATAAAAATTAGATTATTGTGTTATCTGTGTTATCTTATCAATCGCCAAAGGAAGATATGCCTCTGCTGCTTGCTCTCTGGAGAGAGACAGGCACCCTGCTGTAGAGCCACACCCACTGCACCACGATACCTCCCCAAAATTAACTGTCACCCACAAACTGTATATGATCTGTCGTTATATGAACATTTATTTGGCTAAGTGTTAATAGGTTTTGGCACAGCTGGATATGACTAAAGTGTAGAGTGTTTATGATGTTCCTAATATAAAATGTTGTGTATTCATTCACTTTAATGCTTTTAGGTATCGGGCCCCAAAATCTGTACTGTTGTTGCCAAGGTATATGTGAACCAGTAAGAGGGAAAAGAAAAAAGAAGAAAAAAAGAAGAGTAAAAGAAATCTCATTGGCTGACAGCAAGTTTGACTCTTTATAAAATGACATTTGTCTAGTTTTTGTGGCATTTTGCCTGTGCTTTCTGCTCACAGAATTAACGATGACAAATAATTTAACTCCATATATTTCACGGCTACAATGTCTTTTTATTCAACACACTGATGACGAATGTGCAATATGGAAATCTGTAGATATTTCTAGAAACTACATAATACATGAACATGTCCATTTCTTGCTGGTGGATCAACTGGTTAAAACAAGCTCACTTGCATTAGAGTACATATACAGATTTTTTTTGTGTACATCTCATACTAAATTGTTTCAGAAATTAAACAAAAGCCAAGATAAAACAAAGGCAACCTGAGTACACACAAAATACAGTTTTAAATGATGGTTATTTATTGAAGCAAAAAAAAAAATAATAATAAAAAAAAAAAAAAAAAGTTATCCAATACCAACTGGGCCTGTGTGAAAATGTATTTTCCCCTGTAGTTACTAATTCTTCAAATCTATGAAACTGCATTCATAATGGGGTTCAGCTGGACTAGACACAACCAGGCCTGATTACTGCAAATCCTGTTCAATCAAATCAACACTTAAATAGAACTTTTTCAGCAGCATGAAGTTGGTTAAAAGGTCTTACCCAGTAACACACTATGACAAAGTTGAAAGAAATTCCAGAAATGATGAGGAAGAAGGTGATTGACATACATCAGTCTGGGAAGGGTTACAAAGCTATTTCAAAGCCTCTGGGACTCCAAAGAACCACAGCGAGAGCCATTATCTCCAAATGGAAAAACTGGGCACAGTAGTGAACATTTCCAGAAGTGGACAACCTTCCAAAATTCCTCCAAGAGCACAGCAACGGCTCATCGAGTAAATCACAAAGAGCCAAGGACAACATTGAAGGACCTACAGGCCTCTCTTGCATCAATAAAGGTCACTGTTCATGACTCCACCATCAGAAAGACACTGGGCAAAAATGGCATCCATGGAAGAGTGGCGAGGTGAAAACCACTTCTAACCCAGAAGAACATTAAGGCTCGTCTGAATTTTGTCAAAACACACCTTGATGATCCTCAAACCTTTTGGAAGAATGTTCTGTGGACTGATGAGTTGAAAGTGGAACTGTTTGGAAGACAGGAGTCATGTTACATCTGGCGTAAACCAAACACAGGATTCCACAAAAAGAACATCATATCTACATGGTGGTGGAAGTGTGATGGTGTGAGGATGCTTTACTGCTTCAGGGCTGGACAACTTGCAATAATTGAAAGAAACATGAATTGTGCTCTCTACCAGAAAATCCTGTGATCCAAAGCATAGGAGTAAGTCCTAATCCTAGAAGTAAGTGAAAGGCTGATCTCCAGCTATCAGAAGTGTTTGGTTGCATTTATTGCTGCTAAAGGTGGCATAACCAGAGTTTAAGTTTAAGGGGACAATTAGTTTTTCATACAACTAATAGGTGTTGGAACTTTTTTTTTTTTTTTTTGCTTCAATAAAAAATAAATGAAAACTATACTGTGTGTTTAATCAGGTTGTCTTTGTTTTATGTTGGATTTCGTTTGAAGATCTAAAACTATTTAGTATGGGATATATACAAAAACAGAAGAAACCAGCACTGTATAGAAAACATCAGAAGGTGACACCTATTAACTAAACATGTAAAAATGACAGAAACTGCACTCACTGCCCCAGTTAACATGTCGTACGTCAGGGCTCCGAGACTCCACCAGTCGACAGCGCGATTGTGTCCATTTCTCGTCAGGATCTCTGGAGCCCTAATACAAAAGACAAAAATATTCAATTGCACTTTCAATTATGATTCACAATTGGCTTGTTCTATATAACATGTTTTCATTCCAACGCAATATTACATCGCTACAATGTCCACTAACATACAGTCGAATTATATTACCAGATGAACATAGTATGAGCCATCACACAAATATACACCTATAGAGCAGGATTTTCCTCTCCAATAAAACAGGAAATGAGCCATATAATAACCTGGATTTGATCTGTTCAGGAGTTTCGAACTCTCTGATATTAACAGATAGTTCATGCAAGCCCCGCCCCCTTTATCTCATGCTCTCAAATTACACAGCACACTCTCTTTCTGTCAAGGTAAATCAAGAATCGATCAACGGTTGTGTTTCCATGCACATCAAACTCCGTTTAAGTTCTATACTCAGGTTGCAGCCATATTCTGAATACAGTGTTTATATGTGTACAGGCATAGGAATACTCCTGCATACACACGTGTTGTAAGTTTGCCTGAGTTGCCATTCCTAAACATTGAGCCTACAGCTACGCATCTGTTAGCACCCACGATTCCTTACAAACTGAGCGTGCGTGCGTGCGTGTGTGTAATATATATATA
>JANDJT010000071.1:20256316-20271607 GCA_024331685.1 Stegophilus panzeri
TTCCAGAACACCTCAGCAGTGCCACAGGCTGATTGCCTCCATGCCACGCCGCATTGATGCAGTAATTCATGCAAAAGAAGCCCCAAGTATCAAAGTATTGAGTGCAGAAATGAACATACTCTTCAAAAAGGTCCACATTTCTGTATTATAAATTCTTTATTATAATATTTTGAGATACTGGATTTTAGATTTCCATGAGCTGTAAACCTTAATCATCAAGATTAAGAAAAAAAAAAAAGGCATGAAATATTTAACTTTATGTTTAATGAATCTAGAATATATGAAAGTTCCACTTTTTAAATTAAATTACAGAAAAAAAAATGTACTTTTCCACGATATTCTAATTTTTTTAGATGCACCTGAATTTCTCTTGAATTTCTCTTGATGTCTTCTTCGAATTGATTCTTTTTGGATTGTGATACCTTCACCCCTGCCCTGTGGAGGTTGTTGGTGATGTCACTGACTGTTGTTTTTGGCTTCACTGCTTTCACACAGCTTTTTTTTGGTTTGTTTTTGTCATCAACTGCTGTTGTTTTCCTTGGCCGACCTGTTCCATGTCTGGCTGTTAGTAGACCAGTGGTTTATTTCTTTTTCAGGACGTTCAAAATTGTAATCTCATTCATCTTTTGATCTCAAACCCAAAATGTCGTCAGTGTATAGCAAAAACAAAAGAGGGGACTGTACTGTATAAATCCACACCATTTAATAACAGAAAGAGGAAGCACTTACTGAGGCACAAGCCAGGATTCCCAAGAATCCTACTTTCTGAACCATGTTTTGGACAGCAAGTTTTGCTCTTGTTGCAAAGTCCTGCAAAGAACAAAGACCATTTATATGATATAAAACCACAGAGTGTTTATTCTTACAGTGTACTAAATTACTGAGAACCAATATCCTCTTAGGGTTATGAGAATAAAATTTGGCTTGATAAAATACATATTAAGTAGCCATTTGGAGTTGACAACATTTGTGATGGATTTTATCATTAGCTGAGATCTTGGGATGATTAATCACTAAAATAATTTCTCTGAAAATGTAAAAAAGTACAAGATTTTCTAAGAGAAAATACGATGCCAAAATGTTGAGCAATGAAGTCACTTTAGGCAAGACTGCAAAAAAACAGAAACCCTGCTTTCAGAGTACAGTGTGTTGAAACAGATGACTGAATGAAATGGTTTATTTTAAGAGTCTCATAGCAGGCCGCTGAAAGAGCGAAAGATTTTTTGCTGAAGCAGCATCTGCTGAAAAGGTACCACACCGAATCCTGCTTTAAGCATTTAACCAATTAAAATACTGCCGGTGAAAGAAACAGTCCACGTGAGGTCCACTCAGACACTAACGGCACATAATTAAAAGGAAGCTCTCATTATGAGTCACCGGCTGCTCGAAGGGTTTACTGGAAGTTAAGGGAGGGGTTTTCAAAGAAGTGGTCACATGACCAGGAGCAGTAAACCACAACACTGAGGTAGTCACCGAGATCTATAAGAAAGCTGACAGGATCCAATAACCTAGTGTCTAGAGGGAGGATTAGCACCTTTATATCCCGGGAAAAAAAAAAACAACACACAGGGTGCTGTGGAATGCCCTACAAAGTACTTCAATCTAAGGTGCAAGGTGGGCAAGGTGTTCCTGAGTTCACTGCCATTGCTAAATGCTTCGTTGTGCACTGCACCACAATCAACATCCTGTGACTCATATAGAGACATATTTGATGATGCAAAAAGAAGATAGCTTAACAACTGCTTTAAGAAATAAATAAAAAAAATAGCTCATTACCAACAAGGTTATCACACGACACATGCTACTGTGCAATGCGTATGTGTCATGCTGAACACATTCCTCACCTGTGCGCTCTCTGCTTGTTCCAGCATCTCTTCAAATTCCTCATAGTCCTCATCATCCGGTTCAGATCCGGAAAGTCGGGCCGCTCGTGCCATGAAATATGGAGGGAGCTCTCCAATAGCAGTACCAGCTCCCTGCGCAATACATATTTACAACAAAAAAATAAAAAAAAAAAAGGTTAACTTTTTTTTTTTGGGCCATGCCTTACTAGTGATTCATTCTAAACAAATCTAAAAATGACTAATAAATACAAACTCACAAACGAATGTTGACGTGAATATGCTCTCATTCACTGTTAAGTGATTTAGTACAGGGATGGGCAATATGACAAAAATACCATTTCACAATATTTGAAGCCATTTCTACAGCACACTAAATGTATCGCAATATTTAGGTTGGCTAATAAACTGCCAGAAAATCACATTTGTTGTCATATCACGTTTGAAAAAATAAACATTTGTTTGATGTGACTTTTATTTCAAGAAAAGGAGGCAAAAAAAATAACCTATAATAATTTGAACAGTTTACAAATTTAAAGATTCAAAATGTTAGAAGACTTCAACACCAAATCATTTTTTTTCCCAGAGTGTGTGTAATTATTAAAAGAAAAAGTGATAAATAAATAAATAGTAAATAGATCTCATCCACAATACCCATGCTACCTGAGAAACATAAGCAGATTATGATCATTTATCACAATATTAATATATCATTAAATTGACCAGCTTCTACATTTTAGTGAGCTGTTTAATCTATTGCTTTAATCTGGAGCCCCTGTCAAATAATTCACACACACACACACACAAATAAAATAAAATAAAAATGTTTATCATTTTTGACTCAAAATTTGACAGGCAAGTAAACTCAGTTGTGAGTTGCCAAGCAAAACCTTTTTTATTAAAGTTTTTTGTTGTTATTCATGCTCTTGTGTCTCGTATTGATAACTGAAATTCCCTTTAATTGAACTGAATGCCTTTACTGTCATTGCACACTGGATGTACAACAATATTTGTTGTGCAACTCCAAAAAGAAATGATACATTTAAACAATCCACACATACGATCATACAAAAAATAAATATGTACAATTTAAGAATACAGGAGGAAAAACAGATACATAGCTAAAATTTGAAAAATGTTAAAAATAATAAAATAAATACACACACACACAATATATATATATATATACATACACACACACACACACACACACACACACTACATACATACTACATACATACATACATACATACATACATATTTTGGAGATATATAAAATTTATATTTTACATGAGTTAACCGTGTCCTGTCTTGAGCTCCTCATCTCCTGACCGGCACTAAAATGAGAAAAAGAATCTCTCCTGTCCTGGCCTCCCTCCACTAGCTATCAGTCAAATACAGGATTGAGTTCAAGGTTTTATTATTTGTTTGTATTTAAGTCTCTACACAGCATGGCACCAAGCTATACCGCTGACCTCCTCTGTGCCCCTTTCTTCTTCTCCGAGACCTTCTGCATGATCCAGCTGCTTTGAACTATTCAGTGGTTCTGAGGTTTAAAGATGACCAGTCCTTTTCTGTTGCAGATTATGGGTCAGCTTATGTGCTTTCATAAAGGACATTGCGATGGACTGCGATGGACATGGTTAAATCCAATTTAAGAATGCATTTACTTTCTCCCATATTCATCTGCCATTTTGTCTGTTTAGTGCTTCATTCATTTATTTATTCATTTTATTTTATTTCATCACCATGATATGCAAATAACTGATTTTAAGGTCTTCATTTATAATGTTTATTTTTTTTTCAGTGTTTTGCCACTTTTCAGTCTTTTCACGTCATGTCTGAAAGCTTTAATGACTGTAGAGTAAATGTAAAAGATGGAAAATGATTCAATGCGTTTGATATGCACTCACCCACATGCAGGCCTCTAGCCGGACCTTAGACATAATGGTCCAGAGGGACACACTGTCCGGCACCCCCTCCTCATCTGGACACACAATCTGAGTCGGGTATGGCGGCTCGGGGAAGTTCACAGAGCCACACTCATATGCGGCCAGTGTGACAGAGGCTATGTGTGGGCCCTGAAGAGATAAAGATCATGCCTGTAAGCCTTTTCCTGCTCTTTCCTCTTTAAAAAAAATAAATAAAAAAAAATGTGCACATCAACCGAGATGAAAGCAACAGACTGTCTTCAGATGTGAAGATAGTGGGGGGGTTTCTGAGGTACAAAATCACTAGCGCATTAATCAGGGTAGAGCACCAATCATAACAACTGGCTTTTATGATACATCACCACTGTAACTCCTCTAAGACAACACTTCCCATACTGCCTTTTATTAAACTCAGAGTCACGCAATGTACTTGGCATGGCCTTGGCACTTGTAGACAGGGGAAGTAAAAGGTAATGCATTGCTCACAAAAGTATCTAACCAGTAGACTAAACATAATCAACCAAAACAAAAAAAAAAAAAAAAAAAAAAAAAAAAAAGAGAGAGAGAGAGAGACTGCAGTATTAAGTCTGTGATGTCCAGTAAAGTGTGTGGGAATCTTGGTGGGGGAGCGTTTCATATACAAAGCACCATGGCTCAAACACATTGCAAACTCCTGACACACTGGACAGACTGATCCGACCCCACCGAGAGGAGACCACCCCAAGCTGGGGGTCCAGTTCCCGTTTAATAAACTCAAGGCAACATTTTAAACCATATCCTTGAAAAAAGTCAAAAAAGGTTTCATCATCCCATCTGGGTTTCTGAGTAGACCATTCTTTCCATTCTTTCCATGTTTATTTAATGGCCTAAATATTAGTAACCAAGTCTACTTTAACAGTTACTTTGTTAAGTCTTATTTATGACCTGAAAAAGTTCATACAGGCTCGAACGTTCAAATAGTTTGCCGTGAGTACTTAAGTGTCGATAGGATTTTTTTTTTTTTTTTTTTTTTAAAAAAAAAAAAAACGGTTTTCCTAAAAAAAAAAAAAAAAAAAAAAAAAAAAAAAAATGGCTTTGGTAAAACCTTTCTACAGACATTCCACAGAGCTAAAGAAGGGAATAGAAAGTGCTTTGAGGAACCATGACCAACCATTAAGAAAATCCATTATTCAGAAATGGAAGAAAGACAGAAACAAAGAAATGACACAGATTCTCAAGGGAAAAATTTTTTTTCAACAAACAAAATGAGACATGAAAATAATCCTTAAAAGCAAGGGGAATAAAACTCCACATTTCAGGCTGGACTAAACAGTAGCCTGGGAGCCAGGAACAAGCACATTGTCCGGGTTATTCGTTTTTTTAAATTAATAGTTTATAGTAATTCTGACAAGTAGATTTAACAACCAGAAAACAGAACCATACTCCTTATTGACTTTCACAAAACAAAATTTTTTATTTGGTGTGTATGTTCGAACACACCTCAATGCTGTAACTACAGCATACACTACTCATTCCAAATCTCACGAGGAATAAGCCTGTCGTACGATACATGGACGTGACCTCGATCATTTTTGCTGATCTCGATATCGCCCATTGTGTTTACATGCATGTTTGTTTACATATGAACGAACGTCACCAATATTTTAGCGGATCGCGCTGCTTCTGTCGTCTCATTTGCTCAAGGGCTGTCCAATTAAAATTCGTATATTCGTCGAATTTAAGATAAAAAAAAAAGCACGTTCGAATGCAAAAACTGTGTGCATTCGAATTTAAGATGAGTAGCAAGCACTAGCACGGATTTTAGTTAAAACATACTGTTGAAAAAATGACATGCAGGATATTAACAGTGCGCTAAGAATGTTTTCTGAAGAAGAAAAATCTAGAAAGAATAGTTGTAGTGTTTCAGGTAATCCAGTCAGAGTCAGTAATGTCGAATGAAGAGCGGTAAACTGAAGCGCTTCACTAGCAGGTTAATTAACTCACCCAAACGCATCCTATACACATATGAGATTAATCAGACATTTACACACAACATAAACCTAATATTACAACTCGATTCTGCACAAAATGACCCGAATGCACACGTGAACCTGAACTTCAGTAAGGCGCCAGTTAGAACGGGCGAGTCACGTCGTGAATACACTCTTTCCGTAACAACGCACTAATACACAGATAATCACTAAAGCATTAAGAATTCACAATACTGTATTACAGTAGTGTCTCATTGTCATGTTATTATTTCAGGAGACCAGGTTTTCACAAGAAGGCCAGTTTGCACATGTTTTTGTTTAGGCATGTTCAAGTTAATATAGAAAATGTGTGAATATTTGGTTTAATTTTGGCATTTTTCTCGTCAACTAAAAATGCCGTTGACTGATTATTCGACCCCATTTTAGTTTGTCGTAAAACTGACTAAAATTAATAAACATGACATGACGAAATATTGACTAAATTTAAAGTATATTTTCATCCGAAGACAAAAAACTTTTTGGACTTTCCAGTTCCAATGTCTGAAAATATATTCTTAAGAATTAAAAGTTCATCACTCTTTCAAAGAGTGTACTTGCATTATTATGCTATTATATTATCATTATATCAGCGGTATAAAACGGTCTTAAAATGACAATATCATCGTTTATCACATTTCTGAGACAATCTATCGTCCAACAAAAGTAGTTATCGTGACAGGCCTAGCGAGGAAAGATCTGGCTGATGGTAGAATGTTGTTTTACTAAATGCATTAACTAGCCTGTATGGATGAATGGCAGACAATCTTTACAGAATCGGGAGCATAGATAAATGAGGAAAAATAAAGTTTAGTGCAAGGCAGTCATATAGCACTCCTGCTCTCTTGCAAAGCAAAACATGTTGTCTCCTTGTGCTCGACACAAAAAGATCCAAGCACGACTCATATCTTTTATCTTTTAGACAGAACTCGACATCTCATAGTCTCGAAACTGATTTTTGGTCAAGGGCGCAAATATTTTTGCTAGAAGAGGATCATGATTATAAACCCATTGGTGTTACTTAGTCTGTATTAATACAAACTAGCTTGCAAAAGGTTATTACATTATATTACATTACATTAGCTAGAAATTTCTACTCAGGTCAAGTCAAGTCAATGGAGCTTTTATTTCTGAATTGTTCCGTATTTCTGATTTGTTCGCCCCTGATATTTATAACCACATTTCAGATTGTTTCACTGTTCACGTTTTTAGCGTACACCTTTGACGAAGTCAGATTCGTAAAAGTTCTGTAATAATGAAAAAAAAGAAAAAAAAACCTGCGATATGCGATAACTTGTATATAAATAATGCGATGTGCGATATGATGATGCTATAAGTGTGTAAAATCAATGTAAATTCTATTTATATATTTAAACACTGAAAATGTTCTAACCAACATACATGATTCATGGTCCTCTGAGGAAAAGAAAGCTTTCTCTGCTATCCGTGTCGCCTTAAAACTTTGACTTTTCGCAACCTTTTGAAGTATTAAAATCGTTCGGTTATCACAACAAGTTCTGTACATTCAAGATATTTTGATCATTTCAACGTACTGTGCGACCCTAGTGTCTTACACCTATTGGAGCTATTAAAGCACGGGGTGTCTGATCTTATCTGAAAAGAATGGGCGTGGGGGCAGATTTTCATTCCAAGCCTTTGATTAGTCATTCTTGGTCTGCGTCTTATCAGGTGTGGCTCCTGCTTGGTTGGAATGAATTGCTTTGGGGGGGAATATATGGGTTGGACTCCCCCATATTAGAGGGAGTGGATGCCATTAGGACAAGCTAAACCCTTTCAGTGAAACTGGCAATGGAAAGGAAGTCAGCGGCAGTGAACATTGTTGTAACAGGATAAGCTGCTCAGGCATGCTGCCGTTCCTCGAGACATTTGCCTTCGATGCTGGCTAAGCCGAGGAATGCCTACAGTCAGCACGGCTGCGGCTGTCGAGTCAGGAGAGCCTCAGATCAAGTCACAAGTTAAAGATGATCTCACCATAGGGTCATGACGTGGAAGAGCCTGATCAAGTGACACCAGATCACTCAGGAGAGTTAAAATAACTTGCTTTCCCAGACAAAGACACATTAGGTCACCTCACTCTTTTAAGCGAACGTGCTTGATTCCCAATAAAATGCAAACACCCTTACACCCTAAGCTGAAATATCACACCTCTGATTATCGGTTGTTGGGTTTTTTTTTTTTAAGACTTGCTGTGTCATGTTTACACGCCAACACGCTCGTCCGGTATTGTGAAAGAGCAAACATTTCTAGCTCCTAGTAACTAGGCCTGCAGCCCAAACCGATTGTGTCAAACACCGTTAATTCAGAGGAAAGGAAAACACAGTGTTTCGTGTCTGAAACACCACACTCGCTGGAAAAACACATCACACTGGCAGTTTCACGTCCCCGTTTTTGTCAGAAAGCTCAGCGTGAACACTCGCCACATGCGAGTCATTACTGTGTCGTGATGACTTCATCAAAGCTGACCAGAAATCCACGGCTATGACCACCGTCTGATGAGTCTGAGTCAGTGCTGATGAGTACGTCATTCCATCGTACAGACAAATCGTGAGAAGCACAGCTTCAGAGACTAATACTAAAACAGTGCTTTGAACCATTTTGTCTCTTGTGAAGGATTTGACGGAAAAAAAAAAACAAAAAGTGTGTTTGTTCATGTATCAATAGTACGGGTAAAACAAGAAAGAAAGGTGAATTCACTACGTGCTGTTAAAAAAAAAACAGTACTAAACTAATATGGAGCAACATTTTAGCTCTATTTTTGGAAGAGCTGACAGTTGATATGGGGAAGTTCCATATTTGACTGTAACGCATCAGTTAGTTTGCCCTCTGGCCAAAATTAATCAGAAAATCCTAACTCAGTTTTGTCAATATGTCTGAAGCGGAAAAAACACACACAAAATAAAACCTAAGACATGATTTAATTTTTTTTTTTTTTTTTTTTTTTTTTTTTTACATATCTTCATATCTGTATTTTATTTGCATTACTGCTTTCTTACCAGGTAAAGAAGGAAAGTGTGAAGGCCTGTACCAAGGCCTACTGAAGACAAAATCCCCAAGCCTACCCAGTAGGCACACCACAGGATCTTCTTCTCCATGTACTGTACATACTGCAGGGGAAAAAAATTCATTTAATCATTTCACATCACTCTTCCAGCACGCAAATGCCAAGGACAAGAAGCAAACTATATAGCACAGAGCTACGTGGTACATGGGTATCACGAGAAAAATAAAAATAAACAAAAAGGTTAGGATATTAATAGTGTGAGGAAAATCTAAACAAAGCAGTATTTGAGAGTAGAGGTGGCCGATAAGTAAGGAACGTGTAATAAAAAATAAATAAATAAAAATTATCCTTCCACTACAACGATGAATATTTTCCTAGAACAGAATGTCCTGAATGAAGCCTTTTATTATTAGTTGTTTTTTTTTTGTTTTTTTTTTACAGTAATTTGCATTTTTTTCTGATTTATTACAGAATAACACTTTTAATACGTTTATCTTTCCATTTAATGTTCCACGAAACGAGTTAATTCCTGTTGTCAGCTATACACAGTCTTTCCCTCAGCAGCCGCTCTTTTTCCCTCCATTTTAAAGTTAATTTTTTAAATTATTATTATTATTATTTTTTTTTTTTATGCAGCTTGTCATTTTAGCGAGAAACTGCAGAGGCAGTCCTGGACTTTACACTGGAGACTCCTTCCAAAAACGCTCAATAAAATGTCTCGTCGCCGAAAACATCACCATATCAACGATTACAACAAGTAAAGCTTGTTCAATCCGTTCGGGTGAAATATAAATATTGCTGTCAGTGGTGAGTAATTCATACTTCCTTCAAGTATCTGTATTTTCTTGAAAAAGTATTTCCATTTTTTTCATATTTCATGGAGTTACAAGCACTTCCCACTTGAATTTTTGTGCCTGATGTTGGATTTTACAATATATAAACAACCGGATATAGATATTGGTTAGCCACGATGAGACACAATTACCATCCTAATATCCAAATACTGCACCTTAAGCGGAAATCTGGTAGACTCAGTTGTAATTTATACTACAGTACAGTGGAGGTAGCAATAGCAGCTGTATGCAGTTCAGAGTGGATTAAACGCTAAAGTAGGAGAAAAATCTCTTAATTCCTGCTCAAATGTGCTTAAATTAGAAATAAATAAATAAATAAATACCACAGTATTCTTCTATAAATACAGAGTCAACTATATACAAAATGCATATAAGTTGACAAGCCTTTCTTTCTCCAGTGAAGGTTGCAGCTAATTTTCATCTCTATATTTATGCATGAATACTGTTTTTCTTTTAAATACCACATTTCAGTAGGAATACATATCATTGGATGCTGCTATAAAAAAAAATATATATTTTATATATATATATATATATAAATATATATATATATTTTTTTTAAAAAAACAAATAAGGAATATTTTAACTTCACGTGTCGGTCATACCCCACAAAAGTATTTGAACTCAGAATGCATTTCAGATCTAAAAGTTTGCAAGAGTAGCCTACTTGAAGAAGAAGATAAAATCATTACTACAAATAATTTATAACTGACAGGTTCATTCGCGTCCTGCGTTGCAGACTGACACGCTGAGGCACTGGTGGAGCAAAGGGAGCAAAGGGAGATATTCCTGCCATGCGCAAACTCTGTCGTTTTACTTTTGACACTTATGTACAATAAAAAGCCGGTACTACTCTTCTTGAACTGTTCTTAAAGAACAATGTAAAAATGAAGAAGGCTTGCATGTTCGCGAAGGTATCGCTAATTTCACTCAAGTACTCAAGATTTTTGTACTTTCTTCACCGCTGGTTGTTACTATAGAAACAATCGCGTATAAGACAGAGCACATTAATATTAAATTGTGATTCGAATTAAAGCCGAGACTACTGTCAGAGCTGTGCTATAAGGAACAAATATCATATCATGGGACATTTTCATGACACATAGGATTGCTAACAGGGTGCCAGCCAAACTGCAGTGAAACATTTAAAACATCAAACCGAGTTTACTGATAAAAGCTGAAAAAGGAGGGAAAATTAAACTTTTTGATATAAAGCATGTTCAGCTACTTGTTTCTGGAGAAACAGAATCCATCGGTGGTATAAAAGTACAGCCGAAACACACAAGACGTCCAAAAACATGCACTCGTTGATAAGAATATGAACATCTCACCGTTTGATGTGCTCCTTCTATTGAGTAGGCCGTTGTGAAGACTGAAAAAAGCACTAGGACGAAAAACACCGAATATCTTCTGTACCAGAGCCTGTGGAGTGAGAGATGAAAATAGTTTCATAAGTTTATACAGTTAACATAGTGTACGTACATTTTGATTCAATATGACATTAATCCACACGTTTCTCCCATGAACCCCACTTCCCAGTTTCTGGTGACTTCATGCACCCCCTCAACTTCTTTTACACCTTACCCCAAGTGTATAAAAATAAATAAATTAATAAATAAAATAAAAATAAATAATGAGTCAAATTAATGCTTATTATTAACCGGATAATAAAACTGAATAAAATCCACACTCTTATGATACATCAGAACCGGGGAGGCTGTAAACACAGTGAGCAGTAAGAAACATACAGTACATTTTCAATACAATTCTTTTACAACTCGCTTGTCTAATCTTCCTGATTGTTCTGACCATCGCAGGAGACAAAAGCAAACAAACAGCGATTTAATATCACAGCCCAAGTATATAATTACTATCGGAGTTAGTCCATCTCAAGTGGTCCAATAATTGTAAAGTTGGTTGCTTGATCATTTTTAATTTTCCTAATTTTATTTTGAGTGACTACCTATATGTATTGGCATTACAAAACCACCAGTTATTTTTATTCTATATATGTATAATATATAATATTAATAATAATATATTATAATATAACATAATATATTATAGCACACAACAATTTTTGATTATATAGCTGTTTACAGAAAACTCAATATCTCAGCTCAGGATGGGTCTGGCTTCTTGGAACAAAAAACTGGAAGAAAATCTCCAGAGCACATTACAAGGTACATAAACATATATAAACCTTTTGCACTTTCTTGTTCCTTAAACTTAATACTTAAGTCCAAACGTAATGCAGAAGATTCCACTGTATAATATATGTATAGTATGCATGCAGAACATTTCAGGTTTGCGAATTGCCCTATTTTTTTTATGGGGCCGAGAAAGTGCTTTTTTTTTTTTTTTTTAAACTCCCCCTCACTTTCGGGTTGAATAGCTCTGGTGGGGGAAATATGGCCGTCATCGTTAAAAAACTGGTGGTTTTGCAATGCCAATACATAGAGTTAATCAGTCTAAAAAAAATTAAATAAATAAAAATAAGAAAATTTTAAACGGCGTAACTTGCATTGGACCACTTGAGACGGAATGATATATCAACATTATTTGTTGTACGTTAAGTATTACACTTGACACTTTGTTGTGAGTTTTAATTAATGGGGTTTTTTTCCTAGTCAAAAATTTCAGCCTAAAAACCAGAAGAAAAAAAAAAAGGCTGAAATATGAGGAAATATTTTGCATGCCTAAGAAATATAGTTAACTGACATTATAACCATTATTAAATAAGTACAAACCGGACACACATCGATAGACTTTATTTCTCATTAATATGACAGAAAACAGCACCACATTAGCACGTCTTTCAAGCGAAGACCTTAAAACACCAGCACAACTGTCAATCATTCCAGATACATATGTTGATTAAGTCGTTGGCCATTTTATTAGAAAGACAATAAGTCTGTGGTATATTTTGCCATATTTTTGCGCGCCGATGTTAAAATGCGAAACTCCTACGGAAACTGCGTACGGGTTGCCAGGTGTAAAACGGTCATTTAAAGATTAGGGTTTTTTTGGTATTTTCCATTTCGCCTACGCCCCTCAGTCTGAATACACCCTGTACAGCCTGGTGAACCCATTTAAATAAAAGCTATGGAGCTATAATTTATCATCACATACTGTATACTTCATTTCTAGGATCTGATTGGGCAGAATGAACTGATTAATTTTCTATAACAGCAACTTTGACAGTAATGCCAGCTGCAAGGAAAATCACAGCTTTATATTAACGCGCTCGTTCTAATACGGTATTGGTTACAGACTTGTACAGCCCAAGCGCCACATAAACTAAGTCTAATAATAAACAAACTAACAAAAAAAGCTTAAAAATAATAATAATAAAAAAATCAGAACTTGATGTCTCCACCACAATCAACACGAGTCCTTATTATTACTAATTTATGTGCCTCAAATATCCTTAAAATTGACTTCAAACAGGAAGGAAGCTACTGAAAAACTGCTGAAAACCTATTCCAGACATTTGACCTTGCGGTGACCTTGAACTGTTTGGATCAATTCCAAAGTCAGTTCATCTGCTGGTTACTCTGATCATTTTATATAAATCCTACAAACACTCAAGCACTCGTTGAATATTTTTATATATTTATATAAAATTATTTATATTTATATTACATATCGCGTTAACAAGAATCTCAGACGGTCGAGAACATAATGCATCCACTACCTAATGGCGGAGGTATAAAAATGTATAATAGTGGATATGGTGACGTTTTCTCTCTATTTATGACGTCTCCTGTATCGGCGCATTTGTTACAGTCAGAGATAAAGCTGGTCTCTTATGTTCTCATGGGGAAGTCTAAGGACGGAGGACGTTATGTTTTGAGGTATCCCACAAAATATTCTGCCCAGTGTCCATTGGGAAAGTGATGAACAGTTCCTTTGCTGCTCCAAAACAGGCCATTTTCATGTATTGTGCACTGTGCGTAAATGAGGGATGCACAGATCTGTCTTTTAAGCATGAGGTTCATGTTTAGTGCCATTTACATCACCCTCACATCACCTTATATCTATGTAGTAAGTGTGAGGGTAGACCAGCGCTCAGTACAGTTTAGTTTGAAAGGCTGTTGAGCTACAGTGGTGTAGAAAGTCTGATATCACATTGAAAATTTGGAATTTTTTCCCCCCAAATTTAAAATTGGACCTTTTATAAAAAGATCAGATTTTCCTCATGTCTAATCTCTCCGACAGAAGCGTGTTCAGACGATTTGATCTAAAATGAATCATAAGGTTTTGCGCAAAACTATAGCGTCCATGCCAGCCCGAGTGCAACAAAAGAGGACGCACCAAATACTAAGAAACTCATGGCAATATTTAATACTTTTCACTTAAGTTGTCAATAATAAAATTTGTAATGAAAACTGTCATATTATTTTAGAAAAGAATACACAATAGAAGCATTAACACTAGTGCTTTCGCTAGTCTCAGACTTCTTTGGGTCCTACTGTATATCTTAAATGATGCCAGCTGTACAAGTCATTTATTTACAGTGTGGGGATGAACAGAACTTTTTCTTTTTACATTTTTTTTCCAATAACACCCTTAAACTTTCAAAATATAGAATAAGTACGTATACAGAATTATTACTCATAGGCACCTGTAAATATATTAAAATATGACTATGTATCTGTGTAAGCACTGCTACATAAAATAGCATAAAGGGAAGTAAACTGTAATAATTATACAAAGTGATTATTTTATGCAAAGTTTTACTTTTTAGCATCTTCCATAATTACAATTCCTCTGGAGACTTTTTTTTTTTTGCAGATAATCCCCGACACTTCATTATGCTTTTTGGGTTTTTTTTTTTCCTAAGAAGTGTTCTACTATATAAAAAATGTTATTTGTGAGTGTGCTTGTGTGTGTGTCATATATACACATTATATATATACACACACACACACACACACACATATGTATGTATTGTATGTATTGTACAGTGCTGTGCAATAGTCTTAAGCACATGCAAAGAAATGCTGTAGAGCTGACATAATGAAATTAAATGTTTCTACATTAAAAAAATACTATAAAGAGCAGTAAACAGAAACTGATGAAACAAAGTCGATATTTGGTGTAACGACCCTCTGCTTTAAAAAAAATTATTAGTAGTCTCCGGTAGAATTAGTGCAGTTTTATAAGGAAATGAGCTGAAAGTTTTATTGAGAGTCTTGCAGAACCAGACACGGTTCTTCTGGAGACTTTGACTGTCGCACTTGCTTCTTATTTCTACAGCGAAACGCAGAATTATGATTTTATGTCTGAAAAGTGTCTCTTACCGCTTAATATTTGGCCGATTTCTTTACTGACATACAAACATTTTTCTGTAACATTTAATTTTGTGCTGGAAAACTAATGTTTGGGAATCTAAACTTTTTTTGTACTGACTTGATAATGTAGAATTCATAAAATAAAAACCTGTAACAAAAGTTTGTACTGAAAAATAAATAAATAAATAAATAAATAAATAAATAAGGTGCCTAAACCTTTTGCACAGTACTGTATGTATACAATACTGTGTGTATACATATACATACATACATATATATATAAAAAAAATATATTTACATGTGTGTGTGTGTGTATATATAAATTATATTTGTATATATA
>JANDJT010000071.1:20273605-20309042 GCA_024331685.1 Stegophilus panzeri
ATGAGACTGTGATGGAAATGTCAATGACACATTAAGTGAAATTTAAATAACATTTGTACAAATAAAAAAAAACGAAATGAATCAAAACCATTAATACACTAGTATTTTTTGTAACCTAATACGTTTTTAAAAAAAAAAAAAAAAAAAAAAGGTTTGGAGTTGATTGAATTACTTGTAGGTTCATGTCACGACATAGCATTTCTTAGCACATAAAATTACAGCGTTAGCTAGACGAATCGTTCTTCGTGCCTAAAAGCGTCTTCATCTTTTAGAACTCCTGAAAATAACACAAACGTTGTCAAAAAAAAAAAGCACAAGTACAGCGGAGAAAGGTTCTCCAAGTGCAGCCAGGAATATTTACATTTTTTGCATATTTACATGCGGATTGCCTACAGACCGTGACAAGAGCAAACCCTTTCTCAAGCACATGATATATTATCTCTGAAGCAGCGTTCCAATTAAAGCATAATGTTTTTTTATTTAAAAAAAGAACTTTACACTTTTTAGCTTCCCAAACTATTTCAACAAGCAAAAGATTCACTTGTTAGCCTGCTTAGCATCTGTCGATACTCGAGGCAAATAAATTCAAGTTGACAGGGTTCAGCTGACAAAAAAAAATTCAAATTAAAAAGGTGTGTATTAATGATATAGACAAACACAGAAAGTACAAGTCACACATAAGCGCCTTAAAATGGTGGCAAATCAGTATTTACATGAACAACACACATATACACCCAAGGCTGTGTATCAAGTCACAGTGCTGGTATCTACAGTTAGTTAACCTTTAACTGGAAAAACTGGAACTGTGAGCATCAGGGCTGGACGAACACATCCGAATCCTCCTTGGGCGATACACTGACCTTTAAAACTACCGTTGCGGCTCTCTTTGGGTCCGAGTCGCCTTTGTGGAAACTCGCAATCTGCTGCGTTTTCAGTCATAGCTCCAAACACCTGAGGAGAATTGAAAGAAGAAGAAGAAGCAGATATATTGTATTGTTTTTTTAAAACTCTTGTAATATATGTGTTGATGAAGTTTTGAGAGACACTCCTAACACATAATATATATCCCTGGAAGAGGAGGGGTAGATAAGGTTTCACAAGAATACTTCCACGCCACAGCAGAGAAGGGCAAAGTGCACTCACACACACACTTCACCTTAAACACTTAGTGAAGTGTGTGTGGTCAACCAGAGAAGCCTAATAAGGTCTATTTCCAGCCTTTTATAAATACCTAGTCCTGTATTAAAGGCGCTGCTGTTGTATACTGTATGTAATGTTTGTGTACTTGTGTACTAATGAGTGTGGGTGAGAGTAGAGCGCGTGGAGTCCTGGAGCCTCTACCCTTACACACTCTCCACCACACCAGTGTAGTGTGTGTGTATGTATGCATGTAACATATATATACACACATATATATATATATATATATATATGCATGCGGTCTGGGGCTCTCGAGTTAGCATGTTAGCTACCCGGTTTCTCTAGCTACAACACGGCGGTTCGATTAAACACGACAATTTTAACATGATCTCTAAAGACACACACATTATAAATCGACACCAGTCACGTGTCGCGGTTAAAGTCAGCCATGTGACACATCACTTCGACACGGCTTGCTAGCAGGCTAGCGTTCGAGTAGCTTTGTGGTGTTTACTGCGCATTTCTCTTTAAAGACTAGAAGATCATTTCTCTGTTTTGAGCACTGAGTGAGTGGGACAGGGTTAGTAAGATACATAGAGTCTGATCTTTATCACAAAAGCGTTAGGAAATCATACCTTTAGCTTGCACTAGCTTTGCCCAGGGTCTTGAGTCCTCCTGCCAATGTGGATGAGACACAAACACCGGTAGCTCACTTCCGGGAAGTGAACAGCGCAGGGCTTTTATTTATTTATTTATTTATTTATTTATAAAATAAAAGTCAGTGCAGATAAAGAATTCATTCATTCATTCATTCATATATATATATATATATACACACACACACACACACACACACACACAAAATAAGTCATATCCAGTTTAGGTTCATGTTGGTTTTAGTATAGAAAAAAATAACAGGTTTAAAAAAAAAAAAAATCTGCTTCCTGTTTCTGAGTCTTCTCTTATTTATTTCCCCCCCTGAGCACTACATCCAAGCTAAAAAACAAACCAATAAATAGAAACCATTATAGAAATTCTAATGGTTCCCACTACAAATACCATTACAAACCATCAGCTAACATGCCACCAATATGAGGCAACAAATGACCAGTAGAGACCCACAGAGACCATTACAGCTTCCAATAAAACCAACACAAGTCCCAGTAAAACCATCACAAATTCTAAGAGGGTTTGTATTTGTTTTTTCCCCCCGCAGCAGGGATCTGTGTAGTGCTGCTTTTTCATGCTTTGTGAGACAATAAGACCAAGTGGAGGATTCACTGATTAGATGATTTTTTCAACTTTAATGTGAGCAAGTTTACAATCAAAGCCACCAAAAAAACGTTCACAATCCTGTAAATTCATCTAGCTGGTGGTTCCGAGTGCAGTGTGTCACACACGCCGGAACTTACAGGACGAGCACGGGACCCAGCTCGACACATCCGTTCTTCTGTACACTCCAAACAAAGCTAGAATGTAAGCTAGAACAATCACAACACCAAGCATACACAAACCTCAAATACAGGGAAGATGCATGGTGAGTAAACACACACAGAGGTCAGAAGAATAATCCTTTTATCGCTTGCTCGTTTTTTTTTAATGGAAATCACACAAGAGCACTGTATAGAACACAACAGGAGTTCGCCTGTTACACACGGAGTGAATGAAAGGAGGCCAACGCTGACACACTCTATGAGTACGCTTTCATGGTAAGGGATTAAAATTGCTTTCTATAATCATATGTCTGTATGCACATAAAATTCCATACAGCTACATACCTGTGCAGAATATCTGATTATTACTTTAGTGTTGCTAAATGGATGCATATGCTTCAAATATTTTTTTTTTTTTTTAAACTTTTTCTTTTTTCAGAATATACAATAATGAAGTGCATTATACAGACAGTGTAAGCGTTCACATACAGCACATCAAAATTAGGAGATTCTACATAAGTTTTTTTTTTTTTTTTTCCCTCTGATGATAGAGTGCAAATCAGATGCTTCACAACATGTTAATAAGGTTAATTGCTGTTCTCAAAATTTCACGTACATATTTCACCAATTCCCCCACTTAAAAAAAAAAAAAAAAAAAAAAAAAAAAAAAAAAAAAAAAATCAATATAAGGTCACAAAATCTGTTATATAAGTAGGCTTGAATATGGAATGTAACAAAGGAATTACTTTCTTTAATAACTCAAAATAAAAAGGAAGTCCTTCAATGCATTTTAGAGAGAGAATCATTTAAAATGCACAAGTCTGATTTCGCAACACTTCTGTGAATAAAGCACAATGAGCAGAGGGGAGGAACTGAAGGAGAGACGGATGATGAGAAATGCAGGCGGAGGGCGGGGGCAGCTCTACATGCTGTAGCCAAAGCCGGGCTGCGCTGGCTGACCGTAGCCAGTGGGGGCGCCGTAGCCATAGCCGTAAGGCTGTTGAGGAGGAACGGCGACGCTTGGGCCTGCAGTGAGCATCAGCTGGGGCGTCCCTGCAAGTTTAACACAATCAAATCAATCGATCATTTCAGCATTTTTTTTTTTTTTTTTTTTTTTTTTTTTTAAATTGTGCAATTCATTAATTAAAATGGAAACACTTCCTCCTCCTCCTCCTCCTCATGGTGTGAGCCAACCCCTTTTTCCTAGTTCACGTAACTGATTTTAACGGATGTTTTTAATTTGAAATAACTACAGGTGACACTTAGCTGTGTTTCCATCCAAGCTGTGAATTTAACTTGGAATTTCACGTAATACATTTGCGAATTAAAGCACAGTTTCCGGCCCATGTGATCAAGAGAGCAAAATCGTCACTTGCAGGGGAAAACAGCAAAATCCAGCAAACCCCACAACATTCGCAGGAGCTTGCGATTTTTCTAAAATTACAGCAGATTTTTCGCAGATTTGGGCCAAGATGCGTCACATGGCGTCATCGAAAAAAGGTCTTGTTACATCTTAGTTACACCTAAAACTAAATTTTTTAAAACGGTTTAAAAACTGTTTGGATAAGGTAGAACTCTTGATGAAGAACTTTTGATGAAGCACAGTCAAGACGTATATTTGTGTGCTAAATTACACATACAAGGGTGAACAATTAAACTCAATATCTAAACCGACCCAGCCAGCTAAAACTCTAACGATGCCCAATTACCCAGGTATTATGACTGCGTCCTCAACAATAACGCAGAACGTGTTTGGATTACATTTCGCCTATGACTTGTGGTGTAACAAATCCTGTTATTTGAGTCTTGCTCGCGTCTGTCTAGCATATGTTAAAACTAATTAACATGCCTAGTGGATACCAACAATACCACATCCTCGGTTTATACTTGGCGATTGCTGCAAAAAGAGGGTCACACCAGATACTGAAAGCGGAGTTCACATACTTCTGCCACTCACAGATATGCAACATTGGATCATTTTCCTCAATAAATAAATGACCAAGTATAATATTTCGGTCTCATTTGTTTAACTGGGTTCTCGTTGTCTACTTTTAGGACTTGTGTGAAAATCTGATGATGTTTTAAGTCTTACATTTAATCAGAAATACAGAAAATTCTAGCACCACAGTATGAAGCAATTAAACCATGTTACATTTCATAAAAAATATCAATGGAAAATGTTTAACAGGGAGTAGATTTAAAAAAAAAAAAAAAAAAAAAAAAGTTATTCTATTTCTCTGGTTATGAGTGATCTAAACCATTCTCTCACATTATCTACACGGATGCTGATTGAAAACGATGACGTGCAGGTCCACTATTCATTTAAAACCTTATTTCCTAGGGAATACTACCATTTAGTGACTTAAAGGAGAAGAAAAGAGGAAAAAGTCATACCATAAACAATGGGTTGTGCCTCTGTGGCCTGCTCCTCCTCTTTCCTCAAAGACTCAGACGCGTCCAGCTTATCGACCTGAACGAGAGACAGAAGGAAAAAAAAAAAAAAAAAAAAGGGAACGAAAAAAACAAGATAACTAAGAAACAGGCTGCCACCAAGTGGCAAGAACATGAAACAACAGTCTGGCCTTCCTCGTCAACCAAGAAAATGACTGATGGATGGGACCATTCATGGCAGATGCTTAAAGCCAAGCTTAAACCAAGGTGCAAATGCTTTTAAAGCCGAGCGCAAGGGCACAAAACCAAGCTCCTTCCACAACAGTCCAGAACTGCCGGTGAGCATGGATTCTACTGAAGAATCATCTAATTTCTGTGTTTGCCAACACTAAGACATGAAATTACATACAGGATGGGCTTACAAATTGCAAAGGGCAATACAAAAAACACCCGACTTTGGCTCGGTAGAGTTTGCTGGTCCCCCCAATCAGCCACTGAGCGATTCGATTAAATAAACTGTGCATATGTAGAAAACAGAACCCTGTCACCTAAACAGAGCTTTTTACATGGCTGATGATAGGTGAGGTTAGGTGAATCGGATATTAACACGCATTTGGTGTATAAGAACAGGGGCTCCAAAGACAGTCCTGTAATTATCATCATCAATTGGAGGTTTCATTACGGGGGGGGGGGGGGTAGAAGAAAAAGGAAAAAAAAGGAAACTTACGACTCAAATAATGAATGATCATATCGTTGCCCATGGCAAAAAATAATTCGTTACATAATTAATTCGGAAACCCTTGATAGGAGACCTTGATAGTTCAACTAGAGCACAACAATCAAGGGTTGCCGCTGCTTAGGATGAGTGCATGCTACATGATGGGTTCAGTTCTCTACATACAACTGGTGTTGACACTACATTCGATGGCAATGTTGTTGAGCAGGCTTGAAAGGAAGAAAAAAAAAAAAAAAAAGAAAAGAAAAAAAAAAAAAAATCAGCAAAATCAAAATTTTCACTGAAGAAGAAAAAAAAAAAGGGGGGGGGGGCCTGTTGGGGGAAGACGGACATGCCAGAGGAGTAGCTGTTATTTGTTTAGTTACACAGTTGTGCATGAAAGAGAGGCAGAGTAGAAGAGTGAAGAAAGAGCAACAGGGTGAGATGGATTCATACAGCCATTCACGGCTTCCAAACGCAGGCACAGCCAACAGCCATGTTTCCCTAACGTCTCGAAAGATGCTAATCGACGAACGTAAAAACGCATGCGTGTGAAATCTCCGTGGCGTACACTTCTGAAGGACCACACTCTCTCATTACTTTAGATTTGAGATTTCACATAGTAATGACAAGAATCCTGAAAATGTGGTCACTTCTTCCAGGGTTTCCTCACGCCTAAAAATAAATAAATAAAATCACCTGTGTTGCAGTCTACGACCCAGATTAGTGGAGGAATTTTAAGTCGATTTAAGAGGGAATGGTCTTTTGCGTCAATGTATGGAACCCAATACACCGCTGACACACATTCGTTTGAGCGGGCAAAATCGGCGGCTGCATGAGGAGCCGATAATAGACTGCGGGTTCAGCGAGGTTAATGATAGCTCGTCGTCTACAGGTCAGAAAAAGAGTTGCTCGCTACTGCAGCATCTGCTCGACACATGGTCAGTACTCTAGAGGAAACTTGGAGGAAAGTCTAGTCAAGGTGTGGGGTGTGGTTTTTAAAAGCAGCAGAGTGATAATGGGGGGGGGGGGGGGGGGGGAAGAAAACTCATGCAGTTTCCCGAAGTTTCAGTCCTCCAAAACTACACAAGTTAAAAAGGGAATAAGAGGCAGCCTTCACCTTTTCCTTAATTGCATCAACCTGAAAGGGAATTTAAGAGTAGCAGCTTAAGAAAATAAAGCAGACTCAACAGACCAGCATTGAAAATGCAAAGAAGAGAACAATTGCAGAAATCAGCAGTAGTGTCACCAGAAATATATAGCAGGAGAAAAAAAAAGTTAATAAAAAAAAAAAAAAAAAAAAAATCTATGTATGACACAAAAATTACATGTAACACATAACTACGCACAATTCGTCCAATTTCACAGTGAACTTTTGGGGTGTAGAAGGTTTTTACTCCAGTTTTTATAGAACTGAAATTAATTTAGAGCCCATTAGGTGTTCGTATGCCATATTTACAGTGATTTAGTAAATACGACGGATTTTCCTGTTCTTGAGAAAAGACTTATAACAGCTATGATGTATGAAAAGACTGAAGACTCCCTGTACTTGCAAAGCAAAACCCCCTCAAACACACACCATGAAGAAACACTTTTGGTTTTCATGGACAGAGTGAGGAGATGATGTAACTAATGATATAATTAGTAAACGAAACAAATTAAATCATGGTGGGCCTTTATTTAGTTATTTATTTATTTATTTATTTATCATTTGACTACATGACTTGGGCTTGAGTGCTTTTGGATCACATGATCGGTGTACTTCCACGTTACACAGTACACACTGTAGTCACGCGAGACTACAGAGCTGCAGAGTGTGGTGGCTCACCTTGCTGAGGTACTCCCTCATGACCTGGATGAAGTAGGGCATGGAGAAGTCCATGATGTTGTGCCTCCAGGCCGTCTCCAGCACCACGTCGGGCCGCAGGAGGTCATAGCATGTGAAGAGGCAGGCGGCAAAGCACTCCTTCTTCTCCTCCTGTAGGAACCACTGCAGCAGCTCTTCGGCCAGCTCGGTGTCCTTCGACTCTGATGCATACTGCATGGCATCCTGCAGCACACACACAGAGCATGGTACGTCGCTCAGATAAGTTGACGCTACACAACTTTCAGAAAATCAGCCTTTTACAGGAAGTCCTGGTGTGAAAACCACTGTGTAAGCACTTCCTCCATTTTGTTTTTCCTCCAGGAAACGGATACCGCAGCACTCTTGTTTTCTATTGGCTCCTGCTTCCGAGGTTCACAAGGTTGAAGCTCGTCTATCTTTTTTTTTGTGAAGTTAGCGGTTTCACAGCATATAAGTGCTGAGAAGGCACATGAATAAATAAAGCACAGTGATTAAACTCTATGTGGTTTTTTTTGTTTCTTTCTTTCTCCTTGCTAGGAATAAATATCATGATCACACCAACCTTTGAAAGTATAATGACATAAAACTTTTGGCCATATAATTTCTGTGCACTGCTGGGAAAGATGCTTTTGATTTTTAATTTTTTTTTTAAAAATTACTATAAACCACAAGCATCACATGACAACATATTAACTCAGTATTATCATCATACTATGGCTAAATTATACCGTCCGTATTATTTCTTGGAATGGCAGCTCATCATACGCTGCAGTGTCTGGACTGATACAAACACTGGGTCAGAACACTCAAATATCTCTCAATTTCTCACACGTAAAAATGGAGCATACCTTAAAAAGGATGCTTTTCACATCTCCCGTAAGTCAGTGACTGGGAAAATCAAGTCCCCATGAAACCAAAATTGAAGTTTCGAAGTGGCTTTTAGTATGAACATGTTCGCTTTAAGGTGATCTATAAGCTAGTGCGCTCCAGAACAATATACGTGTTCAAAATCTACACAGTCTCTCTCTCTCAACCACCGACACGGATTGACAATTTTCATGACGTCATTTTGCACGTCAGCTTCTCGTCAGATTTTCCGTCCAATCGAATGCTCTCTAGAATCTAAAGCCTCCCACCTCCACCTTTATAAAAAGGCACGGAACTAACAGTGAGGGAAACTAAACGCTATTGGCTATTAAAAAAAAAATAGGGGGAGGAGCCACTAGATATATTCCACCCTGACTTCCTGTTTCAGCGGAAATTACATCAATACATCGAATAATGCAGAGCTTTTCAAAGCACTTCATGGGGACTTTAAATAAGCAGTGTAGCGTACATGTTGTACGACTACAACCGGTTGCATAAAATATGAATAATAAAAAAAAACAAAAAAAAAACACAGTAAATGTAAACCTTGTAGAGTTTATCCTTCTTGCAGAGCTCCACGCTTTGCTTCCAGCGGTTGTTGCCTTTGAAAAGGTAGGCAGCAATTCTCCTGAACTCAATGAGCTCATGCTTCTCCAGGCTCTGGGCCAGAGATATGTTATCAAAGTTGTCATAGGCGTCGATGGATGTACGCAGAGCCTGTGTGACAAGACAGACAAGAAAAAGATTTTACCCCTATATTTTTATTTATATATATATATATATATATATATATATAAAAAATGTTAAAAGATAGTAATGCCTGGCTTTGTATAGAAAGCGATAAACTTGAGAGCTTGTGCTCTAGACCTCCTACCTGGTAGTCCTCCTCTATTATGAAGAGATTGTTTAGTGCTTCATTGACTGATTTGTTGTTGTGGTTCTGTACTGATCGTAGGTATGGTTTAACCAGAGGGAGCTGTTTAACCTGAAAGATTCATTAAAACAGAAAAATCAGGATACGCATCCGTGCTTTTAATATCAAACACGACTTCAACATGATGCTTAAAAATAAAAAAAAACATCTTAAAATACCTTAGAGAAGAAGTTAACAGCGCGTGTATGATCAAGCCTTGGGGACAGAACGATGAGCAAATCGTTCAGTAACAGAGGCTTGAACTCCAGATAGAACTGGATGGCTTTGTAATACAGTTCCACGTTAGCCACCTGAAAATACAACAATAAAAGAGGAAATAGGAGGAGAGGAAGGGAAGGAAAAAAAAAAAACAAAACAAAACAACAAAAAAAAAAAACCACACAACAGCAGCAATGAGATATGAGAAAAGAGATGCTGTTAAAATGCATCGCACGGATTAAATGTTTTTCCTCAATCAAAGAACAAAAACTGTGGTACCTTAGTAACAATGTCTTTGAACTGGCTCTCCTTCCAGGCATCTGAAGGGTGGTTCATCATGGTGATGATAGCGTTATCGTATTCTTCATACTTGTCATAAAGGAAGACCAGCTCGGCCCACAGATGAGCCTGTTCTGCTGCCCGCAAGACCTAGAGCACAGAACACAACGCTGTAAAGCGCCACCGACCGGCGATACTCCTATTCACGACATCAATATACATATTTAAATAGATAGACTAGAGGGATTCCTAAGAGTTTATTCTTCTTTTAAACAGTGTAGAAACGGGCATAAAATAAGAAGAATGGGAATAACGTTATCTTTCTCCTTCTTATTCAACAGCTATTTTACCTTGGGAATATTGACTCTGGACCAAAAGAGTTCCAGGTGCTCTCTCATCTTCTGTGGTTTGAACTTGGAATAGAGGATGGCCAGCTCAGTGAACATTCCCATGTGAGCACGTTCGAGCCCGAGAGCCGCCTCCAACATGGTGATCAGCTCCTCGAAATAGCCACGGTCCTGAAAGCGAAATTACACACACACACACCCGAATCAACATTTCTACTGGAACACCTAGAGAAGGAGCTCTAATGTACCATTATTACAATAAACACTTAGGCTATGAGAAGAGACTGAGATTAAACTCGGTCACCTGGTAGTAATTAATGAGCTCCTCGAGTTCATCGGCATGGACAACGATATGCAGGCCACACATCTGCGCCAGACGGAATTCCTTCCCATCGACGCAGGCAAAACAGACCTGGGGAAAAGAGAACGCGTCAGTCACGAGAGATGGTCAAAGCCTTCATTAAAATAAACCTACAAAGCTCCGGCTGAGGATAATAACCAGTCATTACCCACAAAAACACAGCGATTAGGTGAGAACTGTTTGGGAGTGTGTGTATGTCCCTGCGCGCTCACCTCTTTCCAGGTTCGTGTACTGTTGGCCTTGCGTGCTCCGTCAACAGCAGCCTGGTACTCTCCAAGGTGGACCAGAGTGGAGGCCAGGCGGCCAAAGTTGGACACGTTGTTGTACAGCAGCTTAGCCGCCTCATACATCTTCTCATCGTAGCATCGATCACCGACCTAACAGACAAAAAGAGAACCAGAATGCGGATCTAGTTATCTATAGCAGATTACAAGCCTGCAGTCTTAAAGGCAGTGTCCTAGCGACAAAATAAATAAATAAAATAAAAAACTAAAAAGGCTCATACTTGTTGGATGTGGGCATTGTTCGGGCCATTGATAAACTCCTCTAGTTCAGCCAGGCGGTTGGTTTTAGCCAACGCGAAGATCAGCTCGGTCTCTACATATGACTCACGGGCCTTCTTACGTGCCATCAGCAAGAACTTGACCAAATCCTCCCAGTTTCCTGTGGAAATCACGACTCGTGAATCGCCATAATATATATAAAATTTAGCCTATATAAAAGGCTATTAAATTTAAACAGACAGTTAAAAATTATTAGAAATACTTTGTTTCCCCACACAGTAGCAACTATTTTTTTTTTGTGAGATGCGTGTATCGCGTGCGGTCTGCGGGTAAGGACGTGTTTGGCTGTACTTACCGCTTTGGGCTGCAGCATGTCCTACTTCCATGTATGCTGACGGGTCATCAGCCTTGATGTAGGAATCGATGGCTTCCTTTACCAGACCTTTCTGCAGCTGAGCTTTAGCCAACTGGCTCCACACAGCAGGCTCATTGCAGCGTTCAGCAAATTCGTAGGCCCGGTCCAGGTTGCCAATGTGCTCGATCAGAACCTGCCACAGACAAACGAGAGATATATATATGAGAGAGAGAATATCCGAGGCCCAAAAGCAGCTTCGAAGCGTCTGAGTAGGGTTGCTGGATTATGGCATAAATCATAATCATGCATTTATTGAACTTCTTTATTGTAAAAAGACTTATTATATTTTTAACACTGGATTTCCTTGAATATAATTCAACTGGGGGGGAGGGGGAGAGAAATTAAATGAAGGTTTAATTAAGTAAATTAAACAAAGCAAGCGGAGCAGGTCAGGTGACGCACTGCGGCGAATCGCATCGCCAGAAATGAACTTTACACTTCCTTAGCCGATGAAATTCTGTCTCCCGGTTTAGATCCGCCTGTAGCTTCTCACTATTAGTGAGCTCTAGAAAGGAAATAAATGTATTTTGACCGGCTCTCGTGACGCTAGAGGAAATGAGCTTTCTAATGATACCAAACGTTATTTCTTTTTGTTCCCCATCGGACTCCTTCGAAACCAAATAGTATCTTTCTTGTCGGCCAAAGGCTCTCTCTCTCAGTCATCTTGGCTCGAGCTGAAATAAAAATACCACAGCCTGGCAGGGAGCAAGTTTGGCCTTTTGGGGAGTGGCGAAAGTGCACCGCTGTAAAGAAAAAAAAAGAAAAAGGAAAAAAAAAAAAAAAGAAAAAGGCGCGCAGTTTTTGAAGAGACAAAACGAGAACATTGTGAAACGGAACGCCGAACAATAATCATTTTACATCGATTATTTTGTTTTCATAACTGTCGGAGGCCATGATCGAAATTGAAATTGAAAATGCGACTAATCACACAGCCCTACACCTGAGCAAAAAAAAAAAACCCAAAAACAAACCAGCAAAAAAAACAAAACAAAACAAAAAAAAAAAAAAAAAAAACGGATCCTTGTGACTGACCTGCACTGCAGATGTGTTCACATCAAATTTCCTGAAGATGGCAAAAGCCTCTTCAAAGAGCTCGTTGCTGATGGCGATGTTGGCGATGTCAGGGGCGTCGTAGTTGTCCAGGCGGTTGATGTACTCCATTACGCGAGTGCGATCGGCTTTGATGGCCGTCAGGATCAGAAGGTTTTGCAGGTTCCTGAGCAGCGACAGAGTAAACGCTGAAACCAACAAAGTGACATCTAACAGAAGTGCAAAACATTTTTGGGGGGGTGGGGGGGTGGGCGAAGGGGGGCCCAAGTGCAAACTAACCTGTGCTCACTGAAAACAGAGTTATCCAAAACAATCTTTTCGAGAAGCTCAATCAGCTCATTAGGCAGATCAGCAGTCATGAAGGCTTTGACTGTAACGGACACCTCTTCTGGGTCCTGGGTCTCCGAGAGTGCAGTCTGCACCACCTGGTCTATCAGTGGCCTTCTGAAAGGGTTGCTCTCCAGGAGAACGCTGGCCCACAGCTCAGGGTCCTTACGACGCACCAAATACCGAGACAGACTCTTGAAGAGCGAGTTTTCATTGCATACCTGTGAACGGGACAAGACATACGCTTTAAGTTTAAATGAACGAGATATAGAGAGGGGGAGAAAAAAACAAAACAAAACAACTGTACTTCAGGGTATAAAATCAGCTCGAAGGACACATTTTGCTACCAATTGATTAACATAAAAGAAATGCTCAAAAAAAAAAAAACCAGTTCAGGACGAGTACGCAAGCAGGATCAGCTCCTTACGTTAATAAGCTCTTGGTCACACTGTCCTCTCTCGTAAGCCACGCAAGCCAGATGGGGGTCCCTCTTTTCGCAGTACTTGCCCACGACACGGCTGTCGTAGTACGGGTTCTCTCGGAGGAATCGCTCAGGGTTATTGTTGCTGTCGATGTAGATCTTAGCCAGGGCATTGTGGGTAGCAGGTTCTTCGCATCCCTCATGAATACGGGCTTCCAGCCACGGCAGCAGCAGCTTCAGTCTGACATGGAAATAAATAAATATGACGTACAGTCAGAAACACCTTTTCCTTGTACAGTAGAACCGTGCCTATGAGAGAACTGATGTAGGAATGATGTACCTGTTCCGCTTTTCCACCTCAGCCACCAGCTCATCGGTGGAAAACTGTCCTCGGACCACCAGGATCAGGTTCTTAATGACGTCCTCTGAGCAGTCCACGTCCAACAGCCCACCAATCACCACGGGTAAGCGGCTGGGGTTCACCTGATACGCAAAAAAAACAAAACAAAAAAAAAAAACAAACAACGCTCATGCTTTACTTTAAGGCGCAGGGTGTTGACTTCAAATTCACAGCTGAGGCGGCACACATACGGATGCACAAGTTACGGACACTTTGGTGACCAGAGGGGGCTTTACCTTCTGGACGTAAATCTCGATGTACTTCTGCAGGTTGTTGCGGTACAGATAAAGGACCAGGTCGTGGACAAAGTCGAAGCGGTCGCACACGATGATGAGAGGCAGCTGATCGGTCAATTTCGCTTCCTGCATACACACGTAAAACATTTAATATAAGGAGTTTTAAACAAGACGAGCGACAAAACCGAACTCAAAAAGAGGGTCCTGGTTCACACCTTCAGAAAATTCTTCACACGCTCAGCATCGTAGCAGTTACTCTCTCTGCAGATTCTCTCCACCTCTTTGATCTGTCCCGTTTTACAGGCTGCCTGAATGTACTTGAAATGGACCTCAGGATCCTGACTGAAGTTCACAATGGAGCCAAGAAAATAGAACAGCCCTGCAAACCACACCATTCAGCCGTATTAACACCGGAAATCTCATTTTAACTGGGGGTTCCACCACTATACTTAAAAAAAAAAAAAAAAAAAAAGAAAAAAAAGTTAGAACGTTTCGAAATAAAAGCTTACCTTCAAAGCTCTTAAAAGACTCAAAGAGCTCAGTGAGGGACTGGGTGGTGAGCTGCTCGTGATATTTGGAGGCCACCTGGACGCAGATCTGCAGGTTCTGGCGGATGTTGGCCGAGAGCATGGCTCTCAGGCACTCCAGAGAGTCCTCCACTGACAGGGAGCCAAAAAAGTTCACCAGCCACTGCAGACAAAACACATTCCATTTGCTTACTTACAAACTGCATGGATCTGAACGTAGATAAAAACAAAACACCCGCTCAAGCAAGAACAAAGTAGCTCTCAGTGGAGTGAGTCAGAACTGATATCCTGAGACTACTCGCCTCGATTCGAGTACAAACAAAGCAGCTTTCGCTCGTACGGAAACACCTTGGAGCTGGTTGTTAATTAAGCGTCCAGATTTATTACTCAGATCGTTGCGTTTTAAATTCAAAAGGGCACAAACTGAGCCATCTGTAGAGCTTTCAAGCACAAATGCAAAATCAACTAAACTTTTCAAACTAGTTAGTCATAATTATCTAATCTAATTTATTCAAACGAGTCAAACGTGTTCTCAAGTGGGTTTTTTTGTTTTGTTTGTGATTTCTACCTGCACTGGACATTATTTCTGACTCATAAATGAGAGACTTTTATGAGAATGTTTTCAGTCCTATAAAGCCCTAAGCCACCATTCTTTGTTTTGTTTAGTTTTTTTGCTTTATGGTTTGTTTAACCCTCCTATCACATTATGGGTCAATTTGATCCATTTCCATATCGGAGATGTCTGAAATACTGGTTAACCTTTCCTTTCTCACTGAATTTTTTTTTTTTTTTTTTTTACATTTTTATTTATTTATTTATTTATTTATTTATAAACTTTCCTCATTTAGGGTCACGAGCTTGTATGCAAATATTTAATCGTATGGTTGGTCTCAAACAAGCCGTAAAAGCTTTACTGTTTTAAACTGTGGAAATCATTTTGACCCATAACATAATGGATGTAACTTCCCCCCCCAACATAATAGAAGGGTTAATTATTTGAAACCAAACCAAATTGCAAGCAAATACCAAAAGTATCAATTTCAGTCTGATACATACTCTGTAATATAATCGGTGTGAAAGCGCTCTAGTTGTTCTGGTTTCTTCCTAATCTACCTCCATATATCGCATCACATCACGTTTACACTGACAAGTCAGTGTCCGTTACAACGCCGTTATCTTGTGCTCAACGTGCCTCGGGTTTCTTCTGACCTGGAAAGATCAGCGGCTTCAGATGCAGCGCTGCATAACACCTGGACACTTCAGAGGACCCTCAAATATTCTGTTCCACTTAGCTCTTTTCCATACAACATGTATCGGTCTCTTGAGTATTGGATTTTTGCATGACAGTAAAAGAAGTGCTTGCATTAAAGGGTGTTTCCTGAGCTAAATAAATGAAATAACGGTTCATGATGATGTGAGAGTTGATGGAAGAGTGCCTAGCATCTCGAGTGCCTACCTCAGGGTTGAGCAGGTGGGTGTGCACTACAGCACGTTTGATGTCATACAGGTCAGTGTAGTGTTCCAGGGCTCTCTGCAGCAATCCGGCTTTCTCACACAGCTGGGCCACGTGGGCTCGGTCGTAGTGGGTGAACATTTGGTTTCCCAAAATAGCGTCAGCCACCTGAAAACACCAACCCAAAAAGAAAAATAAATTTAAAAAAAAAAGGTTGTGCAAACACATCACAGCTCTAATAAAGTCCAAGGAGAAGATTAGCAAGATGTCCAGCCAGGTCAGTGTAAATGAGAAACAACCAACTGAAGATGAAAAATGACCTGTGGTGCATGCATCAAGTTCATCTCCAACAGCCTTGTCTGCAGCGGGCCTTCAGTGGGTCGGTTGTTCTTTAGAGCATCCAGCAGGAAGGAAGTGCACTGCTGAATCAGGTTATACTCCATGAACACATCCACAATCTGAGAAGAAAGACAAAATGCATCAATTCGCAAAATTCCTACTCACGACAGCGAAAAAGATGGAAACCGTTACCGTAACGGAATAGAAGAAATATCGCAGAATGAAAGGACACCTGGGTAATATCAGCCAGTGGTTCCTCATCCTGCACCAACATCTGGGAGAACTGCAGGCCCTGCTCTGGACTGATCCGCATCACATTTCGAAGCAGGAAGATCCAGTCTGGAGTGTAGCCGACCTGTAGGGAGAGAAGATGAAGATGGGAAATATTTAAATAAAAAAAAAAAAAAAAACCCCATCAACTCTAATTGGAATCGAACTTACAGTATTCTTTTGTGGAAGTGTACTGAAAATTACTGATCCATCAATATGGATTTAGGAAATACGGAATTAGGAAAGGTAAGAATATTAGGAAACAAAGTCAAAAGGCAAGTGTAATCAATACAAAGGGTAACAGGCATGTACTTCATTAGAATTTAGAGTCTAAAACAGTACATTAACCCACCTTCTTCGCATACAGTACAATTTTCTGGAACTGGCCAGTCTCTGCAAAACACTGGATGACTTTGTTCGGGACGTTTGCTCTCAGATAGACACTGAGAGCGAGGGTTGGGTCCACAGATTTCACCAAATCACCCAGCTCTTCGGAGCACTCCAGCTGAAACAAAAAGAAATGCAGTTTTACAAAAAGACATAAGTTAAGACCATCAGCCATAACCTGCTTCTTTCAAATAATCTGAATTAGCATTACAGAAGTCAAACGTTTTACTGCAAAGACAAAAGAAATATATATCACTTTTTTTTTTTTTGTTAATACAAGAGGATTCCTATTTAAAAGGAGGAGATCTTACCTTATCTTCCTTCAGCCACTTCTCCAGCAGCTGCTTGCGGCCCTGCTGCAGAACGGGCCTGCAGAGCTCCAGGGACTCGAACTTGTTGAGCTGGCCCTGATCCAGCAAGATGCCGAAGTACTGGAGCAGAGGAGAGGTCTGGCCTGGCTGGGCAGGAACACTCTGGAAACGCCGAATGGTGTCTGGGGTCCTCAAAATACCCTGAGAAGTGACAAAATAAACGTAACAAAAAATAAAAATCAATAAAAACAACTCCAGATGTAAATGGGAGAAGATGGGAAAATGGTGAAAGCGATACCTTTGGTGCATTGGCGGCTACTTTGGCAGCCTCGGAGTAGTTGCCCCCTGCGAACAGAGTGTTGAACTTGCGTGCAAAGAGCTCCTCTGCGCCAGCCAAGTTGTTGCGCACGGCCATGCGCAGCGCCAGATCAGGGTTCTGCAGGACGTTGGTGATGTAGGGGATGATGTTCTCCTCCTCCACACACACAGACAGCACCTAAAGAAAAACACGGGCAGGTATTACATAATGTGGAGGACACGCTGGTAACCGATGAGCTGCTACAGGAAGCAGCAGGGAGGATGACCCACATGCGCATATGAACAAAAAGAGATTTAGGGCACCTTTACTTGGCTCATATACTTAAAACCATACTCAGGAGTGATTCATTTGAGGGAGAGCAAGTTCTCAGGAGTGACAATTTTATTACACCACTGCTACAATTTTTGCAAAAATGGAAGAACTTGCAACACAAATTGCTTTACTGCCATTGTCAATGATTACTTGTTGAAGCAAAAGTAGCACTATTTGCCACACCCGGTCGTACAGTTTAACAGTTCAGGTAAGCTGCTCACTCTCTTCACTCCATATACTTAAAATGCATTCTGTCTCCTCTACTCCTCGAAGTAGTCCAACAAAAGGAACTGATTGCATAATTTAGCGTCCCGCCCTAAAAATGACAAGCTTTCGCACGTGTTGAAGTTCACACCCAAGTTCACATGAAGCAAACCGCAGACCAAAGATCAGTTTTCACACTCAAAGTGCAAACGTGAAACATAGTCACATAGTCTTGGCTGTGACTTTGAAAAAAGAAAAAAAAAGAAAAAAAAAAAAACCACAACAGATATTGGGCAAACAGTTAACACGAATTCCTCAGGGGGTTACAGGAAGTTTAAATCCTGACTATGCTACAGACATCCTGGCTGACTGGGAACCAAGGGAGCAAAACTGGGTGGGAGGGACGGCATACTCTCACTCCTCTGTCAATCACAGCGACACTAGCCAATCATGGGCAGCTGGGATCGTGTATGCGGAAGAGGGTAGATAGCGGTTTCCTCTCTGCGCATCATTAACAGCTGTTCGAAAGGATGCTGGTTTCACACGTCTCAGAGGAAGCACGTGTTGGCCTTTACTTTCCCCATTTGGTAGCTTTTGTATCATCAGGAAGAGCAGGCTGGTAGGTGGGAATTGGAAGGTGACCAAATAGGCAGGAAAGAAGGATCTAAATAAATTTCTTACCTGCTATAACCATTGCTCATAAAGGCGATTCAGACAAAGCTTCAATTCAAATATGTCCGATTCAGACCGATTTGATGGAGGACAAAATTGTCATTTGTAAACTAACTTATAACTGACTGACTTATTGGTGTCCTTTATACCGACTGTTGAAATCTTTCCTGCCATTTAGTGTTAACGAAACCAAATACTGTCCATAGCACTATTTAGAAAACTATTCTATATGCATCGAGTCATCTTCCCACCCCTCAACACCATAACTAATATTTAGTTATTAACTAAAAATGTCAGTTATTGAGCAACATATTGAATGTTGCATTGACTCCTTGCTAGTAAACAGTGACAGACAGCAACCTGAGCTCAGGATTGAACCGAGGACCCCAGAGATGTGAAGTTGTAACTCAACTATTATCTATACTCCACATATGCCTAAATGATCCGAGTGTAAATTGCCTTATCCCAAAACATCAAGGTTCTTTTACTCACCTGAGCCCTTTTCAACGTCACCATGTTTGACCGAACATCTCGACTGCTTACTCCGCCAAAACACGTCGGTGTCATCTGACCATAATAAAACATTCCACTTGTACCAACACTTGGTGAAACTAAGCTGCTGCGTTTTGTACGTTGTTCACGTTAACAGCTTATTCTCTGCAAAGCTTCTAAACAGCTTTTGATGAAGGTGGTATCTAATAGTGGATTTTGAAAAACAAAAACAACCTCAAGAATCAACTTTTTTTTTTTGTGTGTGTGTGTGTGTGTGCACGCACAAATCTCTGGGGTCTACTTCATTCTACTCCCTCACCATCACGCTCACAGTATGGTCATGTGACCACTTTCTAGCAACGTTTGAGATTTTCAAACCTTTATTATGGCTTTAATTGTGCTTAATGTTTAACTGTTTAGGTAACTTTATATCCGTTACATGACTTCGGGTCAACGTCTATGGGTCTTTTTTTCTGCTGACTTGTTGCTTTTGCCTTGGTGATGAAAGATAAAGGGATACTATGTGTGCAACATCATATTTACATCACAGGGAAACAAGACCTGTTCAAAGACAAGACAATTCATGTATATAAACAACTCTCATTCTACATGTTTTTCTTTCAGTGAAGAGAAACATTCGAATTTATGTTAAACATTCTGTTGGTGCTGTTGAGATGACAATTTGTTTTTGCTAGAGTAAATGTAAGTACCTTTCTCTACAGTTTGAGCTGAATCAGTCAGTATGTTTACATGCACAACAATAATCCGATATCAACCCGATTAAGACGAGACTCAGATTAAGAAACTACCAAGTAAACAGCAATTTCTGATTACCTTAATCCGATTAAGTCATACACGCAGTAAACACAATTCAATTTAAGACGTGTGGAGTATTCCTATTTTAGTCACATTATCGACGTGTATTACAGACATTTACACACCTTAATCACACTTAACGTCATGTGGGAGTTTTCACCGCATTTTGGCACAGAACACGTACACACACGGCAGTGCTCAACCGTTTGATGGCAAGCACGGCTGCGTCCGAAACCGCGTACTTACCTACTATATAGTAGGTGAAATACATGTATTTCGACATGGCACTGGGACGTAATGACGTGTGCCATTAATTGATCCATGTTCTATAACATGAAAGGAATATTCGAAAAGCAACTCATGTAAACACCTTAATCAGAATATTGTCTTATTCAGAATAAGGTCAATAATTAGATTATTGATGTCCATGTAAATGTAGTCAGTATAATGTTTTCTTTATTCAAAATCACCCCCCTCCACACCATTTTAATGAAGGGTACCAATAACCCTGTACAATATTGAAATTCTATGCTTTTCCCTGCCGTTGACAGCAGCAGAAACGACTAGCACCATTTTTACGAGTGGAAGAGGCATTATGTTTTCGGGTTGTCCGTCCATGTGTCCGAGAATCCGAGGGCGATACTTCAAGAACAAGTGATTGAACGTTTGCAGGATGTATCTGCAATCATTGCAAGCGGCAGATGAACCTATCTGGAATTTGGATCAATTCAAAAACCTAAAGGTCACATTAAGGTCAAACGTTCTCCTTCGAGTTTCTAATATATTTTAAAAGTTCCCATGAAATCAAAACTGAAGCTTCGTGGCTTTTAGTACGAATATGTTAACATTAAGGTTATCTAGAAGCTTGTGTGCCTCAGAACGACAACAATATTCGCATTTAGAAGATACACGCATTCAAAATTTACAGTCTCTCTCGACCACCGATACGGACCGACAGTTTTTAATGACGTCGTTCTGCGCGTCAGCTTTCTCGTCAGATTTTCTGTCCAATCAACCGCTCTCGAGAATCTGAAGTGCCCCGCACCTAACGTTATAAAAAAAAAAAAAAAAAAAAAAAAAATTATATTTAAAATCACCTTGCTGAAAAAATCGTATCAGCGAGCATGGGTTGTGAACATGTCTTTGGCTGTTCAACGTATGCGTTTCATTCAGTTTCAAGTTGGTTACGGAGGAAATGGCTTGAATTCATTCTCTTTGAAGGAGGTATTTGTGCAAGCTCACGGTTGTGCGACTGGCATTTTCCCATGGTGCTAAGTGTCAAGTACGACTATTGGCTAATTAAAAAAAGGGAAGAGCCGCTGTATATGTCCAGCCCTGACTTCATTTTTCAGTGGAAATTACAACACATCGAATAACACTGACTTTAAGGGTATTTCTGACCTACAAATTAGTAAGAAGCATGATACTTGGGTGGGTGGCTGGCAGAGGCACTGCCTCCTGCATCGACCTTAACTTGTTTATAAATACCCTGCACAAGATCTCTTTAGCAAGTGGTAATATATTCAGACATTTGAATATAGAAAGCACAAATTAAATTCACCAATTAAAAATTGGTCTAGTTTATCATCATGACCACACTGTTGGGAAGGGGGGGGGGGAAGCCTGCAGTGTCTCAATATGTGTAGCAGCATGCTGCAGGGAGAGCAGGAGAGCCAAACATTAAGAGGATTAGAGATCTCATCATCACATCCCACCGTGCACATAATGCTGGAGCCTGTCGCACACCGGCAGCCACAACTGTAACTCTAAGTATCGTTGGATTCCGAGGTCCATGGAGCAAGGAGGCCCAGACACAGCCAGAGACAAAACAGGCATGCAGGCTTTACACAGTCTCAAGACTCGATGCTGTTGGGAATAGGCTAGCACAAAGGCGGACTTAATAATGAAGAGTGGTCATCTTTCTTCTCGCTCACTGCATATTTCATGGCTCGGAAGCCTGTGCTAGAAAATTATTCATCACCTAGAAGCATCAGGTTACAGTAAACAGATGGACAAGCACGATTCTGTCTTCAGTTCGAGTCTACTGTTTACAGCATGGAAACAAATCGTTCAGAGGCAGTCCATGGGAATACGCTTACGGGATACGACTCATCATTTATTGACAATCCAGGAAATGAAAGTAAAAAAATAAATACATACATGCAAACATAAAATAATAAAATATCACACAATACCTGTCCCTTCCTATTGACACCAATAATGCCAGAAGTAGCCTCGTGAGGAGCGGTGACGAAGATGGTCTCCCCGCTGATCCTGTTCATGTAGATGCAAGTGCCAGTTTCAAGGTCGTACAGGTGGATGTAGCCGTATTTGGTGATGAGAAAGACCACATCTTGCTTGGGGCTGATCTACACGAGGGAAAAACAAACGTTAATGACAACGTCCGTAATCTTTGGCACACGTCGCTCGACCGGTTATCAAAACGTGTCTCGTGATTTGCTAAACTCGGACATCTGTTCTTTTTTCATCACTCGACGACAGCATGACAAACAATTAGAAAGGAGGAAATACCTGCATAGCGACAGGGAAGTCGTTCTGGGCTTCAGGTGGAAAGAACACGTCGACGGCTTTCTTCGGGAAAGGCTGATTGCCAGACGGAGGTGTTCCGACTTCAATAATGTGCAACTGGAGATTGAGGGGAAAAAAGGGCAGGGTGTAAATATGAGCTTTTAATTCACCAAACAGCAGATAAACTTTTCGGAAAACTAAAGTTTTCCTAAAACTTCCTAAAAAGTTTTAGACCTTTCCTCCTGCTTGGCCGCGAACGGCGAAGCAAAACAGTGTGGATTCTTCAGCGTTCCCCTCCATTTTGAACTGAGCAAAGCCTGCAGCATGGCCCTCGATAGGCTGCGACACCTTCCTGTCCACAGAGTACAGCTGCATTGCTCCCACCACACGGTTTTGCTGCGAAGGAATAAATGAAATGAAAAACCATTAGTAACTCATTTCCTCTTTAAACACTTCGCAAGGTTTATGTGAAGCCAAGCACTGGAGTTAAAGTGCTATTATCATCAACATGGAAAAATCCAGAATGTTGCAGTCGCATAACTGAGGACCATCGATTTTGTTCTAGCATAGGACCAACTTCAAAAATTACCTCAAAGTAAACGGCGTCATCGAGCTAATTATTTCCAGATTTCCTGACCAGACCCTTATTTTTTTTTTTATTTATTTATTAATTTTTAAAACAAACACACACAAACTGCTTGAACTGAGGCCTACCTGTGCGGAAATCCCAATAAGCAGCAGCCATTTCTGTTTGGCGTCGGTGCGGTAGTTGATAATTTGGCAGCCAGCTAAGCTGGAATGCCGGTCGAACACTTTAACAGGCTGAGAGTCGCCTTCCATACTCCAGTGGTAGACTGCGTTGTCGGTTACGAGCGCTACGGTGTTCAGGGAGATCCACTTCCAGAACGTAACGTCATCGGTCATGGTGTGCGCCTTCATCTTGCTCTTCATTTCGATGTTGAAGATCTGCAGGGTTTTCGCGGCTGAAACGCAGAAAACGGAGCCGGCTTGAGTGTTTCGCCGGCGTCTCTGACGACTACACAATTGTATTCAGTGTCAAAAAATAAACAAATAAATAAAAGACACAGAACACAGACAAATGATGTGTGTTCAAATGTCAGAGACAGGAAAAAAGTGCAGACGGCATAAACTTAGGACAAACAGCTGCAGTGCAAAGAAGATCTCAAGACCCAACACCGCAAAAACATTCACACACACAAACCTTTGCTCTGCATTTAGGCCAATTCTCTAATGTCCTACTGTGATATTAAATCTTTTACTGATTAAAAAAAAATAATTATGATAATTACCCAATTACTCCAATTCAAAAAAGTTTTTAAAAAAATAAATAAATTGGGACTACTTTGGTCTTGACACTATAATTAGGTCTGGATGAAAAACATTAAAATCGAACCAGACTGCCTCCAAGACGTCACAATTGTCTTTGCGTTTGTGTTCTACTGATAGTGTTAAAAAAATATATAATAATAAAAACCATTCATTATCACAGACCTTGACATCATGAGGAATGAGTGCAATCTGTTGCCTCGACAGGAGGTACAGCACAGAGTGTTTCTCAGGCAGAACAAAAGCTATGACTTCACCTTTCTGTTCTCACACTTAGCCTACACAAGCACCTCGTTAACAGCTGAAAATACCCCTATGTAATGAAAGTATTGCAAGCACAATGGCAAAATCAGTACAAGACTGGAGTGACTGATGACAAAATTGTGACCTCATTATCAGACTGAGTGATGTGCAGCATTTCAGCACTTTCAATAGATTTTATTCGCAAAAAAATATCTAAAAAAAAAAAATAAAAATACAAAAACCCTCAAAAACTCAGTCTGCGGTTCCCTGCGTCTAAACCGAGATTCTGCGCTCGTTTAGATTTCCAGTCCTGAAAAAGATTTCACATTGCTGGTTGTGAAACCTGCAATTCCCCGCCCCCGCATCGATGCATTAGCTACTGAAAAAGCTCACACATTTCACAAGAAGAAAAAGGAAAAAAAAAGAAAAAAAAAAAAAAAAACCCGCACAATTCAGGATTATATGAAATTCAACTCACCGTCTGCAAACATAAGAAAGCAGTAAGGAACAAAAGAAGAATAAAAACAAGCAAAAAACAGACAAAGCATTTATGACAGCAAGACATTTCCAATGAGTACTTTATGACTACTGTTAACATCAATTTACTGCAAGTGTAGGCAGGCAAGTGTCAAGGAGCAGACTTTATACAAAAGAAAACGGGCACAGCAGTGAATATGAACAAAAATGTGAGAAGTGTGAACACTATATACAGTATATATATGTGTATATATATTTATCTCATATATATATATATTTTTTTTTATCTCATATATATATATATATATAAATAAATAAATAAAGAAAAAACATTATGTAACCTAGAGACAAAAAATGGTACACATGAATGTTAAGCTAATAATAATAATAATAATAATAATAAATAATAATAAACAATAATAATAACTAATAATAATAATAATAAATTAGGCAACCAAAAAAATAATAATGACGCAGTCACGTTATATAAACAGTTAAGATAACAAGTAGGACGCCTACAAATCTGTCTGGAACACGTCTTACCTTTAAGAGCGATCACTTTGCTGGCCGGGTTCATGATCGCACTATCTGCAGAGATGGGCCTGCGGATGGGCGAATTGGGGTCGCTCATGTCGATGATGACGACCTGCGCTTGCTCTCCGACCTTTTCCCGCACGCAGATGAACTTATCGGACTCCATTGTGAGCGTGCTGAAGCCGATGTTCGCTGGGTTAATGCCCAGGTTCTGGAGCTGATGATAGAAGGAAGACAAGAGAAAAAAGAAAGAAAAAAAAAAAAAAGAAAAATGAAAGACTGAGTCGATAGAGGAGGCAGGAGCAGTGGAACGGTATGTACAGGAAATCCTGCTGACATTCTGAAATACTCAGCACAATTCTGGGGCGAAAAAAAAAAAAAAAAAAAAAAAAAAATCTGTTTTAGTAGAGTGAATTGGAGCAAAATGAGGAGCACACCTGTTATGGTTTTGAAACGTGCCTAATTTTGTTTTAAAGGTGTCATACAATAGATTTACATGCATCCAAGGTTTTTAAAAAAACCACTTTAATGTGCTCAATTGCAGCATTACCATTTTTCCCCCTCAGCGTCAAAAACGACTCAATTATCCATTCTAAAGTATTCATTCTAAAAACTCCTCCTTTCAGAGAGCATACTCTGCTCTGATTGGTCAGACATCCCAGTCTATTGTGATTGGTCTACCGCAGCCAATGAAGACCAGAGGCAGGGCTTTTTGTTACAAACCTACGTGGGAAGTAAGTCTGGAATTACTAACAACTCGTTTCAGCTGTTCTGAATCGTTCCTTCTTTGGGGAATCAATAACTCTAAAAACGTCTGTAAAATTTATATTAAAAAACAAAACAAAACAAAAAAAAAAAACCCAACCCATCCACAAACAGCTGTAATACACACTATATGAAAGAATATTTGAAAAAACATAATAGGTGCACTTTTTAAAGAAAAAAAACAAAACCTGGAAGTGTGGATTGTTGAATTTGAAACACGAATTTTGATTTTAAAAGATTTAAAAATCTTTTTAAAAAAAAGAAAGAAAAAGAAGAAAACCTCCATGTACACAACTCCCTCACCACACCTTTGCAGATAGATCTTTAGAATAAAGAGATTTTTTTATATGCTCAGGTGTGAACATCACAGCATTACACTCTTTACAATGAAATATCTGTTCGTCAGAGCTCAAATCGAATTAAATACGAAGGGACAGATATACAATATGGAGAAAAAAAAGAAAAGAAAAAAAAAAGACAAAAGCTACTAAGCTTTATTTTCAGTGACAGCGGGGTTCAGGATGCCTGGGCCGCTGGCTAACATTTCCCCAGGCTAGTCACTGAGTCAATAATTTAGCTAGTCAGCTGAGCCAGCGGTCTTTTAGCACACTAGCTCTAGCTGTCTAACGCAAATGTAACCAACTAACACTGTTCAATATAGCGCAAATATCATTCCAGTAGTCGATTTTCTATGCTATTTTCCTTTATTTTGTAGTCAATCTGAATATTAGTCGTCTAATATTAGAAAACCTATACGAGGTCATTCATTTGACTCGAGCCTTCAAAGCTAGCATAAGGCGGACTCGGCATGCTAGCAAACTCAAATCGTTCAAACTCATTCGAAGTTTGTGGAAAAGCTAATCGTGTTTTTTTAATATAAATATATATTAACTATGCGTTTTAATCGTATATGAATCTTACCTGCAGGTGCTCCTGAAAGCGAATAGGCAGGATCTGAGCCATGGTTAGTTTTCTGCTCTCCCGGCCAGATAGCTAAGCTAGCTACTCACTGCGACCTCCTCCACGGACACCGCAATCAAACGCCGTAAAAAATGTTTTTACAAAGAAAATAACGCGCCGAACAGGAAATAGAGAAAAACTTCAATTGATGAAGGTTGTTTCGAGGTGTTATACGAATGGCACCGGTCCTGTCCCTGTCCCAGGGATGAGTGTTTTCTTTCCTCCACTGCTCGAGACGGAAATCAGCGGAGCCAGAGCTGAAGTCCTCAAACCCGCAATGGCGGCGGAAACGCAGGAAAGCCTCAACGCGGAAGCGTCACGACGACGAAGGACAAAAAACATTAAACCATTTTATCGAACTAGAAAGAGTACCAAATTATTTTTTTTCGAATTATGCACGGATTTATTTTTTGCACAAGAAACGTTTATAAACACGAGTTTTTTTTTAAATATCGAGTGTAGTATAAAGTCTTTAATTAAATCGCTAATTTATTTTTTGCCACATCATTCAGCGGATTACACTGACGTCACTTCCGGTGAACTAGAACTGTTTCTCAATCGCACTACCATACTAAATAGTGTCGAGAAACAGCACGAGACAAGTTGATGTGCAAGATATTTTAGCATACTGTTTAGTGGGGAAGTATGCGATCATGGGCGTAGAACCTAATTCGTATAAAACCCTCGGGTTTTCATATAAAAACCATGTTAAATGCATACTAATACACTTTCTTTCTCTTAAAACTAGTGTCGCTTCTAGAGCGTGATATATTCATATTTATCAATTATTATTCATATTTATAAAATTTATCAGTCTTGCCCAAAACATTTCCTTAAACAAGTTTTTATTATCAGAGGTAAAGAATTCATTAAGTTATCTGAATAAATATTAATTAATAGTTATTCATTCATTCATCTTCAGTATGCACATTGCCCTGGTTAGGGTCGCAGTAGGTCCAGACCTGATCCTGGGAACTCTGAGCACAAGGCAGGAGAATTCAGGATGGGACATCAGTCAGTTGCAGGGCAGGGCAACCAACACACACACACACACACACACACACACACACACACTCATTTACACCTAGGGGCAATTTGGTGCAGCCAATCTACCTGACTGTATGTTTTTTGGAGTTGGGTGGAAACCCACATGAACCCTAGGAGAACATGTGAAACTCCAGACAGAGAGTAACCCGAGCTCAGGATCGAACCCAGGACCCAGTCATTTTATTATTAATGAAATGAAATAATGTACAAGCGCTGTTTACAATCATGCATGTTTATTAAAAATACAATTATTTATTACACATTTTGAATATCACAGTGATTTTTTGGTGGTGGACAAAAGTACATCAAAAAATACTACAAAGAAATGTGAATAAAATTTTCTGCCTTTTGAACAAGAGCATTCTCTTTTCAGGAATGTTTTGTCTGGAGTCGATTCTGTTTTCGTTGTAAATATCGAGCACGAGCCTCTGTGATTGAGCTTTCATCGTTTCTCTTCTCAAGCTTTTTTGATGCATCTTCATCGGTCTCTGTTAAATGAGATCAAATATATTATCACAAAAAAACAGATATATAATCATGGATGCAACAGACATGGTTCGTGTATTAACAGGACATAACTGTACACTACTTGTCTTGCACTTATATAGGGAACTATGTAAGATTTAGTGTACACTAGTTGGCCAAAAGTTTGTGGACACCTGACCATCATACCCATATGTGGTTCTTCACCAAACTGCTGCCACCAAAAGTTGGAAGCACACAATTGTTTAAGATTTTGTTTAAGATCTTAGTGTGCTGTAGCAGTACAATTTCCCTTCACTGGAACTAAGAGGCCCAACCTGTTCCGGCATGAGAATTCCCCTGTGCACTTTGCTAAGATTGGAGTGGAAGAATTCGAGTGTCCTGCACAGTGCCCTGACCTCAACCCCACAGAACACCTTTGGGATCAACTGGAGAACACCTTTGGGATTAACTGGAACACTGACTGCACACCACTTCTCCTCACCCAAAATCAGTGCCTCATCTCACTAATGCTCTTGTAGCTGAAAGGGCACAAATCCCCACAGCCACTCTCCAAAATCTAATGGAAAGCCTTCCCAGAAGAGTGGAGGTTATTATAGCGCATATGGGTGTGGTGGTCAGGTGTTCATAAACTTTTGTAGTGTATGCGTCTGTAAAACATACCCATTTGTTTTTGTGCTACCCTTTTCTTTTCCCACCGTGCCATTTCCTCATTAGTTACTTCCTCCCTAGCCACGTTGCTCAGATCATAAACATCGATCTCATGCAGCTTTGGCAGCAGGCCCTCCACCCAGTCATATCGGATTGGGCATACAGTTCTCACATAAACCCGCGATGTGACCAAGACATCGTGGAAAATGATCCAGTCTAGCTGTGCTTCCTGCCCGAAAAGCTGAAAAAGACATAAACGTAATCATTTCTTAATCAATCAGAATAACTAGAGCTTAAGAGGCCAGTTTAGCAAAATTCCTTACTGATGAGGACGGATGAATGTGAACTGTAGAGCCGTGTCCATCCATAGTACAGAACGCCTTTCCGACAGATCTCCTCGCCACGTTAGTAAAATAACCCTGGCACAGACACTGCCTCAGAAGTTCACTTTTGCTGCCTTTAAATGTCTCCTGGGGAAAATCCTTTCGCTAAAAACAAGAGTAACACAATAAGTGCTGTGAGAAAATATGAACTCATCACGATTTCTGCAATCTTACAATAGCTGAGGACTCTGAATGGGAGTGAAATAGATGCGTTGATTAGTTCACTTTCACACTGCACACAATTAAACAAATCAAAAAAGCAATCAGTCTGTACAGGATTTCACGGAGCATTTTTGTGATCGTTGCGGCCAAAAATGCTTGATTTTGCTGCGGGCTTATTCAAAATTTGCGATGCAGCCTAGAGTTATTTAGTGAAATTGCAATAGCACGAAATGGTTTGCACGCTCTTTCTCGGTGATATTTGTTGGTAAACGAGACCTTTTAGCTGTACTCTATGTTCGACGCACGTGAATCGAAAAGGGCTTTGGCTGAATGCGCATTGTGATGATGTCACATGACGCATCCTGGCCCAGATCTACAGAAAATCTGTGGTAATTTAGAAAAATTGCAAGCTCCTCCGAATATTGTGGAGTCTGCTTGATTTTGCGTAAATTCCTGTGAACGCAAAATTCGAAATCTTGGAGGGACTGAGTAATGAGCATTTGCTGAGGGATGTATGGGAAGGGAGGGGGCTGAAAATGTACTTATGAAACGCTTGTTTTTTTCTTGTCCATAAAGTATATACAGTACAACACTGGACAGAATTAAACAAAGTGAAGCACACACAGAAATCACCAGAGCATGGAGGACACAGAACCAGTGCTAAATATATAGGACAGCTTAAAAACCTTAAAGAAGGTTTGAGTCAGGAGAGCATATTTTCAGATATCTTCTCCTGTAATTAGTCAATACAGATGGCAGGCCTGCACATCCCTGCATATTATGTAGACTTTTAATGTTTTTTATCTATATCTAATAAATCAGTACCGTATCAGGTTGAAAAACATTTACACCAAATACGGAAAGGTTAAAAGTGAAATTCACTCATGTAAGAAATACAACACTTGGGGAAATGCTCTTAAAGGACAATAATCAACCGTGGGGTGATGTGATATGGCCCAACACATAGCAGTTTTACTCTTCCCACCCAAAAGGTTATTATTTTACAATAACATCATGCCCTGAAGTGTTTTATTCTTTTTATAATACATTGTTTATATTGAATGTTGTGGAATGTCCATGAGACAAGTTAGCTCCTGTTGTTCACGTACATTATGGCAGCTATAAGCAGTTCCCTCACCAGCCACTCTAACCCTTTTCTCTCCTTTGCACTTAAAGCACACCTATTATGGTTTTGAAACGTGCCTAATTTTGTTTTAAAGGTCTCATACAATAGATTTACATGCATTCAAGGTCAAAAAAACACTTTAATGTGCTCATAATTTAAGTTGCAGCATTACCTTTTTCCCCCCAGTGTCACAATCGACTCGTTAAATGATCCGTTCTAAAGGATTCATTCTAAACTCCTCCTTTTAGAGAACATACTCTGCTCTGATTGGTCAGACGTCCCAGTCTGTTGTGACTGGTCTACCGCTGTCAGCGAGCAGCCGATGAAGACCAGAGGCAGGGCTTTTTGTTACAAACCTACATAGGTGAGTACAGGAAGTAAGTCTGGAATCACTAATGACTCATTTCAGCTGTTCAGAATCAGTTCCTTCTTTTGGGAGTCAATAACTCCGTTTGTCATGCACTTTGATTTTTGAAACTTTGCAGACTTTTTACATTCACAAACAGCTCTATAACACACTACATGAAAGGTAATATTTGAAAAACTGTAATAGGTGCACTTTAATAAGACAAAAATGTAGCTTGTCATGTTAAAGAGAAAAACTGCGAAAGCCAAAAGCCTCCTGCCCTGAAGATTTTCCCATGTCAGAAAACAAAGTTACAGCGTTAACTCTGATTGCTGCAAAGCCCTGACACTAGAGACTCCTTCCACAAACGTTAAACAAACATCTCCTCATAGAAAAAAATCACCATATTAACAATTACGCATGTCTTAAAATATCTTTATGTGGAGCATTATGTGAAAGTTGGTTAGACAAATAATAAAAGGTGCTCAGCACTGTTTTAACAGAATACCTGTTTTAGACGGAAAAGGATTTCCTTGAGTTGAGTTTCAACACTAAAGGCTGACTTGAGTGCCCGCCAGTGGATCCAGTGATCTTTACTCCACGCAGACGGATTTTCACTGCAACCAGACGAAGGGGGGAGATCAATAATTTAATACGCTTTGTCAGCTGCAATTGAAAACTGCATTAGAGAAGAATGACCTACCTTGCTCTACATTTCTCGAAGATGCAGAGCAGCATGAGGAAATCATTAGAGCCACCCGCACGAGCTGCTAGCTCTCTGTGCATTATCTCAGCTTCCTTCTGTTTTTCTGGAAGACCTTCGTGGACAAAATGTAAAAATGTATGTACTGTAATAAGAATTGTTATAATCACTGTAATAACAGTTCTGTTGCTGAAATGTCAACCTGGTCGGATGAAGATGTTTTCCACTGACAGCATGGCTGCCACAGGAAGCATGACCTCCTCACAGCCAAGAGCAGCAGATTTTAACAGTGCACGGGTAAGCCCAGGAGGAAGAGGAAACTCTACCATCAGCCTTCCCAAAGTGGTCACATTACCCTTCCTTTATAAATCATAACAGAGTGACAAACAATTAGGCTGCTTTCATACAAGGCATGCTTTTTTTTTTCTTCCATAATCTGGAGCACCTTCTTGCTCATGCAACATACACACAGTAACAAAGTTCTTATCAGTTCTGGCATCCATCAGATAACTAACGAGCCTAGCTTGCTATCTAGATTAGATTTATCATCATCAGGAATAATAATTAAATAAAGATGACTAAATTCTGGTGATTAGGAGATTGTTTGCTTTCACTGTAGCTCTGGAGGCAGGAAATCAAGAAATGGCCTTGTTTACTATATATACAAAAATGATGGAATCACCATACTTGGAGGATGCTCACCCAGCTTTTTTACTTTGTAGCAAATAAACAAAATCACAGATTATGACGAAAACCAATTTTTGTTTAATAGTTGAACGTTCTGGCTTCTTGAAACATACCTCAAACAAATAAAATTCGTGAAATTATTTTAATTAATGGCATTTTTTTTTTCAGATCAAGTCGAGGAAACTTGATCAAGTGGACTTACTCAATGTTGACTAAATTACGGAATTACCTCGTGATTTGCATTTCTAAAACAAATACCGGCCCACGTCTAAAAATGCAAATTAGTCTGCAGTTAAAAGAGAGTGCTTAGAGACCTTAACGTGCTGTTGGACTTGAAAGGGTAATCGAGAGGAAACATGGCCCCAACAAGAGAGTTGTCAGTTGAAACAATGGAAAGGATTATAAAATTCCTTCAAGAAGGAAATCCAACATGGAGTGTGGCAAAAGATGTTAGTTTTCAAATTTGGTGCAAGTATAAACAAAATGGGAAGGTTATAAAAGGGAAACATACGGGTAGACCAAGGAAGACGTCAAAGTGTCAGGATAGAAAACTCAAAGCAATATGCCTTAAAAATAGAAAAAGTCTGATGGTTTGTTTGTATTTAAGGTTATTGCCATACCAGCTTCAGTAGCTATTCCATGGCAAATACAGATATTAGTCAAACATTCATAAAATAAAATTCAGCTTATAAAAAAAAATCAACAATTCTGTCCAACTCTATAAAAGATTCTTTAATTGTACTTGTGAGAAAGATTGTAAAAGTTTTCCTGGGTCCATCTGATAAAACAAGTCTTTCAAAGTTTGTCATGATAAAAGGCATTGTCTCATGACATTAAAAATAGGGCAGACCAGAAAATGATGTTTTACAGTCAAAGGAGTGCTATAATATTGACATTTTGGTGGTTCTTCACCCTTCAATACATACCCATGGGTCAGTCTGGTGTGGCCTTGAGTACAACACTCAATCATGTCTAGATTTAAAGGGGTAGATGTATATTTTCCCAACTACGGGGTTTACTTCACATAATTTGTTATTTCGACATTCTTCCCATTCCGCTTGCCATTTGTCTAATATGTAATGGTTGATTAAGGGCTTAAGGTCGGAAGGTGGAATTTTGCATTCTCTGATTGAAAGAACTGTAAGAAATCAGCTGATTGAAATAGGATTTAAATATAGAAAAACCAAACGAAAACCAGCACTAACACCTAAATAGAAAAAAACAAGGTTAGCGTGGGATAAAGAGAAACAATCACGGAGTATGGATGATTGGGTGAAAATGATATTCAGTGATGAATCATGAATCTGCATTGGCCAAGGAGATTTTGTCTGGTGCCATTCTAATGAAACATATAAAAATGACTGTCTGAAGAAAACAATCAAATTTGCCCACTCATATATGATATAGAGCTGCATGTCAGGTAAAATGGACCCTAAGGGGTGGCTGTCATTACCTCAACAGTCAATGCACAGGTGTACATGGAAAATTTTGGACATTTTTTCATTCCATCAATAGAAAACAGGTTTGGTGGTGATGAAGTCATGTTTCAGGATGACGATACATCTTGCCACAGAGCAAAGACTGTTAAAGCTTTTCTTCATGAAAGGCATATCGACTCAACGACATGGCCGGCAAACGGTCCGGATCTCAATCCGATTGAAAATTTACGGTGGAAATGAAAAATAATTGGTCATATGACAAGGCTCCATCCTGCAATGCTGATCGGTCAACCGCTATTCGAGAAAGTTGGAATGGCAGGCCACCATGCAGCCTCTTCCAGCCATAAGCAGTTCAAGAAAAAAAACAAAAAAAAAAAACCAAAACAAAACAAAAAAAAAAAAACCATCAAGTGTAAAAGCACCCTTAATATTTACAAAACATCTTTTTTCCTGTTAGACAATTTCAGTAATCCAGAGCAGGGACATTATATATTTATTGCATATTTCATACACATAATTATGAGATTACTTTAATGTTGAGCGCATAACAATAACTAATAGCCTACACAAAATGGCCTAGGTGTAACATGTTCCTTCAAGCATACCACCTACAGAGCATCCTTAAGAAGCTAAAGAACAAAACCAACCTGTCAATTGCATCAAACTGGTACAGCTTCTTCAATGCATCCAAGATAAACCTCTCTTCTGGATGGTCTAAGTAAGGAAACCTACACACATAGTGACAGAGAAACTCTGTTAAATGGTCTCTCCAGACAATGACAAGCTTCATTAAAAACTAAAAGCCCAAAGCAAGTAATACCTGATAACATCGTGGACTCCAAGACACTTGAGGGTGAGGATAACAGAAGTGAGGCTAGTTCTCTGTATCTCTGGCACGGTATATTCAGGCATGCATTTCTCCCAAAATTCCTTATTGTAGATTCTGAAGCACTTCCCTGGTGAAGTTCTTCCAGCTCTGCCTGCTCGTTGCTGAGCCTCACTTCTGCAGTAACACCACCAGAACGTTTAGACACAACAGAAATTCTGATACACAAAACACAGCAGCAGAACTCAAAGCACATATTTAAGGTTTGAACATTATATACTGTACTCATGTTCGTTCATTACTCACTTTGATATTGGCACCACATCGAGGATGTCCAGGCCAACTCGTGAGTTGTGATTCAACTGTTTCACGAATCCACTATCAACAATATATCTTAAATAAAAAAATTTGAAAAAACAAAATCAAAAGTTCATATGGCTTGTTGGACAGGATTCACATAATTACTTCCTAAGATCTTTCCCAATTTCTTTTCCCCATCTTTCCATACAGTGGATATAAAAAATCTACACACCCCTGTTAAAATGTCAGGTTTTTTGTTATGGAAAAAAATGAAACCAAGATAAAAATTCACCTCAACTTTTTCCACCCTAAATGTGAAATTACAATGTATAAAAAAAAAAAAGTAAAAAACAACCAGAAATATTTTACGGAAAATAGGGAAAAAACCAAAAAGTTACAATAACCTGGTTGCATAAGTGTGCACACCCTTTTATAACTGGGGATGTGGCTGTGTTCAGAATGAA
>JANDJT010000071.1:20320153-20336167 GCA_024331685.1 Stegophilus panzeri
TGCTATTTTCTTATAGCCACTTCCCATTTTGTGAAGCTCAACAACCTTTTGCCACACATCACAGCTATATTCCTTGGAACAATTTCCTGTTCCTAGTCACCCAGGTGTACTAAAAAATTAAAACATCAGTGGTAATATACTTCAAATATATTTTTCTCATATGAATTCATAGAGGTGCCAATAATTGTTGCACACCTATATTTATTTATTTATTTATTTATTTATTTATTTTTAAAAAACTCTTTTGTTTGCAATTGTATATCCATGAGAGCAGAGTATTTGTGATTTTTTTTTTTTTTTTTTTTTTTAAATAAAAGATCAAAAGGTTAAACAATAAAGACAATTTTTCCACAGTATTGTTTGCTCATATTTACCAAGGGTGCCAATATTAGTGGAGGGTGCTGTATAAGCTATAAAAGGATATAAACAGGTCAAGTCTATTTTCTTACAAACAAAATAACAATTAATAGAATAAATAATCAACAGAGAAGCTGATTAATGTACCCTCTGTGAAGCAGAGTCCATCTGAGCTCATCATGTGGGTCAGGACTGGGTGTAGCCCAACAGTCATTAAGCACAAGCTCAAGGTCTTTATCCTCATGCTTTAGGACAAATACCTCCACAAATACTGGCTCCCCCAGAGCGTGCATCACAGGAGGTGCCTGGGTCTTATAGAAGTTCCTGAAAGAAGAATCTAACAAAGTCTGGTTAGCAAAACATAGGTCCAGTTTCCAAAATTGTTCTCAGCGCTACTGCTAAAATCACATTAAACATAATATTTAAATGTTGAGACGATTTCAGAAAAAGATTTTATTTGATTGTTCATTGAATGATGACTAGTAAATACTCAATACAGACCTGTGGCAAATCTCATCTGAGCACGGAGCATGCCCTCCTTTTTCAGGACGGAAGCAGTTGTTAATATCGGTGCTCTAATTTCAACAGCTGTGCTGCTGCTAGTATTGAGCAGTGCATATGTACAAGACACAGTCAGTCTGGGGGAGGAAAAGTAGTTTGTAATTAAGTAATTAAGTCTAGAGCGAGGAGTTAGAAATTTGGAGAAAACGTAAATGTGTAAGCAGAAGTACTTAAAAAGAGTGTCTCTAAATACTGATCCTTGCTTGGAGTGGGGAAACTTTACCACCACAATATTCACCCAGAATGTGATATTTCCACCATGGATCTGCAAGTCATAAAGAAGCACTCTGTTATTCAGTGAACAACCAAAAATCAATAGATAAGGTGGGGGGTTAGAAATAACCCGAGCCTCATTCATTACCCTCTGACATTCATTTTGAAAGAGTTCCATTTTCTAATAATCTTATCTACAATTTAATATAAATTCCATTTTCCCTATTTACCTGGAGCTTGAAATTAAACATTCATAAAGATTATCAAATACCCCAGCACTAGTGACAGAGCCCCGGGAATACCCCAGCACTAGTGACAGAGCCCGGGGAATACCCCAGCACTAGTGACAGAGCCCGGGGAATACCCCAGCACTAGTGACAGAGCCCGGGGAATACCCCTAGCACTAGTGACAGAGCCCGGGGAATACCCCTAGCACTAGTGACAGAGCCCGGGGAATACCCCTAGCACTAGTGACAGAGCCCCGGGAATACCCCTAGCACTAGTGACAGAGCCCGGGGAATACCCCTAGCACTAGTGACAGAGCCCCTGGAATACCCCTAGCACTAGTGACTAGTGAAACCTGTTTGCAACATGTGGGGACAGACAGATGTGCTCTGGATGGAGAATAGCTGGCTATCTACACATTGCACATTCCGCTTCCTAAGAAGTAAGCTAGATAACAATACGCGTGTGTTGATTAAGAAGCTGTAAAAGGTCTTCGGCTTACCGTTTTCTGTACGTGACAGCTGCTGTGTGAAACCCCGATGATGATAAAGTCTGGTGTATCAGTTACACCATATGAGCACCGCCCAGCCATCAGTCTAGCATTATGGTACCGACCATGCTCGTCTGCAGCGTCATTTAATATAATGTGCATTTAGTTCAATACACTGTTTTATTTTTATTATTATTTTTTATTTCTACTAATCTCAGACCAAAACCTACCTTGGACATAAATATACGTTGGCACTGGCTCACTGGAATCTTTGGAAATATACGCGAACATGTTTGGGGCTGTACATACGATGGTATCATTGCTTTCAGTTTGTTTATAAAAACACTGGACTTCACAGATCAGCACCACAGTTATTATTAACCCCAATAATGTAGGCATCTTTTTTAAAGAATATAATGTAAAATTAGGCAAATATTTTGGGTTAGTTAGTCTTTAATCCTCTAGAGTAAGAAGGATTTAAACAAAAAAACAAAGAACACAGCTGCGTGTTATTCATTCCTAATGAGAAAATTGCTCCTGGTAACGAATGAAACGCGCATGCGCAATAGCACACGTGTCTCATTTTCGGTGTGCCGGTTAATTCAGTTCCTCTGTTTGTCCGTCACTGCGAATGTATCTGTGACTGTATATGTGAGTGTACAATATGGGGTGATTCACTCCCATTGTACGTTTTTAAACCTTTTTGGGGTTGTAATGGGATTTTGCACAAATTGGAGCCAGTGCATTCGCAGTAGATACAGCCAGTCAGCCTTTCGCCCCTCCCATACAACCTTACGCACACATCCACGATGATTTATTGCGGCAGTAACAAAAAAGTAGACTTTCAGCATATGAAACACTGCTGCGAATATGGGTGGCATCCGGATATGACATCACACGCCAATGTTAAAATATACCATCTGTTCCTGTATGCAGTGACAAAGCAATCTAGGCAGTTTCTCTTTGATGTTGATTTTATATTCTTTTAAAGCTGTGTTGTATAAAACGGCATAAAACATCATCGTTCTGAAGAGGTCATGCCGTGACATGTCATTCTTCTATTGGTCTTCACGTGATATGAATTCGCAGGTCAGAGTTCACCAAACTTGAACTTGGGAACGCTGCGAAATGTCTCCAGCATTCGCATGCATATGAACGGAAGTGAATGGAGCGAAAAGTGTAGTGTGACCGTCCCTTTATTGGTTAGCACATTTGCTTCACACCTCCGGGGTTGGGGTTCGAATCCTGTCTCTTCCCTGTGTGTGTGTGGAGTTTGAATGTTCTCCCTGTGCTTCAGGGGTATCCTCCGGTTACTCCGGTTTCCTCCCTTCAGTCCAAAAACATGCGTTGTAGTCTGATTGGCATTTCCAAATTGTCCATAATGTGTGAATGTGTGTGCGATTGTGCCCTGCGATGGGTTGACACCCTGTCCAGCTGTATTAGCTGCCTTGGGTTATGCCATGAATTAATTTGCATAGATCGGTTATGAGATCAGAGCTAGCTTAGACATAAAAATGAACACACCAGAAAGACTGCAAAGAACTGCCTTTTCAGGGTCTGTTACAGTTTAAAACAAAAAAAAAATTACATGGCTTTGCTACAGAAGTGTGAAAAGCTTGAGGCTCCAACTCTGTCAATCACCTCATCAACCATACCCTTTTATTTATCACCAAATAACTCCTATAAAATCAATTTATCATGAGGAAAAATATTAGGAGAGATATCAAGGTCATTGGGGTGGATGTAGTAACAGGGGTTTAAAAGTGAGCCTGTGGTTATGTCTCTGAGGTCCTCTAGTAGCTGGCTGCAGTACAAGTTTTTAACCCCACCCCCTCCCATTTTAGTGAATGGGGACTAAGCCAAAATTACATTTTAAGTTACAGAAATTGTTTTTAGAAATATTGTTCGATTGACCTTGATGTCTTTATCTCCCCAAATATTTTCCTTATAATAATTTCATTTTATAGGAGTTATTTAGTGACAAAAGGGCATGGTTGATGAGGTGATTGAAAGTTTTGGACGTGAGAGTCAAGCATGAATGTGCACAAACTTTTCAACATGGACCTCTTGATATTTCTGTAGCTAACTGTATCATATTTTACATATCTAACAGACCCTCAGCAGGGAGTTCACTTATCGTCACTTAGTGCTGGCTCTAATGAAGTGTTGCAAAGCATTAAAACAAGATGTACCTACTGAAAATATGCTGGCAAATAGCAGTCAACATTTATACTTAAAACAACATGGCTCCATGATTTTCACTTAACTCTGACAAAAAGAAGTGACAGAAGTGACTTACTGCTAAGGTCATATGGTCAACTGTAAATTGTTATGAAATTTGGATTTCATTTATGCCATCAATTCACTCACATTGGTTTGCGAGTTATAATATCATTACAAAGAGCTAGGTTAGACATGAGCAACATACAATAAATACTGCAAAAACTCCTGAGGGTCTATTGGAACAGTTAACAGCAAAACAAGACATGACTTTGATATAGAACTGTTAAAGCTGTCAAAGATTTAAAGATGTTAAATAAAGTTTGCTGGGCTGTAATCTCAGAGCTTCAGGTCCATGTTGGAAAGTGCATGTCATTTCTAGTTTAACCCTAAACTGTCAATCACCTCATCAACCACAGCCATTTATTTATCATAAAATAACCACTTTAAAATATTTTTATCCTAAGGAAAAATATTGTGGGAGATTCCCAAAAATTATTTGTGGATGTGATGTAATTTAATAATTTAAGTTCGGCTCCTCTCCCATTCAGTAACATAGGGATGGGTGGGTTTAACAATTGTCCTGCAGCCATCCACTAGAGGGCCTCAAAGGCATTTTGGTTTTACTTTTTAAAAAATCTGCTCAGATTAGCTAATAATATTATTTGCTACTCATCTATGTAAGCCCAGTTTCACTTTGTTTGTAAATGGTTTGTATTTAAACCTATACTTTAATGTATATAATGTATTATTGATTTGTTTTATTGTGCAAATATTAGACCAAGTGGGTTACATTTCTAATGCTTGTTTCCAAAGCATAATCACCTTCTTTGTGAACATCGTAGACCTAGAGAGGCGAGTAAGCAGCTACCCGAGGAGATGGCTAGGTCTGCAAAGGAGCCTAAGCAGCATCACCCTCTGTGAAAATACCTGCAGTCTTAGGCTCCCGTTTAATTCTATAGAGAAGGAGTTCAATGTCTTGTGTGCAAGGGTGTTGCAGTATCACAACTCAAGTGAACCTAAAGCCTCTGGGGTAGGAGTGGTAGGAAAGTTCTGGACTGTAAATTTCTGGTTTGACAAAACCCACAGAAAAGAGCAGCATTAGTTCAGAGTGTTCTCCTTGAATAGGAGAGTTTTAGCAGAGCAATGGAGATGAGGAAGCAAGGTACCTCAGCCTTAGTGTCTTTGCTATGGTTGTACTGTGAACAGCTTCTCCCTTATTAACAGGTCACTGGTGGACGGCCTCCTCTACACGGTTAAAAATTTTCCTGTTAAAAAATAGTAAAGAACTCTCACCTATTAATTCAAACGATGAAGATGGGTGAAAAATCACTGTTTAAACACGTGTGGATTAACTGCATTTTTCTGTTCCCAAAATGCAATGCAGTAAAATACTGTAAATACTAAGCAATCTGTACTATAAAATACCATTATATTTCATCGAAGTCATTTCACCAACCAAAATGAACAGTAATTTACTGCATTTAAAAATAACACGATTATACTGTTGATATTTTTAATTAAATTAACAGCCATTTCTAATAGTGTAGGTAGATCCATCATTGTTCCATATTCTTTCTGTTTTTGAATAATGAATTTAAGGGTGCTCTGCAGGATGATCAAATTTTGGGATATTGTTTTGTTTTCTTTATACTGTTTGTTTAGATATATTATCTCTCTAGGGCTGTCCAGAAACAGGGATTTATATTGAGATCATGTGACACTATAATTGTACACAGGTCTTTGCTGGACCCTTGAGCAAGGCCCTTAACCCTCAACTGCTCAGATGTATAAATGTGATAAATGTACCTTTCACTTCTGTAAGTTGCTCTGGATAAGGACATATGCCGTAAAATATATTATTATAGGTCAACTCCAACTAAATATGTGATTTCAGATGGCGACTGGGTTCATCACAACTAATTTAGGGTGTTTGCAGTAATGGGGTGCAGTCATTTATTTGTAAATCATTTTTCAACCTATATTGTCGATGTCCCACCACTTAAATATTATGGGACATTAGATTAGATTCATGACCTACATTATAAAGCCTGACCTGACCATTAAACCCATATGTGAGCCTTCCTCAAAATGTTGCCACAAAGTTTGAAGCACACAATTGTATAGGATGTCTTTGTATTATGTAGCATTACCGTTTCCCTTCACTGGAACAAACTGCGAAGAACCCAGAACTGTGAACAAATACTGCAAGGCACAAGTCTACTATTAGAAATTAAGATAGCTATTTATGCTTAGCTAATGCTTTCCAAAGGAGATAGTGTATAAAAAAAAACCCTCTGCTAAGACAGCATAGACTAATATAATTTTTATTGCTTCATTGTTTTCTAGGGTCAAATCCAAACAGATCAAATCTAAGAAGGCTGATTTTGTGTCATGTTAGCGTTCTTAAGTGGTTAACATTACAGCTAGGCATTTAATTAATATTCTGCGTTAAAGTGTTTGCCCTGTGTGTTTATTAACACAAATCCACTGTGTTGTCAGACCACAGATAATTCGTAATGAGTAATGAGAACAGGCACAAGTGAAAACCAAGCAAACAGTAGAAACGTAAAGATACTCAAAGGTACAAAAACTAAAAGAAAAAAAAAAAGAATAAACTAATGCTCAGGATAGACAAGAATGCAAGTCAAGATTTCACAGTACGGTGTATTTACACATTTAATTAATCCATAAATGTATTGATCCATCCAAACAAGTTTAGTTTTTGGTTTGTCAAATTGTTTTAGTTAACTAAAAAAAAAAAAAAAAAAAGAAGTTTAAAATCTTTAAAATAAATACATAATCAGTCCAAAAAATGCACAAAATCCCTTATTTAGTTTTATTAAAATAATTTCTCCAACAAGACAAGGTTGTGCTGTATAATTTTATTTCAGTAAAAATCACTAAGCCATAAGAGCTTTTCTCTGACTGTCACCCGGTATCTTCTGTTGCAGCTTCTCTCTATCTTCCCACTGGCCTGGGTCTGTGTAACCTTGATTAGGTTAAACTGCATCTCTAATCTAACGGTTTTTACAAAAACAAAATTACATACAATGAAAATCGTTTGACTTGTGATAATTTGAAGAACATTCTCTCTCTAACAGACGTGCACGCTGAAGGCAGAAGGCCTCATAGATCTAAAAACGAGCCTCAGAGGAAAGCTTTTTAGCTTCATAAATTCTGCATTAATCAGAAACTCAGCACAAAATCATCAGACTCAAAAGAAAGCATTAAGGACCTATTTATTGATAGATTTATTATTTATCTTCACAAGAAAAAAGGTCTCAAAAGTGTATAACTGGTGATGATTAAGTCTGATAAAAAATGAAAGAAATCACACTCATACATGACCTCAGACATCTTTACGCAGTAAAACCAGAACCATATAGACTATTTTCTTATTAAGTCACAAATCCAGTGGAACAATACCATTACAGAATATTACAGTACATAAACTTAAACAGGCATGTTTTCAGTGAGTTGGAAGATGACTGTTTATTTATTGTTGGCTGGAGTTTGGTCATATAATGGATTTTTGAACTGATATTCTGCTGGAGAGAAATGAGAGAGAGAGAAAGAAAGAAAGAGCGAAAGAAAGAAACATATATAAATGTTCTTGTGTAATATTTTAAGTGTACATAGTGATTTTCCAAAAATGTCTCATCAATGTCTAGTCTTTATCTGTGATATTTATCATCTAACAGTGTTTAGTTCCCCGAAATAAAACATTTCATAATTCTAATAATAATAATCAAAAAATTGTAATATATAGAAATGTGCTGTTCACAATGTACTGTTAATAGAGAACAAATGTACATCGAATGTGGACATATAACATCATTAATTGTATCTTCATTTATTTTAGATTCAATGATGTAGCTTCCATTTCAATAATTGAGGCAACAGCTGTGCTAGCACAGTCTCATTTATGCAGGCCTAATTATTTGAATATATGCTTAGCATAACTCTGTATTGTGAAAAAGGAAGCCCTTTTGTATTTATATTTTATAAATTGATATTTTCCTCTTTTTTTTTTTTTTTTAAATCACAGCCATATGTATCAGCTAAACACAAAATGTCTTTGCATGTCTAGTGCTAAAGACTCCCTAAAATTCATCATTATTTAAAAAAAATGGTCAAGAAACCTGTATTGGACCAATTGAGATGGAATGACCCATTACTGTTTGAGTCCAAATTATATTAGCAGTATCATGAGCATTCACAATGTTATCAAAATATGGTTGTATTGTGAAATGTTACTTGTTGTAGTATACTTTTCAACATAGTAGTCATTATGTAAGAAATAACAGATTGTGCGGTTACATGAAAATAAAGAGCATCTAAGTTCCTGTGTATGGTGAAACCAAATAATGTATTACAAGCCCAATTCCGAAAAAGTTGAGTTATTTGAAAATTCAGTTCACTCTGTACTATATTGAAAACACATTAATAACACATTATTTGATGTTTTACTTTGTGAATTTAATTTATTTTTGAAAATATACACTCATTTCAAATCTGATGACTACAACAAGCTCCAAAAACGTTGACAGTGACGTCTGAGGGATCGGACATCACAAGCATTCAGAAGTGGTTTTTGGCCTTGCCCTTTACACACCTGATTCCTTGAATCTTTTAATTATATTGTACACTGTAGAAGGTGAAATGCCCAAAATCCTTCCGATTTGTCTTTTGGGAATGTTGTTCTCAACGTGTTGGATTATTCTTGACGCATCTGTTGGCAGATTGCCGAGCCTCGACCCATCCTTACTCTTGAAGGACTAGGCATTTTTTGGAGGCTCCATATATACTATGATTAGACGATTGCCTCACCTTTTTCACATCACCTTCTTATTTCAACTTGTCACATCGCTATTAATCCTAAATTGCCCCAGTCCCAACTTTTTTGGAACATGTTGCATACATATATTTCAAAATAAATGCTTATCTTCAAAAAATTATGCAGTTGATTTAAGTAAAACATCAAATACCTTGCCTTTATATGTTTTTTTGTTTAAATACAAGTCAAAATACATTTACAAATCACTCCTCTTTGTTTGTATTAGTATTTTCGATACTGTCCCAACTTTTTCGGAATTTCGGGGTTGTAGAATGAGCGCATTAATATAAACTGGGACTACTGTAAGAGCTGCATGGTTCTACAAAAATAACACACAGCTTCTGACCAATCGGATTAGAGAATTTAACAACACTGTGGTATAAGGGTATAATTGATTACTAAACTCTTCAGTGGTGTCAGTGTACCTTTGTCTTTGTTTCTGTTCCTAGCACAGCGAGACTTGTCTATCTGTGACTGATTGGCTAGAACATAAAAGAACAAGATGGTTTTTATTGTTTGTATACAGTGGATATAAAATATCTACACACCCTTGTTAAAATTAAGGACCTAGTCAGATCTTTTTCCACCTTTACTGTGATATAGCAACCAAAGAAATTGAAGTGAAATATAAACAGAAATGCTTTAGGGGGGAAAATAACTTTACAGTGAAGTGATTCTGATTGACCCCAAATAAAGATCAGCTGTTTTTGTAGGATTTTCCTGACATCATCTTGGTTTCATCTGACTGCTGAAGCCATGGTCTACAAAAAGCGTAAAAAGCATGTATGAGATCTCATTGTCAAATGGTAGAGGGGTACAAAGTCATTTCCAAAACCTCCAAAAGACCTATGGCAACATTAAAGGAACTGCATGAATAGATGCCAAGTAGTGGTCACTCTCTAAATGTGACAACAGTCTTTTGTGTTCTTTACATGCCTGGGCTATAGGGTAGGGTATTTAGACAGAAGCCCTTTCTCAGGACTTCTTCCAAGGTAGAACTTTTGTGGCATAATTCTAATTAAAAAGATAGCTTATAACCCAAGGAACACCATTCCCATGATGAAGCATTCTAGTGGCAGCATCATGCTATGAGCCTGCTTCTCTTCAGCTGGGACTAGGGCTCTGTCCTGTTGTCTTCAGGAAACAGTGCACAGGAGATCCCTTTGCAATTTGATAGATCTGTAACATTTTTGCAAGGAACAGTGGATTAAAATAGCCAAATCAAAATGGAAGACTAAATGTGGTATTACAGGCAAAAGGTGTTTTAACAAAATATTATTTAAGGGGTGTACACACTTATGCAACCAGGGTATTGTAAGTTTTCTTCTTCACATTAAAGGTGGAAAAAGATCTGACAAGATTGATCTTGGTTTCATTTTATCACAAAAACCTACTATTTTAACAGGTGTGTAGAATTGTTATACCACTGTAATCATTTTCAGTGTATTGCTACCAGTAAAAATAATCAAATACTAAAGAAGTGAAAAATTAAGAAATGTTAACCTACCATAGTACAATCCTTCTGAACTTGGTTGCTGATTTGGCATTTTTCTGAATCCTGCTGATGATGATCATGCGTTTCAGTCACCTTGTTTGGTAATTTTATAGGCAATAAATGATAAATATGCTGATAACAAATAATGAATTACCTTTTGGGGGGAATTTTGACTTTTGATTGGGATTGTGCTCATCATTTTCTTAAAAACAGAGAAAATTAATAGTTTTTTAAAAAAACTTGCATCATAGTGATTGATAGCAGGTAGTAGTCGGGCAAGAACAGATAAATATGACCAATATCTAGTGATTATTATTTCAGGGCAATGTCAAATACATTTTAAACACCATTTAGAATGGTACTGTACTGAGTAATATTTTTATTGTACTGTATTTCTGTGAACATGATTAATTAAATGGGTAGGAAAAAATAAACAGGAATAAAAGCTTACCATAGACATCATTGTCATGGTAACCTGGAAAAAAGATCAACAAATTTAAATGTAATAAACCACTTAAAAACAATTACAATAAATAAATTGCTTGACTATCACCAATAAATAGTTGTGTTATTTCTTAATTTTCTAAATTTGCACATTTCTTAACTGATTCATTAATTTTTGAATTGTCAATTGACTGATCAAATAATTCATTAAATATTTAGTGGTTCAAATGGGTTTTCATAAGATTTTCCACCTGAAAACCATTAATTGTCTGAGAAAAGTCACTTCCATGTTCAAAATGAACTGGTTAATGCATAACAAGCAGAACAAAGACTTTTGCTAGTAACTTGCTAGTCAGCTAGATACAGTATGTCAGTTAGCTTGCTCCTCCATACGACAGCCTAACCTATTCCCAATGCATAGCTGTGTTTTTATTTAAGCAGACAAGTGTTAAAATGTGATTAGCACACTGCAGGTGATGATATAATAATATGGATGGTGTCTTGATTGGAATGCCTGCCAAGGTTCATATCTGGTAACAATGCTTCTGAATAAAAGGAAGTACACTAAAAAATGTGATCATTTCTAATACAATATTTGTGATTCCCTTACCTTGCATATCTCTCTCCACATGGTGTTCAGCAGGGTACTTTCTGTCAGTATCATAATACTGATCATGACCACTTCTTCTCTCAGTGTTTACATAATCCTCGTCCTGCTCTTCCCTCATTGTATCTTCATCCTGGCCAGAAAACTCTTCTCCTGGTGCGTTTTCATAATCCGCCCCATGTGTATCACTCTCTATGTCTTCATACTCACCATCACACTCATCAACCATGGTGCGCTCAACACGATCTCTATGTTCTGCCTCCCTTTGTTCTTATATAATATAATCACCAAAGATGTCATGAGGTCAAAGGTCATCAACTTGCTTTCATAAAGATATAGAGATGACGACAAATAGTGCTCACCTTGGTTGACGTAATAAGAATCAGATGCACTTTTTAGACACTTTCCTGCTAACACAGAGAGAACATTGTCACAACTGTATTTCCAGATCAATTACAGTAAATGGTATTGTATATGTGCACTAATGTTGTGTACCTTACTTGTGTTTCTCTACAATTATGATCTCTAATGAAAAGTGAACTGCAAGTCATTTACTGTAAACTCTATAGTAATTTACTGGCAGCAGAGTAAAGTGCTTTAAATTCACAGTAAATAACTGAAATATATTTACAGTACTGTAATATCTTTACAGGTGATTTGGGTAACTTTTAAATAGTTTATTACTGTTTTTTTCCATTAATATACTGTAAATTTTTCATGTTAAAAAATGTGTAAATATAATTACAGTATAATATAAAACATAATCCATTTGCTCATTTGGCTGATGCTTTAATAATAAAAAAGAACTGAGCAAAAGGTTAAGGGGCTTGCTCAAGAACTCAACCACTGCAGTGGTAGAACTGAACACATGAACTTCTAATCTGTAACCTTAACCACTGAGACACCACAACTGGTGCAACTAATTTGCACTGATTTAAGCACCTCTAACGCTGAATTCAAGGTCAACGCAAGGAGAGGTTTTACCATTCTCACCCCTGCCAAAAATATTAGATATCCCACTATGCACTGTGTTTTCTAGTATTTTACTGTAAACCAATGTACTGCTCTAACTGCCGAATCGTTTACAGTACAATCCTGTTTAAAAAAAACATAAATATTGTAAATTTACAGCATTTTTTTTTTTTACAGTGTACAAAACGTAAACCCCAGAGACAAGTATACCTATACGGGAACATTCCTATATGAACCAATCAAATAGAAATAGAAAATGCTCACCTCTGAATTTATAGATAAGACTAAATACAGTCACAAGCAGAATAAATATTCCAACTCCAGCAGCAATGTAGTACCATGGGAAATTTAAGCCTGCAACCACAAAATGACCATAGTTTCAGCATAGTGGCATAGTAAATACATTAGACAATTGCTATATTAATTGGGTGAAGGGGTGGTTGGGATATATATATCTTTCAATGATTTAAAAAATAAAACAGCAGTTTTTATTTTTGGCATCTGTAAGATACGGTCATGAGGGTGAATTATTTACTCTATTATCCTTTCCACCCAAAATGCGTTTAGAGGACAAATTAAAAGTAAATAGTTGAAGCACACATTGTCCAATCAATGTATAAATTACAACAAAATGATAGATGACAGAACTGTAAGGTTTTTTTGGTTTTTTTTGTTAGAACAAACTTTTCTGTTTAATATATATTTGGTATGTGGAGGAAAAAAGTCATGACCCCAAAAAGGACATTATGGACTTGAAACACTTAAAAAATGTAGAAATCACAAATGCAGCTGCTTATTTGTGTTTATGTTTGTCGGCATAATTTGTTTTCCCCACATCATTCTTAATATGCCATCAATGAGACTTTGTGATATAATGCATTGCTCAACCCTAATAGTTTCATTGTCAAGCTCATTCTCTCATTCACTCACTTTCAGTAATCACTTTATCCTGGTCAGGGTCATGGTGGAGCTTTATTTCGACTCTCTGGCACTCGCGGCTCAGCCGACAGCAGTAGATGCCCACGTCAGAGGCCTGAAACTGATGAATGAGGATGGAAAAGTTTCCTCTGTCAAACAGGAAGGGGAATGCTGTCAATCTGCCATCCCTGGGATCCTCAAAGGTGACATTTCCAGGAGACCTGATGCTCAGAAGGCTGGAAGTTTGGCTCCACCTGGCTTCTTCGGTTTTTCTACTTTTCAAAAGGCCACATGGGAGCAAGACCTCCGAGCCCAGCCGAATGTTGAGAGTAATGCTGCTACATGACTCTGAACAATTTAATCCTGAACAAAAATAGGGAGCAACATGATGTGCATCAAAAATTAAATTCAGAACATGTTTGTCACGTACAATCATTTACAAATGGAGTCATATAATGGCACGTACAATGCGAATTCATTCAACCATTTTCACTATAAGCACATAGAGCTCTAGGTATAAAGTGGGTTTTATGATTATCTTTAATTTGTCACAAAGATAAAAAAAAAAAAAAAAAAAAGAAAAAAAGAGAATTTTCCACTCACCATATGGCACAAGGGCACTGAAAAATGTTAACAGCTGAACAAAATATTTCACACGCATGTCCTACCCATTACCCACACCAATTTGCTATGACACATGTAAGAAGCAGAGCACAGAAACAGTCCATCCTGTAGGTGGCTGTCCTCTTTCACTTCCTGAGACACCCACGTTTTAAGCCTGTATATGGACACTTGCTAAAGTATAATACGAAACCTGTTTATCTAGGGATTCTAATTAAATTCATATTTGAATAATGTTTGTTACACTGCTTACAAAAGCCCAAACAATATGTGCTCTATTTAGAACATCAAAACCGCATCATATTTAAATGAAATTTTATTACACATTTGCTGCAGTCACTACTGTTGACAGGTTGTAAGTGGCAGAGTTCACACTTTCTGAGGCAGTATTTCACCGTAGCTCGTATCCAGAACTTCACCACATCCTGTCATACAGAAAGGTTGATACAATCTGTACATATAACTAGACCAGTAAACAAATGCATTGAAAAAAAAACAAACAAAAAAAAAAACAACACTTTTTCTAACAATTTAAAGATTTTATAAATTATATTCGGTTAATTGCTTGCGCTGTAACAAGTGCTTATTTATTTGGTTATTAAAGTGCTCAAGTGCTTATTACAATACAGGTAATAGAAAATTGTACTTCACTGTAAGAATCATAAGAAAAGCTATTGTTTTTACAACTGTCAGCTCGGCCCAAAATTTTAAACTGATTTAATTAATGAAACCAAGGCATTTAGGTTATGAAATAACCTCTGTGAAATGCACACCCTACTTTCACTTCAGCTTTGCAGCACAGAGTGCATGAAAACCACACAATCATTTGGTCCATTTTGAAAGCTGCAAACCACTGTTTCCTTTAAATGCTATTTATTGGTTTTGTTACTTCTTCTGCAACAATATACATGGAGATTACGTGACAATTATTGCTAGTTTATAGTGAGCACAAATGATCTTTGGCATATTGATTTGCCTCCCCTTGCCCCCACCCCCACAGTGTTATAAACTACTGATTTTATACTATATAAAATATATTTAAAAAAAAGGCCTAATAAGAAATTCTCCAACAACTCTGTTTCCAAAAGGTGAGTGCAGCAATTTTTATAATAACATTACATTAAAAAAGCATTTCTCTTTCTGGAGCTTTTGTTTCAAGCTCCATTTTTACACAACACTCAGAGTAATAAGTTGACAACAAACAAACACACCAGCGCCCTCATGTGACTGTGTTAACATGAGTGTTTTAGTGGCTTCTTTCTTAAAGATGATTTTTTTTTTTTTTTTAAATTAGTGAATTAGTTTTATACCGCAACACTGTTGATTTCACAGATCTGATCAGTCAGAAGGTGTCAGCTCAGACTGTTCTGGCTGCAAGACAAATCTCAGGTTTATATCACATTACATTTTACATTATCCAATGTATCACATTATCTGCTTTTATCCAAAGGAGCTTACAAATGAGGAAATACAAGCAAAGCGATATTATCAAGCGTAGAACAATACATGTAGTGCTACCATACAAGATCTTTTAATTGAGTTCTAGAGAAGCAAAGTGCGCAGTTGAGGTGTATGAGCCGGTGTAAGGTTTTTTTTGTTTTGTTTTTTAATAATGGGGGGGGCAAGTTCAAGGTCAGTTATGTGTTCATGGAAGAGGTGGGTCTTTAGCCATTTTTTGAAGATAGTGACAGATTCTGCTGTCTGGATTGAAGTTGGAAGTTCATTCCAAAACTGAGGGACAGTCAGTTTGAAGGTTCTGGAAAGGGACCTCATGCTTCGCTGAATAGGCACTACCAGGCGTTGGTCGTTAACCGATCGTAGATTGCGCGAGGGAACGTAAACCTCAAGGAGAGTGTTGAGATAGGGGGTGCTGTTCCAGACAAGGTCTTGTGCGTGACCATCAAGGCCTTGAATTTGATGCGGGCGGCTTCAGGACGCCAGTGGAGAGATATGAAGAGGAGTGTGACATTTACTTTACATTTATTCATTTAGCAGACGCTTTTATCTAAAGCGACTTACAAATGAGAAAATACAAGCAAAGCGATATATCA
>JANDJT010000071.1:20363087-20374298 GCA_024331685.1 Stegophilus panzeri
GATTTTTTTTCAAATGATTTAAAATGTAAATTGTTTTGTCTTCTGGGAAAATTTTATTATTTTTTTTTAATCTTATGTAGCTTCTGAAGAGCAGTAGTAAATGCAAAAATAAGAGCTTTAAATAAAACAATAATTTACAAAGATCATCCTGTTCAAAAGTTTACACCCCCCTGGCTCTTAATGTAGTATCGTGTTGCCTTCTTGAGCATCAGTGAATGTTTGCACCTTTTGTAATGGTCGTGTACGAGTCCCTCAGTTGTCCTCAGCATGAAAATATGGAACTCAACATCATATAGCCGCTATTGGAAAGGGGTTAAATATGCAAAAGATGCTGGAAAAACAAAGAATGTGTAGGACCAAGGACAGGACAAATTAGGTACTCATGAACAACTATCAAAAAACATAAAAACAGTCGTTGATCCTCCAGGTAACAACACACAGTATTAAGAATCAAGTGTATGTAAACATTTGAACTGGTTCATTTGTGTAAATTCAGTTATTATTGTGTCTTGTGGACTATATGTAAACATCTGTTATGTGAAATAAATTATTCAGGGCAGAACTAAATAAAAAAACAATGCAATTTTTATAATCACTCTTATCTTTTTGAAATTCTGATTCTGCAAGGGGTATGTAAATTTATGAGCACAACTGTAGATATATAAAGGGTTCATTAAAAATATAGCACTAATACAGTGATTTTCTATTCTCAGGTGGGGCCAGAGGTTCTGAATACACCAAAGGCAATACAAGAAATGATAGAGATAGCTGGCAGTGATGAACGGTTTTTCAATGTTTCTAATTATGCAGCCTTAGAAAAAATCCTTTCTTCTTTGGAAAAAAGCATAATTGGGATTGAAGGTAAGTTATTTGAAAATAAATGCAAATCACTTGTGCTTGTTAATAACTGATCAATAAATTATGCCTCAGCACTGCTGAATTTTCACATTGGTCAGAACACTGCTGATTTTACAGATTTATATTAATGCGCTTGTTCTAAAATGTTATAATTTCTATTCTAAATGTGTTAGTTAACAGTGTTGGCACATTGTAACAGTTAGTAGGTCTTCTGCTATGGGAGAGAATTCAGGATAAAAGACTGCATTTTGTGGTTTCTCTATAACATGACAAGGTGCATTTTATTGTGTTATTAACTTCGAGAGAGGAAAAAAAACTTATTGTGGAATGTCCACAACATTAATTGTAAATATAAATTGTTAGTGTATGATGATTTTCTTTTTATTAAAATGTTTTTTATTTTTATATTTTTATATATATATATATATATATATATATAACATAACACATAGTGTATATTGCATTTGTTGGTAAACAAGTGGAATAAAACAAAAAACACTTCAGGACATCCTATGGATTGCTAGATTTTGATGAATGAAGCATTGCTGAATTGTACTTTTTTTTCAGCAAACATTTAGTCAAAACCTTTTCACTGTGCAATAATAAACTCTGTATTTAATTTACAAATATAGTGTTGCCTCACACTTTTGACTTGTAGTCTTACAGTTGACCCATATATATAATTTTTTTTTTTTAAAGGGTTTTTTTTGTCTAATATGGTTTTTAGTTTTGATTAAAATACTGCAGATGTTTTTCAGGGTGTTTTTGATTGATTGTCTCTTCTATCAGGCATACAGAAGGGAGCAGGATTTGAATTTCAGCTTGCAGAGGCTGGATTTAGCTCTCACTTTACCCATGATGTAAGTGCCAGATATTACTCATCAGTTATAGCTGGAGATTATATAAAGGACATAGAGTAACTGCTTTTGTTTAAAAGTTGTTATGAAGTCAAGTTTGTCCTTATACACAATATACAATTACATACCATCTCTTTCAACCTGTAGGGTTCGATCCTTTTTGGTGCTGTAGGGGCCTATGACTGGAGTGGAGGGATCATTGTGAAAAAAAATAACGAAGAGCCTGTGGCATTTTTTAATGCAACTAAGGAAGAACCCAGATTTTCCTATTTGGGTATGATCAACAGAAAGCATGAATGTTAAAGAAAATTGTTCAGTAGATCTCATCCTAAAGCTTTTTTGGTAATTTTAGGTTACAGTGTGGCATCTGCACATCTGGAGAAGAAAACACTATATATATCCGGGGCGCCCAGGTACAACTTGACTGGTTCAGTATTTATTTTTGATGGGACCAATCAGGATTTGCTAAAAGGAGATCAGGTTTGAATAAATAAATACATTTACTTTTTTTTTAAGATAAAAATAGTCATTTGACAATAACTGACATACATATTGGTTCTACAGATAGGGTCTTATTTTGGATCAGTTCTATGTGCCTTGGACATCAATAAAAATATGGAGACAGATTATCTTCTGGTTGGAGCGCCGCATTTCCATGTAAAAGGGGAAGAGGGCAAAGTGCTGGTTTACAAACTGAATAAAGTATGTCTACTAATTACATCTTTCCTTCCAAATATTTTTTTTCATTTTGTCTCCTTTTAAATTAACCATTCAATGGACTGCTCCTGCAGGGAAAATTTGAGAAAGAAGCTTCTGAATTGCGTGGACTAGCCCAGTACTCGTATGCAAGGTTTGGCTCTGCCATAGCCAATATTGGAGACATTGACGAGAACCATTTCAATGATGTGGCAGTGGGAGCTCCTCTTGAAGAAGATAACACAGGAAGTGTCTACATATATAACGGATTCGAGGATGGGATAAAGCACCAGTTTTCACAGGTAGGCTATACAGTGCTTTGCATAAGAATTGACCCCCTTGACCTTTTCACATTTTGTAATTTTACAACCTGAAATGGAATAATTGGGCTGCTTTTTTTTTTTTTTTTTTTTTTTTTTTTTTGCGCGCTATTTGATTTACACAACATTGAAGGTACAAAATAATTTTTTATTGTGACACAAGTTAATAAAACAAGAAATTCCAGACATTTTTGTGGGTTGCATAAATATTCATGCCTCTGTTTCAATACTGGGTAGAACCACCTTTGCCTTCAATTACAGTTGTTGACTTTGCATCTTTGGCTGCAATTAAAGTTATCTAGGATCTGTGTGTTAGTTTTGCATCTTTAGATTTGGATCCTGATATTTTTGGCCAGTTCTCTGCAAAATTGCTCTAGCCCTGTCTGATTGGATGGAGACCATTTGTAAATAGCAATTTTCAAGGCTTGCCACAGATTCTCAAACAGATTGATCTGGGCCATTCTAATCCATTCTTGATTTTGAACCACTCCAGTGTAGCTTTGGCAGTATACTTAGGGTTGCTGTGCAGCTGGAAGGTGAACCTCCCCATAAGATGATGCTACCAGTACCATGCTTCAATGTGGGGATGTAGTTCTAAGGGTGACAAGTAGTCTTGGGGCTCAGCTAATGTCATGAACAAAAAAGTTAGATTTTGGTCACATCAGCCCAGGGAACCTTTTTCCACATGTTTGCTCAGTCTCCAACATGATTTTTGGCAAATTGAGATTGCATATGGCTCGCCACTTGACCTGCGAACAGCTTTTTCTATCTGAGCTGTGAATCTTTTCAGCTCCTTCAGAGTTACCCATATTTTTTTTTTTCCATTTGTAAATAATGGATTTAATGGTGATGTTCAAGTAAAACCTGATCTATACTTTTTAATAACTTTGTCTCAGACCTCTTTTTAATAGCTCCTTGGTCTTCATGATGCTGGTTATTTAGATAGGTTCTCTTACCAAATCTGGGGATTTCCAGGAACAGGTGATTATGCAAAACTTTAATTGCACACGGGCGGACTCCGTTTAAATAACGTTGTCATGTCTGATTATAACTGGTTGTTATTTAGAGATCTCGCAGCAATGAGTATTCAGTGGTTGAAGGCCTGGATCTCATTAGATTGTAATCCTCTGCAAATAATAATGCACCATTATCGGATTATTGGACAATTATGTAATCTCATTACACAACAATATTATTTCTGAAGAACTGTATTATGTGTATAGCCAAGTAAAGCCTACTATTTCTTGCGTAATGAGGTATTGCTCATAGTCAAAAAGCGATTGAATATGAACGTCATTTTTCATGACTGATCATCCAAATGACCCGTTTCAGCTCACTTGTTTCTTGTTTATTTTGAGTGAGTGATTTTTGTTTTTCTTCACAGAGAATCACACCATCAGACTTTGGAATGAAACTTGTGCATTTTGGCCAGGCAGTGAGTGCCATGTCTTTCTCAGAAAAAAACAAGACACCACTAATCAGTGTTGGGAGTGAAGGAGCCTTAACTGTCTTTCAGTGAGTATAGAAAATAGCATTGTAGGAATTAGGTGTAGAACAAAACAAAAAAAACCCTCATGGTATGACAACCCAGTATCACACTTTTAGTATATGACAGTGTGTCCTACTTCATCAGTTTTCAAAAAGGATGTTGTGGTTGTTGATTGTTCTTTAAAATACAATAAAGGCTACTGTGGTTTGTAATGAATGGTTATAAGCTACAATTTTTTGGGACATAAAAATATCACATTTTTAAATATACATAATGTAACATTTGGGAACTGCATCCTTTCTAAACAGAAAAACACTATTGTGAGCATTTTGTATCATGTGTTGTGCGGTGTCATTCTGAGCCACATGGATTAATCATGGGGAGTTTTACAGAAAGAAGGTTACTACTAACCCCAATCTGTTAATCTCAAGCAAGTTACTTTATGTTGACACGATCCAGAGACAAAGCAACAGGTGACCGTCCAATTTCGTTCGGTGTGTGACACAGAGATGTGATTTCACAGACACCAGCCTGCTACAAAGTGACAGTGGAACAAGAATCTGAATTGAGATTTTCTTAATTCTATGAAATTTAGGTATGACACAGTAAAGCAACAAACCTGAAAGATTGATCAAACAGTTCCTCTGACCAGTCCTATGCCATTTGTGGTATGACGATTCTTCAGTTCCCCACTCACAATTTTGGTTCCTATACCTCCATTTTGTTCGCATTGCATGTGCTATATACACTGTGTGGCCAAAAGTATGTGGACACCTACGCTTCATACCCATATGTGCTTGTTGAACCTCATATTCCAAAGTTAGACCCCCTTTTCTTTTATAACAGCCTCTAATCTTTTGAAAAGGCTTTCCACTCAATTTTTGTATGTAGCTTTGACAATTTTCCCATGAAGCCAAAATAAAGATGGGAGACAATCAAGTTAATAAAGAAATATTTGGGAGGGTGCCAGACAAACCAGTGTAGAAGGATGGGGGTGAGATTTGACCTAGGTAGAAGATTAGATTGCAATTAGGTTCCAGTTATGGAAATCATGGATCTATAAGCAAAAACATCTTATATTATCACTGAGGGCAGTGGTAGCTCAGTGGTTAAGATGATCGACTACTGATTGGAAGGCTGTGAGTTCAAATGCCAAGCTGACACTGCTGGGCTCTTGAGCAAGGCCCTTAACCCTCAACTGTTCAGTTGTATAAATTAGATAAACGTAAGTCACCCTGGATAAAGGTGTCTGCCAAATGCAGATTAACTTCATTGAATTAATATAACTGTTTAATTTATTTAAAAATACTTCAGAAGTACTGAACATTAGTTTAGGCCATATAATCTATAAACACTGAATAAACTAATCAGGTTTTTTTTCTCGAACGTGTAGTGGTTTCACAGTTTAAATGAACTTTAATTTCAAGTTAAAATTTAGGGTTTTTTTTTAAACCCCCATTCTGAAATACACCCCCTCCTTTTTAACAAATGAATCCTTAGCACTTGAGCTTTGATATTATAGCCGTTTTTTTGTTTTCTATATTACAGTATACCTCTAATCATTTACCCCTGTAAATGATTACATTCCTAATAAAAAGTTGACTTTAAAAATAAATCACCAAAATAAATTGGTTATAAGATGCATTTGCTTATTTGCGTTCATTATTTAATGGATTCATTGTGAGAAGAGAGATGACGATAAATGTGTAATGTAATTTTTATTTCACTTCTAGGACCATTCCTGTTATCATTATTAAACCAAAATTAAAAACTGATCATAAGGTAATTACCCTTGATAAGCAGAACAATGATGAATCAAGCAAATTTGACACAAGGCTCCAAATTTGCTTCAATGCACCAAAAGGAGAAATTAAGTGTAAGTAGTCATACCCAAACATAAATGTGTCAGTTTAGTCTTCTGTCTTTCTTTATTTGATTGATTTCCATTTTTAATCATTTCTGTCTCCCACACTTCATCCCTTTAGCCCGTGAACTACCACTTGAGTACAATATTGATTTGGACTCGGGAAAAGAACAAAAGCGACTGATTCATACCAAACCTCATGAAGCGAGAATGAAGTTTATTTTGACAAATTCCCAAACCTGCACTGAACGGATAGATCTGAAATATGTGGTAAATTAATGTGAATCTCTTGATCCTTGATTCCCATGTTTAAAAACTTAAAACGCTTTGATTTAATAAAGCTTTCTTCCTCTTCTCCTCCTTCTCCTCCTTCTTCTCCTCCTTCTTCTTCTCCTACTTCTCATTATCTGTTTGCAGGGCTGCTCTGACTGTTTCTCACCTATCAAGATTAGGGTGAATTTTACATTAACCCCATCCACTGGATTACCTATTCGGGTTCTTGATGCATATAATCCAAAAGAGGCCATAGAAGAGGTGAATATGAAAAACTGTGAATTAAATATTAAACCAAGGTGGTAAATTGTAGCATACAAAATTTCTGGGGGAACGGAACATTCCTCATCAACTGTACAAACAAAGTTTTTGAACTTGTAAGTGGTGAAACCATTTATATTAAGCAGTCAATATTCAGTCAATGAGTGTTGCACATGGGTTTTTAAACATTTTGAGGGTTAAAATTGTACCCCATTTTAAGAGTCCAAAATTCTCTTCTCCCCATCCATACTGTTGGGTTTTTTTTTTTGTTTATTTGGTTTTTTTTAGAAGGAATTATAGACCTCCTATGTTTTCATTGCTGTAAAGCTGTCCACAGAATATTATGTAGCTTTTAAGATTATAATTGATTTTAACAAATCTATTTAATGTTTTTCTTCACTATCACTCTAAGATAGTAGAAAATAGTTAAAAAAAAAAAATAGTAGTGTATAATGTGTCTATAGAAAATTGCATGCAGTATATATTGGATAGGTGGAGAGATCAATAGATGTTGAGCATTGGTAGCTGAGTAAGTAGTTCAGTGGTTAAGGCATTGGGCTACTGGGCTACAGCACCACCAAGCTGCGAATGTTGGATCCTTGAGTATTACCATTAACCCTCAACTGCTCAGCTGTATCCTAGCTCAGTTGTAATTTGCTTTTGATAACAAGCATCAGCCTAAGGTAAATTAACAGTCCAGTCCAATTTCTTGTTTTAAAAAGGAATAAAGAAATGCACAAATGTCTGTCTTATTTTTATGGTTCAGATTACGTTTGAAAAGGAGTGCAGCAGTCAACACTGTAAGGCTAATATTTCATTGGTTGACTCAAAACTCAGGTGAGGCTGTCATTATGTCAGCTTTTGAAATCCTAGTCCTGCAGACCCCTTTTTAAAATGACTATTTTAATGCTGACTATTTTTTTTTTCCCATCATTATAGCAATGACATTTTAATAATTGGCTCCAGTCAAACCTTGGATATAAAGTTTAATCTTGTGAACTTTGGGGACAATTCCTATCTGACCACTCTGACTGTGAAATATCCCGAGATATTATCTTATAAGGTAAACCACAATTATCCTTAATCTGGTGGGGTTTTGACTTGAAAACCACACTGATTGTGCTTAATTTCAGTTGAATGTTAACTATTTGTGTTTTTACAGAAAGCTGATGGCGGAACATGTGAAAATAAAAATGACAACCATCAAATAGTGTGTAAAATTTTGCATCCTATATTCAAAAGGGATAAACAGGTATTACTCAAGCATGTTGTGGCAATACAATCTAAATTGTTTCACAAGATTTGACTTTTTAATATAACTGCTATTCTTTTTTTTTTTTTTTCCACTTTGCTGCTATAGGCCAATGTTATTATCGCTTGGCAGCCTATCAACAGAAACTCAAACCGCTTAGTTGCAATTACTGCTGTCTTAACAGGGTTGGCACCTACACTTGTATTTTAATTGAGAAAGATTTCTGTGTGTTATGTTGTACTGAAATATTTTATTAATCTATATATATTTTCAGTGGAAATAATGGAACTGAGGAACTTGCTCGTAGGAACTATAATTTCGCTGTGAAGAAAGTCCTTGCAGTTCAGCTTATTGGGTAAGGAAAGATTATCATTTAAAAAAATATTTTTACAACTTTGTGTACTTAATTCTATTGTTTACAGGCAGTTATTTTTTTGTTTTTTGTTTTTTTAACAGCACAGCCAAGCCAAACAGACTGAATATTACAGAGGGTGAAGAAAGGATAAAACAATTGCTACATTTCACTTTTAAGGTAAAAGTTCTGAATTGTAAATTGATTCAGCTCTGAGAATTCATTTCTGCTGTAGGGTAATGGGTCATATTCTGGTCACTTTTAACATTCAGAACTCGCTTGTCTCTCTTATATTTGCAGCTGCTGGGTGAAACCAAATATAATGCCAAAATAAATGTGACAATAACAATTGTAAAGCAGACACATAAAACTGACCTCATCATCAAGAGCGTTGAACCAAAGGTACAAACAGTCATGAGAGGTTTCATTTGATGCAGTTTGTACTAACATGAGGATATGTTTTTGATTGAGACTACAAAGGACTTCTCCAATCACTCTGGATAAAAACATCTTTTAATGCAGTTAATGTAAAAATGTAGATGAAGGTATCTGAACAAACAACTTTCCCGTATGTACATTCTAACATTGCTGTTTTCTTACTGGTAGAACTGTTCATGGCCCTCTGACGGAATTGTTAAGGTAAGGGACTTTTTATCAAATAAATAAGTCATCATATTCTTTGCTGTACTGTATATTTTGGTGGAATATTTAATCATGCACAGTATGATCATGTTGTTTTGTCTCTGTAGAGCACCTTCCAGATTGTATGTACTCTGACAGCGTTGCATGATGTCAACATTATGGCTGAAACACATATCCATGACATTCAGGTACAGTGGTACTAGGTACTAGTCTATTCCTAATCTTTTTCTGAAGTGGTTAATATTACTGATTGTCAGACACAATTCTCAGGCATACTGGTTCAAAATATCTGAACAAAATCACTGTGTGAGTCTTATAGGTTGTGACAGTTCAGCATGAAGCATGAGAATAAAATCAGTAGAACAAACTTTATTATAAGCAATATCAATGGCTTCGTTACCAGTATGCTTGAGGCAATATCAGCAGCTTCATTATCAATCAGGACATCTAGCTGCAAAAGCAGGGAAATACTGCAAATGTTTGTATTTTAGGGTAAACAGAGTGTAATGCATAGTATATTAATTTAAAAAGTTCATTTTGTGCTTTATGTGTGCAGACGTCATGACCAATGTGAACTTGTTCCTTATCCTTTCAATTAAACAGACAGAAACTGAAAAGATCACTGCCAAGGGAGAAATTACATTTGATGAGAGCAACTACGATGGAAAAAACATTATAAAGACACAGCAAGTGGGTGAAGGTTAACCTTAAATACCTAAATTATACCTTAAGTACCTAAAAATTAAAAAATCTATAAATACCTAAATTCGTTTTTCCATCTAATAATAAGTGTTTAACTGGCTCATGTTTTTCTCTGTAACGGCAGGTAGAGGTTTCACTTATTAAGCTGACGGTTGTGACATCAACTGCACTTATTGCAGGCAGCGCCATTGGAGGGTTTCTCCTTTTAATCGTCATTATCATTATTCTTATCAAGGTAAAGTTTTTTTGTTCTGCTTGCTACATCCTTTTCCAAACTTTATATTCATTTTAAAATGTTAATACTCCATTTTTTCTTATAAGCAGTGTGGATTTTTCCGCCGACGCCATAAGGTGGATCGCAGACAGAGTACAAACTGAAGACATGCATAACGTTGACCTGATTTATTACTTATTATTGTCCATTTTAGAACATGTCTGCACATATGTTTTATTATTAAAATTGTTTTTTTAATTATTATTATTATTATTATTATGATTAAAATTGTGCACATTTTGTTATTATTAACCGCTGAATTGTGAGCTAGGACCCAAATGTTACTTCTGTGGGGTTTTTTTTACTTAAAATTCCCTTTGTTTTCCTAAAATCTTGAGGTATTTTGTACCCACCCTGTGTAAAATTTTTTGCATACATTTTTTGGTGAGAGAATGACTAAGAATAAAGCTAAAAAAAAAAAAAAAAAATCAATTCATTATCATTAAGTCCTGTGTATAATAATACAAGGAATTGAAAGTACAAGACATATACAAGCTGTGAGCACACTAAAACTACACAGGTCTAGCACATGAAAGATAAATATTTCTACTTGGAAAACCTCACTGCTTTCTGCTTAGCCCTTAATCCTGTGTTTTTTATTTCCACTTCCATTTATTCTGTCTTTTAATTCATTTGAAATTAAATAAACCATTCTTTCTCTGTGATTTTTCAAGTAATGTTCATTGAGCTAAGTGGGATAATTAACACACGTGTAAATTTCCTGGGAAAATGAATAGGGTTTGACTGTGGTGTGAGTGGTATAAATTCTTAATAACTTCAATGCCAAATTTCCAGACAGACAACCTGGGGGTACCATTACCAACCTGAAACCTGAATGTACATAAAGCCAGTACTGCAACGAGCACTTGATATTGTAAATAAAGGGCTGCATACTCCATCTATCAACAATTATAGAGCGAGAACACAGTGACAATCTAATGCTGACAGTAAGTATTACTCTTTGCCTCATTTTGCTGTGTTTGAATTAAAATTGTTTCCAATAACTTTAACAATTGTAGAAAAATGAGCTTCTAAACCATAGCCAACCTCCATTCAAATCGAGACCCAACAAAAAATAAGTGCATGCTATTAACCATGTGTGAGTATATGAACAAAAACTCTAGCTAAAAAAAATGTGAATATTGTTAAGGAATATAACCTAAAGGATGTAGAGCAGTGGTCACCATCTCTGTTCCTGGAGGTCTATCTTCCTGAAGGCTTTAGCTCCAACCATAATCGTGCCCACCTGCCCATCTAATCCAGGGGTGTCCAATCTTATCCGCAAAGGGCCGGTTGTGGGTGCAGGTTTTCATTCCAACCAAGCAGGAGCCACACCTGATTCCACCTGTTTAATCAGTTGAGCTTGGCTTT
>JANDJT010000071.1:20423712-20446689 GCA_024331685.1 Stegophilus panzeri
GAGTTATAGTCTATATATTGCATATAGACACCGCAAGTATACCTTCTACCATCATTTACACATTTGAACGGCCATGGAATAAGAATCAATGCGAGAACATGAAATTAAAAATGACCTTACATGGCCATGGACATTATTTTGACAGCTGTCATTTGCTGCTATTGTCAAGCAACTGTTTGATGCCATGCACAAACTTCGCACGTTCGCTGAGAGTAGGCTAATGGTTGAGAGGCAGGAATTTGGCCAATAGTTACTGCAAGCCTTTTACTGTATCATCGACCAATTGGTGTGTGAGAAGGCGGGACTTACAGAGAGGGGTTAAAGCAATGCAAACATGCGCACACATGATGCAGTATTAGACCATAAGCACATCATATTGAAACTAAAGCAGACTCCCGGACATTTTCTCAAATTTAGAAATCCCGGTCGAACGTCTTAAAAAGAGTACATGTCCTGTAAAAACTGGACGTATGGTCACTCTAAGTAAACACACAATACAGTTTTTATCTTTCTTTTTTTTATTGAAGCAAAAACAATGTTATCCAACACCTATCACCAACGTGAAAAAACATTCAAATATCTGATCACCGATGCATTTGTCTATTTGCCTTTTACAGTTGTGGTGACTAGATTTTCCAGTTTGAATACGGGGAAACCCCCTACTGCACCGCAAGGTCAATCATTAAAAATAATAAAACCACAGTATGGAACGCTGCTGCTAGGAAACTCAGCATTACTGGGAAGAGCATGAATTACTTTAGCGACAGCAAGTAACTAGAGTATATACAATCACTGGCTGCTTTAATAGGAACACCTGTACCTCTGCCCAGTCATGCAATTATCCAATCAGCCAATCATATGGCAGCAGTACAAGTCATACAAGTGCTTCAGTTTAACTTCACATCAAATATCAAAATGGGGGGAAATGCCCTGAAACTGTTCATCTCATTTCAGAGTTTACACAGAATTGTGCAAAAAAAACCAACAACAACAAAAAAAAAAACATCTAGTGAGTGGCAGTTTTGCATTTGGAAATGCCTTGATGATGAGAGGTCATAGGAGAGCTGACAGGAAGGTTACAGTAACTCATCCACTCTTATAACCATGGTGAGAAGAAAAGCATCTCAGAATACACAACCTTAAGGCAGATTGGCTACAACAGCAAAAGACCACATCGAGTTCCACTTCTGTCAGCAAAGAACAGGTGTCTGAAGCTACAGTAGCACTGTAGCACAAGGTCAGATTGGTTTGAGCTGCCAGGAAGTCTATGGTAACTCAAATAATCATTTATTACAATTGTGGTGAGCAGAAAAGCATCTCAGAATGTACAGCACATCATACCTTGAGGTGGATGCGGTACAACAGCAGAAGAACACATCGGGTTCCACTCCAGTCAGCCAAAGAACAAGAATCTGAGGCTATCATGGGCACAGACATACCTAAAATGGACAGTTGAAGACTAAGCATCACATGGTCTTATTCTAGTCTTCATCTGTCCAGTTTGGGTGAGTCTGTGCCCATGATAGCCTCAGATTCCTGTTCTTGGCTGACCGGAGTGGAACCCGATGTGTTCTTCTGCTGTTGTAACGCATCCACCTCAAGGTATGATATGTTGTGTGTTCTGAGATGTTTTTCTGCTCACCACAGTTGTAAAGAGTGATTACTTGAGATACTAAAGACTTCCTGTCAGCTCAGACCAGTCTGGCCATTTTCCCCTGACCTCTCTCATCAACAAGGCGTTTCCACCCACAGAACCGTCGCTCCCTTAATCCCTTCATTTTTGTTTTTTCGCACCATTCTGTGTAAACTCTACAGATTATTGAGTGCGAAAATCCCAGATTAGTCATTTCTGGAATACTCAAACCAGCCCGTCTGCGACGATCAAAGTCACAGCGATCACACTTTTTCCCTCTCACTCTGATGTTTGATGTGAAACTCTCGGCCTGTATCTGCATGATTTTATGATTGGCTGATTAGATGACTGCATGAATGTGTAGGTGTAAAGATGTTCCCAATAACCCGGATGGTGAATGTAGATAGAATTTCAGGTTTTGTTTCAGAAATCAAAACTATTGTCCTTTACTCATAGTTGCTTTTCCTTCTTTAAAATCTTTTCTTTAAAAGGGAAAGGTAAAAAAAAAAAAAAAAAAAAAAAAAAAAAAAAAAAAAATTTATCTTGCTACGCAATTATCCCAACCCCCGCTACAGAGTACTATGTAACATTAGAAAAAAAACAAATTTTATGATAAGGCACGGTTATGCTGCTTTATTCTGTACTCTTATTACTCATTACAAAAAAATATTAATAATTTCATTTTGGTTCCTAGTACAACGTGGGAGTGGCGCTCACCTTTTTGCACTTTGTCGCAAAGCATGTAGATCTCTGTCTTGCCTGTACAGGGTCCTTGCACAATGTTCAACCTGTTGATTTTCAGCTCTGCAGTTGTAGTAGCTTCTGCATAGATACACATAAAAATAATATTAGCGTTGCAGTTGATGACAGTCATTTTATTATTCAATACAGTAACATTATCAGGCCATAATGACAGTAGAAGTGGCTGACATGGCTCTCTCTATTACACCTTCATATTATGACAATTACAATTCTTAATGCAGCAAACTGTTTGTAATTACTGACATATCCATTTACATGTCTGTTCTTCTTAAAGTCTTGCACTAAATGATTCGCTTCTGTGCTGCTCGTGTAATCGCCATGAAACGTAAAACTTATTGTGCATTTGGAAATACGTATAATGATAATATTATAGAATTGAACTGACTAGCTTATTATATTTAACCCAAAGAGAATATCTGAACTGAACACGATATTAAAAAGGCACATCATTGGTCTTACTTTTGTCGTAAATGGGGTTAGATACCACAGGGTAGAGATAGGTCCTGTCCCCATCTTCTCTCTCCAGCTCACACTGGAAGCATAACCGAACCACATTCATGTCCATGTCCTCAATGCTCTTCGAGTGGCCAGCTATTAGCGAGAGAGAGAGAGAGAGACAGAGAGAGAGAGAGAGAGAGAGACTGACTAAATATGTATCACTTGGAAACCCAATTCAAAGTAGCTTTATTGGCATGATGGTATATGAAGCATCTCTCTCTGGCAAAGACATGTCACATATTTTGATGAACTACAGATTGCATATTAAAAAACAAGTGTACAAAACCTACTGCTGAATGGATCGATGTTTTTCTTCTTCCTCTTCATCAGGGAAGCATCTAATTCCTTCCTCCGAACACACTGGATGCCTAAATTCACAAAACTAAAAAAAAAATGTAACCTCATTAGCTTTCATTAAACAGACAAATCAACAACACTTTATAGTCACTTAACACAATACCAAGCAGTAATTTTTGAATTACTGACTGAAGGTGGTGGAGTGTACCTGTGGCGCCGTATGTTGTGGGGATTAAAGCTGATGACACAAATGCCATCTGAACAGTCCTTTCCGACCAAGCAGTGTGGGTGTGGGCGATGAGGGATGTCCTTTGTCACAAGAGACACTGTGACCGTCACATTTTTTATCCTGTCGATTGGCCCTTGAAGCTATTTAGAAAAATAGACAAAAGGATTAATTATAAGGATATTATGCCAAAGAAGATTCCTAAATGATGATGTAATATTCCAAGTCAAACTGCCATATATGGAAACCTAGCTGTTCAAAGTGGAAAATGTATGCTCTGTTTATTTTTTGTGTGGTACTTCCCTCCTTCATACCACACCAATGCAATACCTCTCAGAGCGGGACTTTCTTTTTTTTTTCAGACCTCAGGGTTAGAATATAAAAGAGTAGCACCATTCACACAAACCACCAAAACAGGGACAACCCCCATTAGGTTTGGGCTAACTGGTACATTCCAGAAACAGCTACAGCAACGGTCTCGATCTTTATATGCGCGTCAATTGCAAGCAAATCACACACTTGGTGCAAAAATGCACATGAACGTATTCAAATAGACATCCCACATAAGCCAATGCAAAAGAATGATGCTCGGTACTACCAGCCTGTGCTGACTCATAAAAAAACACCTAGATAAAGGCCAAGAGTCAGAATAAAGAAGACTTTATCGTTTACCTGTTGCAAGGTAACCCAAATGTACCTTTAATTTACTGGCGTACTTCTGAAAATAAGTAAAGTAAAAGCTAAGAGATTAAATATGACCTCATGAATACTGTTTATATTTCATGAGTACATAATAAATAAGAATAAAACAATAATTTGATGTTTAATCTCCAAGAAGACATTTTCAGCAATGATAATTTGATAATATTTCAAACATATTCCACTTTCCATGGAAAACCTGTAAAATGATCACCACATGAAAGCCTCCCTTACTGTATCCTCGTTGCCAAGTGTTGGCTTTGCCTTTACAGGGTCTCTTACAGTTTGTAGATGTAGCTATAAATAGTTAAATTAGGTAGAAGAAAAATACATATACACACACACACATATATTATATATATATATATATATATATGTATGTGTGTGTGTGTGTGTGTGTGTATATATATATACACACACACGTGTGTATATAAAATGTGTGTGTGTGTGTATATATGTATTTTTCTTCCACACACACACGTGTGTGTGTGTATGTATATATATATATATATATATATATATATATATATATATATACATACACACACACACATATACATATATACATACATACATATATATACATATATATACATACATACATAAAATACATACACACACACACACACACACACACACACACACACATATATATATATATATATATATACGTATACACATCCACCAAAACACACACGGTGGTATTTTCCCGCACCCACCTCGATGGCAGGTAGCGTCTTGTTGACATCAGTACTTGAGGCTCCCAGGATGCTACCGGCCGATCGGCCCTCGCACTCATAGCGGAACCTCATGCCGCGCTCCTTGGGCTGTTCCACCACCACCAGCACTGGTTTGTCCAGCAGCTGCTCCAGCTGTTCGGTGTCCGTGTGCTGAGGACGCACACACTGAGCCACTGCTGAAGCTGTACTGCGCCGCTGGCCTCTAGGGCAACGAGGTGAAGTACACGCTGTTGAGAACATGTCAAAATTCTACCGATGGAGACAGAACAAGAGAGAGTTGTTAGGGCTAGACAGAAATGAAAAATGATAGATACACAGCATTAATGTCAAAGATCACCACAAACACATCATTTTTGGGGATAGACTTCATAGTTGATCTTGATGTTTGATAGGTGAACCAGTGCAAGAAAAGCACTTAATCAGATTAAAGTAATCTGGCTGTGCTTTTACATCCAAACTCTTGTGATTTTTGAGTAATCGAGAACATGATTTGCTAAACTCAACTTCAATACAACTCAATACTTCAAAATCAAGGATTACCCCCCCCACCCCGTCATTCTCTGGCACACTGCAAAAGATTCTTGTACTGTTAATAAACACAATAAAAGGATTCATGTTATTTTTTTTTAGCCGACAGCAAAAAACATAGAGCAGTGTGAACAGAGAGAGAGTTTTTTTTGTGCAGGAGGAGAAGGAGGAGGAGGAGGAATGTAAGTCAGAGGGGGGAAAAAAAATAAACAACTCTTCTAACGGCCTATTTAGGTAAGCATTTCAAAGTCACAAATCAGTGGTGTAGCGACAAAGCACAAAAACCAGCAGCTAGAAAATCGAAAGCAACAGTTTGTTAGGCTCAGCCATGTGGCTGAGAGAGCAACAGTTCAGCATGAGAAAGAGAGAAAATGTTTGGACATGCCTGAAGAAGAACGCAGATGGCCTGCACAAAGAGCAGCTAACAAGAGCCAGGAGGAGCACGGTGAAGAAACAGGAAACTCATGCAGAAGGAATAGGAGCCAATGAGAATGAAGAGAGGAGGGGCTGTTACATGTGTGCTCTTTTTGCCAGGAGAGGCGCACATGAGACAGAGATCATTAACCGAAACAAGGCGTCGGATTACAACTCTAGTTGCTCTCCTAAAATGCCCCTTAGTGAAAATGTGTGTTATATATTTTCCTCATTTTGACCTGCCATCACATCTCAGATTCGACCATGGAAATTAAAGGCCTGTATCATCACAAAGAACCTGTATAGACATTGTATAGTCAAATGGAAACTTTTCTTATTTCCCCCCCCCCCCTTTTTGCGGTTTGATTTTACTCTGCCTCACTTTTAAGCGTCGGCCAAAGTCTTTCAAAGTCTTTTGTTTGTCATTTGCACAGCTGACACATGGAAAAACTGAACACAGAAATTGTTTTGCTAACTCTTCTTTTGAAAAGCTTATGAAATTCATATTGTTGTAAATGTACACATTGCACCTCAGAAAACTGCAAAAAATGGCTGTCCAGTAGCAAAGCAATGGGGTTATGGGGTTATCAGTTCCTGAGATGTCCAGATCCAATATATAGGAATATATATATATTTTTTGTGTGTGTATGATTATATTTTGTTGATTTATTACAACAATAGCGCTTTCTATTCCTGAAACTTTTGACATTATTTATACTTGGCCTAAATCAACAGGAAGTGTCAAACAGGACAATAATTATAAGAACTTAATAATAAACCAAATAACTTTGATCATTTATAGTGTTTCCTTTGTGATTTTCACCGCTGAACTACATTTTTTTTAAAATTTAAAAATCATAGCCCCCTCCTCGCTGGATTTGCATCGGAGACTAATGGCACTAAAGCCTTGATTTACTGAGCAAATCCCAGGGCTTTTCAAGTAAAGTACAGTGTTGTTACTGACCTTGGGGGCTGTACATCTGGGGACCAGCACTGGAGCAGAACTGTGTCCAGTCATTACTGATGTGGTGTGAAGCTGATCATCAGAGTCTGCAGGTGGAGGAGGAGGACCTGGGAGGTTAACTGAATTCTCTGATATGAATGCATCTATGAGCTCTGTAGATAGATAGATAGATAGATAGATAGATAGATACTGATGATAAGGTTTGTGATGCTAAAATTTATGCAAAGCACAACACTGCTTTGCCACTATACACTCTTAGGGGACAAAAAGGTCCTTCAACTGTTCTTCAAAGACTCACTGGATAATTCAGGGTTTTAGCTTACATTAAAGGGTCTACACAGAACCCTTTCTGATAGAGAACCACTGATCTACAGCCTTTAATGGATCTAAACGTTCGTAGAGTGTCTCAGTAAAATCTACATATGCTTCATAATCAAGAAAGACATTGTTTTTCTTTAGTTTGTGCTGCAATACAATGAAGTATGGTGACTTAAAATAGCTAGACTTCAAAAAATACATAGAATTGTGACTTAATGGGAGGACTCACCGAGTTCGAACTCTAAGAAAGAAAGATAGGAAGAAAGAAAGAAAGAAAGAAAGAAAGAAAGAAAGAAAAACAAACCCGCATTAGGGATATAGAGATCCAGAGCCAGGCTAACAAAGTGAAACTGAAAGTTGTTTATGCTATAGATGCAGTGTCACGTCGTTTCCATATATGGAAACGCGTGTCAAATGTCAACAATGTCAATGACCAATAAAAACATCAATTATAGATTTCTGACGGAGAATTAGCCTACATGTACATGTATTTTTACACTGCTGTGTTGAAAACACCAGCCTGCCTTTAATTTCACAGCGAACAGACCATGGTGATAAAATGGCGGATTGTATATATGTATATTTGTATGTATGTATGTATGTATGTATATATGTACGAATGGATGTATGTTGTTGATGTTTACATGTTGTGTCAGTACCACTGACTGAGAAGAAACTGACACTCAGTGGTCGCCATTTTCCTCTTGCGCTCACCTCACAACTGTTTTTATTACATGGTAACGTCGCATTTAGCTAGGCCTAGGCGTTAAATGTCACACTGTTACCCGAATAAAACAAGAAGTTAAAAGACTTACCTGCTATATCAGGCGTGCGGTTAGGAATATTTATGCTCATTATTTTCATGGCAAGGTGAAGTCAGTCGGAGAAAATAGTTTTTTTGTTTGTTTTGAAGTGTTCGCCCTCTTAAAACGCTTCCAGCTTCGTCTGAGGTCCCGAAGAGGCGGCTCGGCTGCGCTACACACTCATTTCCGCCTGCTATGTCCTGCCATGTCCTGCTCGCGCTGCTTTATTACACGACAGTAGGTGCTGTCAAGGTAATATGCGCTCGCGACAAAAAAAGAGGTTCTGATTCTGCGTATCGCTCACAGACACACAAACCGCTCCTCGTGCGAGTGACAATGTCTCACGGTTTGTAGGTCTTTCACTTTACAATCACGTTCAAAACGACTTCATGGAAATCCCCTTGCGTCACCACTGGGGAACCCCCTAAAACCGTCCCCACGGTAACGCACCAACAGCAGGTAAAGAATAAGAGTGCGGTTTACACCATTACACGCAAAAACAAAAAAAAAAAACAATCGTCCAGATCTGAGTGGAGGTTGTGACGTCATTTGTTTGTTTTGTATCACACTATAATACTTAAATAGGCTAAATGTTGAAAGGGTATTCTACTGGAATAAATTACAAACAGTGCACTCTTTACAGTAGGTTCTGCAAAGAGCCTTCTTCTTGTTAAGAACCATTTTTATTGTATATGGTTCTTCTGAGATTAAAGAAGTTCTTGAAGGTATCAACCCCACTAAACAGGTCAAAGTGAACCCTATAAGGTTCTTTGTGGGACTGGAAAATGTTCTCCTCGCATCACTCTTAAGAACCTTACTTTGGTTCCTTAAAGCACTAAATAAAGAGATCTTATGACAACACGGTTCCTTGTGGCACTGCTGTGAAGAACCATTTCTGGGAAGTCTAAAGAACTTTGGAGTAAAAGGTTCTTTGTGAAACTTAAAAGGGTTCTCCTATGGCATCAGGCTGAGAAAGCCTTTTTTGGTTTTAACTGGAACCCTTAGTTTTAAGAGGTTGGTTTTCCAGTCACTGCTTCTCTATATGTACTCTATATGTACTTTATGTACTCTATATGTACTCTATATGTACTTCATGTACTCTATATGTACTTTATGTACTTCTCTATATGTACTCTATAATGGGTCAGTAATTATTTAATATGGATGATTATGATAATTATAATAATTGTATATATATATATATATATAGTACATAATAATAATTGTGTGTGTGTATATATATATATATATATATATATATATCACATAATAATATATTATTATATATTATATATACACATAAGTGTGTAGGAAATTCTGTCTGATTCCACTCTTCCTCCAGTCTCTCTGAAGGTCTGTGGCTGTAAATAAATATATTAATTAAAAAAGGCTAAATTAAAATTAGTCAATTTATCAATGCTTAAATCTCAGTTGGCTCTGTGATGGACAAATAACTAAGCTATACAAACACACTGGAATGTTTAGGGGAGGAGTAGGCCTATGGAGTCATTCAGGACTCAACCAATGTCCGCTCCGCAGTGAGTCACGTGATGTGGTCAAACACGATCACCTGGCCAAACCGGGTTGCCAGAGTGAAGTAATTCGATTTCAGAGTCCTGTTGTTTTAAAACCTGCTACTTTCACTATGAACCACTGTAAAATCTTATAATTATATTACATCCCGTACAAGATTAACAATAAATAAATAAAAAATTACAGCAAAAACTTTACTATTCAAAAAAAAAAGGACAAAAAAAAAAAAAAAAAGCCAGTAGCGTAGGAACCCCAATCAACCTGGCAACACAGTCAGCGAGGAAAATCCAAAGGATTTATAACTGCGCGGTGCAGGGCCTGCTTTTCTGCACCATGCCGTCTCCAATCCCCGTGACACGCCTTCTCCCGAGAGACTTCGGTCTCAAGGTGGGCGTCTGCAGCAGCCCTCTCACTAAACATTCAAGGGACGCGAGTCTTCGTGTGCCGGTCAGCAAGTTTCACGGGAAACTCGTGTGCAGACTCTGGTCTTCTGTGATCCACTGGAGCGAGCTCTGTGATCTGGAGCCCATCGGCTCCGGCGGATTTGGCTTGGTGTTCAAAGCTACGTACTTCGGTGAGACTGTGGCGGTGAAGCGCGTCAAGTGCGCCAAGAACAAATTGGCTTCCCGGCAGAGTTTCTGGGCCGAGCTGAACGCGGCGCACCTGCAGCACGAGAACCTGGTGCGAGTGATCGCCGCCAGTACGCAGGCCAACGGCGACGACCTCTTGGGCGCGAGCGGCGACAGCGTCATCGGCACCATCGTCATGGAGTACGCGGGTGATGTGAACTTGCAGCAGGTGATCTACAGCGCCGCCGAGCAGCTGCGCCCCGAGTCCTGCGTGCGTTACGCAGCCGACGTGGCGCGCGCCCTTCGCCACCTGCACGCCCACGGCGTCGTGCACCTGGATCTGAAACCCGCGAACGTCATCGTGTCCCGGGCGGGCGCGTGCAAGCTGGCGGACTTCGGATGCTCGTTAAAAGTGGAGCTCGTGCGCGATCGCGCTGCCTCGGCTCGCCGGATGGAGATCGGCGGCACGTACACGCACCGAGCTCCCGAACTCCTCAGGGGAGAGGACGTAACACCTGGAGCAGACGTGTACTCTTTCGGCGTCACTCTCTGGCAGCTGCTCACACGTGAGCCGCCGTATGAAGGAGAGCGACAGCACATCCTGTATGCCGTGGTCGCCTTCAACCTGCGCCCTGATCTAAACAAGCACGTGTTCAGTCCGGCCGGACCGGGCCGCCGGTTTAAGGAGCTTCTCAGTCGGTGCTGGAGCGCGGAACCGAGCCAAAGACCGAGTGCAGGGCAGCTCCTTACAGAACTCTCAGAGTTCCCATCATGATCTCGACCAAACTTTTAAAACCTACTTCCGTCCAAAACAGTAGGTCTGAAAAAATAAACGCAACCTGATGCACTCTTTTATATATCGGTTCCTATTGCGTTTACATTATTTGTAATACTGTTTAATATTTACGTCGGTTTGTGATCTTGTATGTAGCTTAAGAAACAGTGGACCCTTCTATTTTAATATGATCTTACAATATTCTTTACAATGACCCCTTTGTTTATAACTGTAAATATATTTCAATGTATAAATATAATGTGTAAATGATTTCTTGTTTTACATTTGGATTTCCAATGGACTCAATTAAAACGTTTCATGTAAACAGTAGATCTCTATTTTATTTAAGAGTTTCTAACTCTCTCTTGGCTATATCTAAACCAGTGGCCACCAACCCTCTTCCTTGGAGGCTTCCTCTCCAACCAAAATCTAGCACACCTGGTTTGGTTGATCAAGAACTTCTTTTAAAGCAACTTTTAGATGGTCAAGTGGTCACAATTATGGTTGGAGTGAAAGTCTTCAAGAAGGTAAATCTCCAGGAACAGAGTTGTTAACCACTAGCTTTAGATCAGAGGTAGTGTGCTGCAGTACTGGGGCTACACACACCTGATCCTACTAGTCAGCTAATAGCTTTCTTGAGGTGGATTAGGTGTGCTGGTCCCCAAACGGCCAGAGATCTCAGTCGATGTAGCCTACAACTTCAAAACTCTGGCCAGGTGCTAGAGCTTATGAGTCCATGCCAACATAAGATGGGCAAAACATTTTTGTATGTCTTACACATTTAGGACTAAGCTCACTTTCAGCCCATGGGTCCATTGTCCATGCCACTTTTCCTACACAGGGGAGCCTGTCCCAGAGAACTTGGGGCACACCTTGGAGTCGGTTCTAACTCCGCATACACCACACACTTTGTAATTTGGAAATGCCAATCAGCCTACAATGCATGTCTTGGGACTGGGGAAGGAAATGAGTGCCTAGAGGAAATCTCCAAAGCACTAGGAGAACATGCTAACTTTGTATTTCTTAATTTGTAAGTTGCATTGGATAAAAGCATCTGCTAAATGAATAAATGTAAATGCAAACTCTGCTCACACAGGGTGAAGGTGGGATTTGAGCCTGCAGCCCTGGAGGTGTGTGGCAAATGTGTGCTAACAGCTTAACCACCATGCCCCCCCCCAACAAATAAAACAAGTTCTGCATCACATCTTTAAACTGCACTTAACGCTTTACTAAAAACATGAGTGATCAATCTTTAATGTACCAAAATTAAAGGCCAACAACTCCAATTTTGGAGGAAAGAAAAAAAAAAAAAAAAAAAGCAAGACAAAGAAGCCATTTCGTCCCAAAAATATTCAGACTACCCAACCTGTGTCTTGCACATATCAGCGCCTGCAGCTGCAGCCATACTTAACACACCACAATGGTCCTGCTTTGGAGTGTGTGAATGTAACTGGGGGGGGGAAATAATCTGACGTGCTCAAGCAGAAGACCAAAAGTTCCTGCTATTGTTTCAGTTTGACATCAGCACAATTAGATTTCACAAGCTGACTGTACAGGCTTAGAACATACAAAAGAAAACTGAGGCCCAAAAACAAATGGTATGAATCATCATTAACATATTAATAATGTTAATGTAATTACTTTAATACCTACAAGGTTGCATTTTTTGTTGTTCAAGCTTAGAACACCAACGCTTTAAAAAAAAATATTTCACAGTCTCCAGTGAGTAGTATGCAGGATCAGCAGCTCTCCAGAAGTTGTGCTGCTTCCTCTCACACTACTCACCCCTGTCCTGATACACAGCGCTCACGCATGGAATGAGAAAAGAAAATGTCATGGAATCCACCGAGAGGGGAGGGGGGAAGAAAGGGGAGGGGAAAAAAAAAGCTTGATTTGGCTTCTTTTTTTGTCTTCTCCATATACATTACAATATGTACTGCAAAAGCCCGTCTGCACTAATGGGACTTGCTTACTCATTAATCTTCATAATGGTAGTGTTAACCAACCCAAAAATATACAATACAGTACATCACATTTTTACTTCACCTTGACTGCAAAATGTAGGAGATTGAAAAATATTAGGAATTCTACATTAAATGAGATTTTTTTTTGTTTGTTGTTGCAGATCTCATACAAAAAGAGGAAAGATGAACTGAAATTTCACGCAGTGTCCTTTATAGAATACCGATATTCCAGTTCGCTTTCCTGACGATTAGACATAGACTCAGCTTTGAAGATGTCTGATACACCTTCAGTAGACAGGAGCATGTAAAATATATTAATCGTTTTTCTTCTCCTCCTCTGGTTTATCTGTGATGGCGGCAGCGGGGGTGGTGGAAGCGGCGGCAGCTGTGTCTCCCACTGATGCCTGAGCTGAGTTCTCTTTGCTGTGGTCCAATCCACTCGTGCCAAACTCATTGACGCGGTTGGGATCCACTCTGTAGATCCACCTCTGGTACAAGTAGATGAAGAACACTACATCTGTTGAAGAATGAAATCAGGTCTTAATGAAGGAGCGGGCAAAATTTTAACAGCAGATGCTACTCATTTCAAAACTATATAGCAAGTAATGAGGTTATAAATTTTTTTAATTTTTTTTTAAAGAAAGAAAGTCACAGAGCGCTCATACGTACCATCTCGAAGACAGCCTATTCTGTACATCATGGGCATTTTGATCACAAACGCAAAGAGGTCATCTATGAATGTGTTTAGTGCTTTATAGGTGAGCATCCTCCATGGAAGATGAGCCACTGACTTCATCTTATAGTTGATAAAGAGCTGTGGAGTCATCGTGATGAAACCTGTGTTAAAAAATATCATATTTAAAAAATCGTTTTCAGCAGAAAACCATTCCTGACACTTTAGTTCAGCTCAAGACTATCGCTGCATCTCAATTCGCCTACTTATACTATGCACTAAAAGTGTGTACTCTTTTTGGGAAGAAAAACGAAATACTTTTGAGTGTGTAGCAAGAGCGTATGCGACTGCTGGGACATACCAACACGCCACGTAACGCTAGAGAACGCTGTTGCCTACAATGTCACCGTAAACAAACTCCTCGCTGCATTTCAGCTTTTCTTAATTTGTTATTCCTTATATAATTTATACTATAATTTAAATTTACTGTTCCCTTGATTTATTTTTCCATATTTCATTTACACCTCTCTAAAACGCATCCTTGAATTCGGCCAAGCAGACAGTCACAAAACTCCTCCTCCACCCAAGGAATTGTAGGTAATATTAACTGGGTGGGGGGGAATAAATAAATAAATAAAAAAATAAAATAATAATTTTAAAAAAGTGTCCACGGATCCTCACTTTGAAAATCTACCAAAAAATACTAGACCTTTTGGATACTCGTTTCAAAATACTATGATTTGGGACACAATAATTCTAATCTCAGATACTATTTAGGACGGATAGTAGGTGAATGCGTGTGTTCTGTTTTGGAGAAAGCTTGCACAAGGCTAAATCACATGTATATCTTACTCAGGCAAGGTTATCTAGTATTATTGTGTTCGGTACTGCACTAGCAATCATATTTTTTATCATTATCATGATGCAAGTCATCATGAAGGGCTTAAAAGTTGGAAATAATACCTCCATAAAACTTCTTTGCCCACAAACAGCAGCAAAGCTTTCTGCTTTTATAAACTGGTGTGTTTGTGTACAAGTACAGGTCACAGTAGAACAAAAACATGCTCATGTGTACAGCCAAAACACTGCTATCGTTAGCTTTTAGACTGTTTAAAAAAAAAAAAAAAACCCCCACAGTGCTGCTAGGCCAAGTACCCAGAAAACAAACGCAAGATTGCAAGTAAGGAAGAATTGGTCATGAAAAGATAAGCGGAGATAAGCGGATAATTACCATCGAATGTATCAAGCAGTAGTTTCCTTTAAACTTTTTAACTGCACTTGCTACAAGTTAATTTGGATTACTTTTCAATCCTACTTGAGTAAATATGTTTGGCACTTTTTCCGCCAGGTTTTTCTGGCTAAATTTCAGCGTCTTGCGCGACGTAGTGTATACAGGTCATGCTGAGTTGTAGACCTATATACTGTTCACATTCAGGACCTATTTATATATTTATTTATCTGCACTTTTGTCCAGATCACATAGTCCTAGTTAGATGTTGTTGGGTTACAGAATGTGCTCTTAGCACAGAGTAGAGGGCAGAGTCTTTGAGTAGAAGTGAACGCCTGTGTGTGATTAACCTTGCTCCTTTTTTATATCTTGTGACTTGCAGTGAGGACATGCTGAGCATTGAGGGCGCCTGTAGTGCAGAACAATGCCACTTCCCCTGTCAGCGTTCAGCTGAGCTTGTTTATGTGCGTGTCGCGATCATTAATCAATATACTGAAACATTCACACCGACATGAAAAATCATTATTATTATTATTTTTTTTTTTTACTTTAAATCTCATACGTCACTGACACCAAAATCAACACGCATGCACACGGAAACTTCCATCGCATGGAAAATACATCCTTCACCACATCTCAGCATGCTCTAGCGGCCATGTGAAGTTGGGTATTTCATACACGTGCTTCTTGTTTCCAGACCCAGCATCAGGTCTGAGCTTTAATGCATGACTGATTGGTGTGTTTTAGTGCAACTGCATGTCTTAATCTCAAAGCTATGCTTTATTTATGACAATATATGTAACAAGTCCATTTTAGGACCTTGAGGAAAGGGTTAGGCAAATGATGCATTGATTAAAATGGCTTAAACCGTTACTTTTAATGACTACAATACATTTTACATTGTCGAAGTCGCTCAGATCCTTACGCTCGCCCATTTTTCCTGCTTCCAACACATCAACTTCGAGAACTGACTGTTCACTTGCTGCCTAATATATCCCACCCATTTACAGATGCAACTGTAACGAGATAATCAAATGTTATTCACTTCACCCGTCACTGGTTTTAATGTTATGGCTGTTTGGTGTATATGCGCATAGGGACTGGACTTTTGTCAGTCAGACTTGCAGCTCCAAATGAATTGCCCTGTATTTGTAATCTGTGTCGGACATATAACTGCTACGTTTGTGGAATGCTCAGGACAGAAATGATGCTGTGTGCATTGAATAAGCGTTAAATCTGCACTCACCGAATGTTAACAAGAATCCATAGAGCATGCTCAGCACCCATGAGTACCAGCCTTTGTGCTCTACATAGATTAAGCTGTAAACAGCATAGCACCCAAAGAGCGGGTACAGGAGCCAGGACAGGTACTTAAAGGCCATCTAGATAAAAAGAAAAAAAAAATCTAACTTCTCAGATGTCTTTAAAAAGAACAATCATGCCAAATGGCTCCACTGGAAAGCACACTTACATCATCATAGATTTTAGTTGAAGATTCAACGTATGTGGACTTGTCTTTGAATGTCAGTCGTGGAATAACTCCTGCAATCTTGTTCTCTCTGTCCAACTGAAAAGGCCAGAGAGGAGATCAGACGTAAACAGTTCTTATTCAATAGAATAAACTTCAAATAAATAAAAAAATAAAATAAAGGATGGTTGTTGCTGCACACCTTGACGTCCATGACTTTGGTGATCTTCCAGAAGTCGATGAGCAGCCCGATGAAGACGCTGACCTGCACCACGAAGTTGGTCTCGTTGTCCAGGATGTAGAGGAGCACCACTAGGGACTGGAACACACCGAATATGATGGAGCGCACAGATAGCCCCTCCAAAGACTGGCGACTGTTCCAGAACTGGATATCTGAGTGAAGAGAGGAGAGAATTACAGTAACAACATAAAAAGCTCACAGATTAGCAATGTGAGCTTTAACACAATTTCTGTATTTATGGCATGTCACCAAGATGCCTGGGTCAAGAAGCGAGTACGTTCTCTTGCTCCAAGTAAGTAGTCAATTCTAAAAGATAATACAAGAATATGTTTTATACGTAAAGCTAAAAGCCATGTGAAAGAGCGCTGACTTTAAATATTATTAGTAGTAGATAATACACTTGTATAAATGCATTTCAGCAAACAAAAGAAATGCATGCACTGGCTCAACATCATTTTGCCATTCAGACAGCTGTATGTCTTATGCCTTTTACGCCAAGTGTGCTGTGAACTCGAACCATCCACTATTAAAATGTATGAAATGTTACAGACCGTGGTTACACCATTATGACCTTGGACCCCTTTCAAATATACAGACATATACACAGTTCAACCATAATATTAAAACCACCTGCCTAATATCGTGTAGATCCCCCTGTGCCACCAAAACAGCTCTGACCTGTCGAGGCGTGGACTCCACAAAACAGCTGAAGGCGTGCTGTATCTGTATATGGCACCAATATGTTAGCAGCAGATCCTGCTTGTGAGTTGTGAGGTGCAGCCTCCATGGATCAGACTTGTTTTTCCAGCACATTCAACAGATGCTCTATCAGATTGAGATCTGGGAAGTTTGGAGGCCGAGTCAACACCTTGAACTCTGTCATGTTCCTCAAATCATTCCTGAATAACATACCACTTTTGGTAGGTTCTAACCACTGCATACCGGGAACACCCGACAAGACCTGCTGTTTTGGAGATGATCTGACCCGGGCATCTAGCAGTCACAATTTGGCCCTTATCAAAGTTGCTCAGATCCTTCCTGCTTCCAACACATCAACTTCGAGAACTGACTTTACTTGCTGCCTAATAAATATATCCCACCCCTTTGACCACTGCACCAGGTGCCACTGTAAGAAGATAATCAGTGTTATTCACTTCACCAGTCAGTGGTGTTAAAGTTATGACTGATCGTTGTATAATTAATACACACAAACATACACACACAGTCAAAATTTGTGGACACTTGACTGAAATGTTTCTCATGATGTTAAAAACCTTTTGATTTGAAGGTGTGTGATTAAATGTTTGAAATCGGTGTCGTAGACAAAAATATAATTGTGCCAACATATTCATTTCTTTTATTAGAAAACTGACATTTTATTTACAAATAATTTTATTGATTTGTTTATTTATTTATTTGTTTATTTTTTTAAACGCACGACTCAGAGTGAAATGCTCTGTAAAGCAGCCGATAAGTGTGCAGTGTAGGTGGGAACTCTTAATACTGTTTAAAAAGCATCTCAGGGAAATTCCTCAAGAAATCAGTAGAGAAATTGCCAAGAATACATTTCTGAAAATTCTAGGCAAAAAGGTCATCTATTTACTTTGAAGATGCTAAAATATGAAATTATTTTGACTTACTTTGGATTTTCTTTTTTATCATAACATAATTCCCATAGTTTCATTTGTGTTACTACAGAGTTTTGATGACGTTTTTATTCTAAAATGTGTGTGTGTGTGGTGTTGGGGGCTCTTTTAAAAAAAAAAAAAAAGAATGAACGTGTCTAAACTTTTGACCGGTAGTGTCTCTTTCTCTCTCTCACACACACGCACAGTATATATATAATCAGACACTGCAATCACATACAGCTGTAGGTGCCTTAAGGTCACCCACCAATCAAAACGAAGATAAAGATCTGGTTAAAGGTGTGTCTGTGGTCTGATGGAACTGGTTTCAAGTGGAATTTGTAAAGAGAATATTAGAAACATTAAGCTGCCACCAAACTGGTTTGTAGAGCAGTACCTGCTGATGGTGGACTAAACGCTGCATTTCCACTTAGCTGTATTATGTTGTGTGATGTGTTTTGAATGTATCGTATTGTGTCCAAACACCAAGCAAAATTCCTAATACATGTAAACGTATACGGTGAATAAAATGATTGATTCTGCTTGCCAACCCCTAAATATATCAGTAAGAGGTAAATCATCCTACCGATCCAAACCCGTTTATTACTGCATAAACTCTGACACAGCATGGAAATCAGCACATTGAACTCACCGTTCTTGAACGCCAGGAACTCAAAGATGCTGTGCACGATTGAGACGACGATAGTCAGGCCCAGTAGGTAGGGATTAGTCTCCAGCAGTGCCACCTGTTGAGTAAAATGTCCTTTATAATATGTTCTCTGTCGAACAGGCATTACAACAGAAGAATTAGTGATATGAGCTCAGACCTTAACAGAATCCTGGTCCTCATCGGACTGCTCGTACGTGTCCTCGCTCAGGAAGTTCCAGGGTGAGCGGGCATTCTGAGCTGCATACAGCTGCCAGCGCCACAGAGACAGTGGGCAGAAGGTGAGGCGCAGGGGCAGCTTCTCTAGAGTCTCGTTTATGGGGTAGTAGTCCTTCTGCAGGTTCCAGTAATCGTTGAAGTAAACGATGGGGTAGTAGTCCCCACTCACTGCATCAAACTTGACGTCTGAGAGAGAGAGAGAGAGAGAGAGAGAGAGGGTACAAGTTAAGGACTTTTGGTACTCAGCTTAATATAGGTACAAAGCCTCCTGAGAGTGGGAATACTTACGCTGGTCGAGGGGTGGGGGCACTGAGCCTTTCACCCAGGCTGTGTGATCATCTACCATGTTGATAGTTAGGTTGGGATGCCAGTGAGATATGATCTCCACCGGACCATGACTTTCAGCCCGCTACAGACACACAAACACTTTTTTTTTTTAAATCCATATTCTCTCATTACCAGTTAAAGAACAAAACTGTTTTAGGCAACTAGTTTACATTCAATGACCCATAGAGTTTATGCCTACACATTCGTTAGCACACAGACCTTAATCATCTCTGGATCAGCTTCTGTCTCTCCTGTCAGCAAGTTCTTTGTCTTCAGAAACTTCCTGCGCTTGAACTTGTTCAGCACTGGTACGGAAGCAAACAGAAACAACGAGTTATTACCTGAGCCTCAACGCTGAATGTGTGCCACTACTGAATGTGAAGGCTGGTTTGGCTGAGCTGACTCACTTCGTGTAGCGTGGACGGTGGCCAGCCTGCGATACTGGCCTTTGCGTTTCGGATCTGGATGGAAGCCACTCTTGGTGAAGTACACGTGGATGTATAACGAGCCGTTCTTCTGCATACTCTGTACAAGAAATTCAAATTAATTGCGTGTACACCAGAGGTTGGGAACCTATGGCTCTTTCAGTGAGTGATTATGGCTCAATGGCGGTGAAAAAAAGAAAAAAGAAAAAAGAAAAAAGAAAAAGAAAAACAATCACAAAAGCTGGTGTGTCAATTCAGTTGAAACTCTACATATTTTAAAATATTACATAATTCATAAATCAATGCCAGTTTGTCATGTATACACCAACCTGTGGCACAACAAGCTTAAATTTCATTGGACATGTGGAGCAGAGCATTCCGGTCTCATTTATAAACTGGTTGAAAACGACATAGGCAGTTTTCAGTTTTTTAACAAAATGTGAAATGTCTAAAAGAAAAATGAAGGGAAAAAAACCAAAAAGACGACGAGTATCGTTCTTCCCAGTCCGAACGAACAGATGAATCTGCTTATTTTGAAGTCACATGAATAGTCAGTAAATGTTCAATTTACTCTTGCTCATGTACTGCATCATGTATTGATTTACCCTTTGATGAAACTATCATTAGTTGGTTAAATGAAGTCCAAGTGACACCTACAGGCCTATAAGGTGAAGTGCAGGTTGTTCGATCCAGAACCCGCAAAATGTTACCACTTTTTATACTTATGCAATAACAGTAAAGATAATAATAATAATAATAATAATAATAATAATAATAATAATAATAATAATAATGTAAAAAGAAAAGAAAAAAAGCTAACTTTTCTCTGGCTGTTTAAAGAAAAAATTAACTTTTTTGGGGGCTTTTATGGCTCTGCCAGCTGAAAGGGTTCCCGACTTCTGGTCTACACTGACCACCAATACCAATACCAATATTCACAGGCTCGAGTCTGCTCTGATTTCCAATACTGCTTTAACACACCTGGGTACATTCTCTTGGGGAAATCGCAGTGGACAGCTTAAGAGCCATCCATTAAGGGCAATAAATGAACAGCTGAAGTGTCAGTGGTTACGTTTATGTAAGACTGTCCAAACAAATACAATTTGAATGAATTATTTATGTAGCTGAAAATCTTTATTCACATTTTATAAACATGCAAGAAGCTGTATTTTCCGTTAACCGTAACAACGAGAAGCTTACAAATCCTGTCAGAGTGAAGCTTAATGCAGTTTTATGTTAGCAAAGATGTCAATAATGTCACTTGTGTTTTATCTTAGTTGAATTGTAGCTCACATGCGCCGCAAATAATAGCCGAAAAAGTCTCAATGAAATGTTTGTATATAATTTTTTTTTTTTTTTTTTTTTTAAAAACACACAAAAACCTAACATCTGAACAATTTCATTCTACCTACCGTACATGACCATTTACTCCAGTGATAATTAGTAACCGGTCTATCTGTAAGCTGACATGGAAGGAATAAAACACTTGGTGGCATGCTGTTATAAGAAAATAATCAACACGGGGAAGTGTGACTGTTACTGTTGCAAATTTGATTTAGTTTATTCCTCTTACACCGTAACAATTGACCAATTACGTCATTATTTAAGAACTGCATGTAGGGCTGGGCGATATGATCTTCAAGTATCATATCATGATACTTGAAGACATTATGATATGCAAATGCATACCAGAATATATAATTTAGCTAACAAACTGTCTGCAAAACAGTAGTAAAAAAAATATATATATATATATTTTTTTTAAAGTGACAATACATTTCTTTAATACCTACAAAGACAAAGATTAAGTTGCAAAAAAATATTATGTCAAATCAACAGCATCCGTTCGGTACGGTTTCATTTATTGTAATAATTAAATACATCACCATACCAACCATATATCAGAAAAGTGTATCGCGTAATCATTTATCACGATATAGATATTATAACTGATGTATCGCCCAGCCCTAACTGCACGTCATACATAACGTAAAGGATGCAAGAGTATTTAATTTAAATACCCACTCCCTGTGCAAGCTACAGACAGTTGTGGTGTTCAGTATGTGGTTACGTGTGTTAAATGTGAGATTCGACTCAGGAGTACAAGAGAGGAAGTTAATGAAGGATTGTTCAAAACAGTATCAGCACTCAGGGCATGTTTACACTTTACACAGACTTCTGTCTGAAACAGAAAATAATCTAGCTAGATTTACACAAGACAAACATCCTAATATGATTTTTTTGTAATAAATCCATTCTCTGAACTGTGAGCATGGTCACAAATAATCAAACAATGTCCTTTAATCTTTAGTTATGTGACAATTACTGCCTAAATCTTTACCTCAGGTGTGTCCAGTTCCAGGTAATGCTCGTAGCATCCGTCCCCTGCTTCTCCTGTGGTCCAGTCTCCATAGACCAGGTCCCGCTGGAACCAAAACAGGGCTTCTGTGCTGTTGAATTCTGAAAATACCTCATTTTCAGATAAAAACACATAAAGATCCTAGAAAAAGAAGAGAAAATTGTGTTATTTGTGTCATTATCAAACATGTCTCTGTGTCATAAACAGCACAGCCTACTGCATACCAGTGAATTAGTACGCAAGCCTCTATGGGGAGAGAAAGAAAAGAAAAAACAGCCAAGGCAAAATCCTGTACAGTCATCACGTCTAGATTCCAGCACGTTCATGCCAGGTAATTAAGCACTGCAGAACCCAAGCTACCTGGATCAGAGCCAAAACAGACCTTAACAATACTTTAAGTACTGCACTGTAATGGCTTATATTTATATTTAGAGCACAGTACCATTAGGGTGTCCTTGGGGAAGAGGTTGCGGCTGGGCACCCGGGGAGCGCCTGTAGGGGTGCTAGGGTCAGGGGTTGATGACCCTCTGCGGAACCAGCTGCTGATGGCCCATATAATGAAGATCCTGGGAAATGTACAATCACGTCAGGGTACCATTAAAACAACCTTGGGTTGTTTTAAAAATAATAATGATAATAATAATAATAATAATAATAATAATATTATTATTATTCAGGCCTTCACACAGGGCTGAAAACGCTGGTTAAAAATCAATGCTCATCTGCTGCAAAAACTCAAATTCAATAATTATCCCCAAAACCCAAAATGTATTGCTCAGTATTGTGACCTACAAAGGAGGGCTGCACAATTAATCGAATATCGATCGCGATTATGATTTTGACTGCCCACGATTAAATGATTAACGTTTAAAGTTCGTCCTCCGCTAATAGAAAACTCCGCTGCAGATCAAATCAAGCTCTTCCTAGTCAATCACATAGAGCGGCACAGCGGCGTCGGGCAGAGTAAATTAATAATAATGCTAACGCTACAAGGTGGGTTTAATTCAAACTTCTTTATGATT
>JANDJT010000071.1:20473098-20487911 GCA_024331685.1 Stegophilus panzeri
ACACACACAGACAGAGAGAGAGAGAGAGAGACACACACACAGACAGAGAGAGAGAGAGAGAGAGAGAGAGAGAGAGACACACACAGACAGAGAGAGACACACACACACAGACAGACAGACAGAGAGAGAGAGACACACACACAGACAGAGAGAGAGAGAGAGACACACACACACAGACAGAGAGAGAGAGAGAGAGACACACACACAGACAGAGAGAGAGAGAGAGAGAGAGACACACAGACAGAGAGAGAGACACACACACAGACAGACAGACAGAGAGAGAGAGACACACACACAGACACAGAGAGAGAGACACGGAGAGAGAGAGACACACACACACACACACACACACAGAGGATATCAGCCACACGAGGGCAGCGTTCACTTGCACCGTGCATAAACAATCGTTTATAAAAGTTTCAGACATTGCGACAGTAGTGTAATGTTCAGTAAAGTTAATTAGTAGTTTGTTAGCGTGTAGTTTCCCCTGCTGTAGATAATGTGTGTGTGTGTGTGTGTGTGTGTGTGTGTGTGTGTGTTTAATGGGGTGATGTGGATAATAAAGAGAATATTGTAGTTCGCCTGAGGGCTGTTATATTTAGCGTGTGTTATCAGACTAGATGATTTTCTGCTGTTGTGCCTGGGCTTCCGTCTCGGGGGCTGCGGGGTGAATATCGCTGTAATCGGCTCTTCATCACCGCTGTGGGGTTTTCTAGACGCTTCTGTGCACCGGAACGAAGTGATAGCAAACCGGGGCACATGTTGAGTTAACCGAGCCTTCCGCCTCTCCTCTAGCCTCCATTCTCTCCTCTTTTCCTCTCTCGTTTCCTCTCCCTCCCATAGTCTCTCTCTCTCTCTCTCTCTCTCTCTCTCTCTCTCTCTCCCGTTAGCTTCAGGGGCTTGAATTAGTGAATGCTTCACTCCACAACGCCTCTTTTCAACTATGGACTTGAGTAAAATGGTAAGTCCTCGCTTTTCCTTCTCAAACGGAGCTCCGTGTTTCTTGGGACGAGGGGAATGGAGCTTGGGGGTGAATGCTGCTTTCCCAGGGTGGTTGTGGTGGTTGTTGTTGGTTTGTTGCATTGTAGCAGTGAAGTATGTTTTGCTTTTGTGTAAACAGTTTCATCGCTGCTGGCGCGAGCCGTTGTGTTTTTACCTTGTTGTTGTTGCTATATTGTAGCGTCTCTGTGTGTGTGTGTGTGTGTGTGTGTGTGTGTGTGTGTGAGAGAGAGATTTGGCTCGGTATTTCTCATCTTCCCTCCATGAACGGGTCTTTTACAGAGCTGTAGCCAGCAAGCTAACGTGGGCTGGCGTTATAAATGCTATATAGACGTGTGTGTGTGTGTGTGTGTGTTGTGAGGGTGTTTGTAGTGCAGCCCTAATACCGAGCGGGTTTTTGTAAGGAGGTCTCTTCACCAGATGACTGAGCAGCCTACTAATGAAACTTCCTAATTGGCTTCCTTTATACGCCTTTTACACAACAGTGTTTGTCTCTGCTTTAGGTTTATTTTCTGACCTTTGAATCATGAATAACAAATCTCAAGCAGTTCTAAGTGTTATATTATATTATATTATATTATATTATACTACTTTATTAACATTGTCACCTTCTTTTTATTTATTTTTTGTCCCCCCAGACTTTTAAACAGTATAAAGATATCACAATATCTACATATTCTGTGTTACTGAATAAAATTCCTCAGCTGTATGTTTTTTATAAACGAATATACTCAAGGCCTTGAAAACAGAATCTGTTGGCAGTGAGAATTTTCCCACCTAACAACATTCGTCATATTATTTTACGTCTCTCAGTCCCTCTAGGATTTTTCGACCGCAGGAATGAGTGTGAAACCAGGCGAACTCTGCAATATTCAAGAGTCAATTTATTCAAAATTTACCGCAGATTTGGGCCGAGACGCGTAACGTGACGTCATCACGACGCGCAGTCAGCCAAACCTTCTTCTATTCACGCCCGTCGAACACGAGTACAGCTAAAAGGTCTCGCTTACCAACAAACATCACTGTGAAAGACCGCGAAAAACCATTCCAAGTAATTGCTGCATCGCAAATTTTGAAAATAGCCGCAGCAAGATCGAGCATTTTTGGCCGCAACGATAACACAAACCAAACAAAAAAATCCTGTATGGACTGGTTTCTGTGTGTTCGACACCAAATCGAATGGGTCTTGAACATTTCCGTACCGCTTTGCCTACGCAAGGGAGCCTGGAGGGAACTCTGGGCACAAGGTGGGGGACACCCTGGAAAGGGTGCCAACCCATCACAGGGCACAATCTCACACACATTCACACACTACAGACAATTTGGAGATGCCAATCAGCCTACTACGCATGTCTTTGGCTTGCGGGAGGAAATCGGAGTACTTGGAGGAAATCTCCGAAGCACAGGGAGAACACGCGAACTCGGCGTACACAGTGCTGCATTATAATCGTACTTTATATCATTGCATAAGGGGTTAGGGAGCATGTGTGAGGTAAACAACAGAGTTTACTAGTTATAGAAAAAAAAAATTTTAAACGAAAAAGACAGACCATTGCCTCAAGACTGGTCTCGATTACCACAACACTAGTGTTTCACAATGTTACTAAAGTTAGTACAAACTTAAAATTTTTTGTGATTTTGCAGGCAGAGCCTCGGAGGTGCGAGGAAAACGTCCTAACCACTAAACCACCATGCCCTCCTCCCTGGGTCTTGAACAGTTATGTCATCATTTAAAAGTACTTTTTGCTAAATAACCATTTCCTTTACCAGAAGCGCACATAAATTCCTTGTGTGCCTCTGATTATCCATGTCCGCACACACAGTTTGACTACAGGCAGCCTGTCATTATGCATAATACAACGTTCGCATTGTGTTAAATAAAGATTTAAACTATTGAATTGTTAGAATTCAGTGTCAAATGTTAGCTGAGCTTCAAAAGTACTTCAGTCAGCTGCGTGAGAAGAATTTGGCAATATTCAAAAAGTGTGTGGAGTTGTGATTTGAAACGTCACCGTGAACTTCTGATGATCAATGAATCAACTAAAATGGCGATCAAAATGAGTTCCTCATTCTGTCTGGTCGCTCACGGCTGACAGCTTTGAAACGCAGCCTAATTTGGCTCGGATGGCATGGTGGCATCGATCCACGGTCCCTGGTTCGATCCTTAGCTCAGGTTGCTGTCTGCGTGCAGTCTGTGGGTTCTCTCCAGGTTCTCCGGTTTCCTCCGAGCTCAGAAAAAAACCATACCCATAGGTGGATTAGCTAAATCTAAATTGTGCAAATGTGTGTGATTTCACAGCCAGTGTTCCCAGGAAAGTCTCAAGATCCACCGTAACGTGACCAGGATAGAACAGTTACTTAAGATGAATGAATAATTTGGCTGTCCACTGACAATGCAGCAGGAAACCCTGATAAGTCATGTCATGTTTTTGGAACAAAGGGCTTCTTCGGTTCAGCTCGTGGCATCTCCCTGAAACCTGTCCGCTCTCTGCCCACCACCCAGATATCGTCTGGCTTCTAAAGGTATTCCTGTCATGAATTGTTTCACAGTGGTATGAAAACATGCAGCGGCAGGTGTAAGATCCCCAACACAGACAGACTTGAGCTCTGTTCGGAAGGGATTAGATTTACATAGGGACTTTTGGAAATAATTCAGCATTTCCAGATGTTACTCTGTGATTTTATGTCCAACTGGATTAGACCAAAATACCAGCTTGTGGTGTTGGTTTTTTTTTTTTTTTTTTTTTTCTTTGTTTGTTTGTTTGTTTGTTGTCTTTTTTGACAAACTCCGTGCTAGTGTAATGATTTTCGTGTTGTCTGAATAGACGTGTCTGTGATTTTAAATTTTGACAGCTGCTATTCATTGAATTTATCTAGCGTGCAAAAGCACAACACAACCTGAATAATGAAAACAAAACAATCCTGGAGGCTGTTTAAAGGGGATTGTATTGTATTGTATTGTATTGTATTGTATTGTATTAGAAATTTAAACAGTTAATTGATCTTAACCCTATCCCGGGGCATATAGGTTCATAAGAAAAAACAGCCCCATAGAAACTCTCTCACCTCTCGTTAATTGCCGTCCAGATGCGAGAGTATTATCTTGGTGATTAATATGTAACAATAATGCTATTATGAACAGGTCCCTGAGACACTAATCCTGTCCACATAGGTATTTGGTGAGGATAAGTTGTAAATCATGGAGTAGTTATGTCTGTTGCCCAAAGCTGGGAGGTCTGGACCAGTTGATTTTTCTGGTTTTCAAGATGCCATCATTGAAGTCAGAAAATGTTTTGCAAGTTCAAATAATTTGTGCGCGCAAAGGCAGATTTGTGAGCCAATCTAGACCACCAGCATTCAGCCAATCAGTGAAAACTGTAATTTTTCGTCATCCTCAATCAGTGGCCTAATAAGGCACTATAAGGAGTCTGAATTGTTATTAGCTGTATCTGTAATGGTGGTTTTGTTCAGCCTCCATGCCACACAAGACTTAATGGAATGTTTGCTATTTGTTGCCACATCTGGACCGCTTTCAAAATGCATTCCGAACCAATTTCGGGAAACTTGTTGCTTTCAAATGAACCTATCAGTTATATTTGTGGTGATGTGGATTAAATATGAGTACATGCTTTTGAAATTGACTCCAAATATGACTTGCATAGAACTTGCTAGAAGTGGGGGTAAAGTGCTTCTTCAGACGCTCATCCAGCCACTGAAAAAAAAAAAAAGAAGAAAAAAAAAAAGGTGCTAGTCTGAATAATAGCCCTGCACCCCTTTTGTGTGGAGAGTGGCGTTTGCTTTGCAAGCTTGTAAAACTGACCCACATGATTTATTATTCCATTATGGTACCATTATCCTGTTCTGGTCCCTTTGACTTTCTCCCCAAGGCCATCTAACCTGTGCACATGTCTCGGATGTCCTCAGATGTCTGTTGTCTGTTTGTTCAAACCACACTGTAACCGCTGACTGCGTTTCCTCAGTGTTTAATGCATACAGATGTTTGACGGCAGCCACAGAAGGTCCCGCATCGTACGCGTCTAGAGCTCTGTGTTCTAGATGTTTCCCAGTGATATGGACTTAGCCAGCCACGCCAGCTGTGATGCGAGTGAGAGCATCTGACTCGACCTATATGGATTGTCTGTCTTGTGTGTCTGCACCAGAAACATAACGTAGTGGTGACTTGGTGTTCTTTGCGAGTAAGAGATGCAAGTTGTAAAAAACCCATATAAAGGGTCCAGAGCAGCTTAGCAACATAGTAGCTGTCTTTCAGTAAAGTGACCTTTTTCAAACAGGGTGGGGCAGTAGCTGGAGAGAGTACTGTCTAAAATAAACTCTAAAACAGACTAATGGCTCACTGGCAGTCCTACGCTGCAGCTCAATAAAGGAAGTTTGTGTGAGTGTGTGTATTTAGACTGAGTGAGTGTTATTATTTAATAGTGGTGGGTTTTGTATTAGCAGAAAACTGGTCTCCAGATTTTTCGTTACTAAATTAGGGGTGTTTTCAGGAAGCAAAGGATTATTTTTAGCTTTTTTTGATTTCACGTCATACACAAGACCTAAAGTCTCAGACAGCTACCCCGCTCATTACTCATTATCTACACCATGTCTGGGTTTGAGCTGGAATGAAAGCAGTGGCTGAAGAGGAGTTTGTTTGGGTTGGCTCAGTAAAGGATCATTGGTAGAGGCAGGCATTTTTTTAGCCAACAGGAAATGGGTAGGAGTGGGTATACGAAGATATAAAGCTGAAATTGGCCCTCAGCCATTACCTTTTTCTGACACTGACCAATTTAATGTATTCTCTCACTGGACCCGTTTAGCTGGATGCCTGAAATGACCCAGGATGTCTACCGAATGATTTACAGTGGTGTTTGAAAGTTAGAAATTTCTAAATATCTGCATAAATATGACCTAAAACATCATCAGATTTTCACACAGGTCCTAAAGGTAGTCAGAGAGAACCCAATTAAACAAATGAGACAAAAATATTGTACTTAAGTCATTTGTTTATAAGGGAAAATGATCCAACATTACATATCTGAGAGTGGCAAAAGTATGTGAACGTCTAAGATTAACAGTTAATTTGAAGGTGAAATTAGAGTCAGGTGTTTTCAATCAATGGGATGACAATCAGATGTGAGTGAGCGCCCTGTTTTATTTAAAGAACAGGGATCTATGAAAGTCTGATCTTCATAAAACATATTTGTGGAAATTTATCATGGTACAAACAAAGGAGATTTCTGAGGACCTCAGAAAAAGAGTTGTTGAAGCTCATCAGGCTGTAGAAGGTTACAAAACGATCTCTAAAGAGTTTGGACTCCACCAATCCACAGTCAGACAGATTGTGTACAAATGGAGGAAATTTAAGACCATTGTTACCCTCCACAGGAGTGGAGACCAACAAAGATCACTCCAAGAGCAAGACGTGTAATAGTCTGTGAGGTCACAAAGGAGCCAGGGTAACTTCTAAGCAACTAAAGGCTTCTCTCACGTTGACTATTGTTAATATTCATGACTTCACCATCAGGAGAACACTGAACAACAATGGTGTGCATGGCAGGATTGCAAGGAAAAAGCTACTGCTCTCCAAAAAGAACATTGCTAAGACCAAAATAGAACTTTTTGGTTTAAATGAGAAGGATTATGTTTGGAGAAAGGAAAACACTGCATTCCAGCATACAATCCTTCTCCCTTCTGTGAAACATGGTGGTGGCAGTATTATGGTTTGGGTCTGTTTTGCTGCATCTGTGCCAGGACGACTTGACATCATGGATGGAACAATGAATTGTGAATTATACCAGAGAATTATAAAGGAAAAAATCAGGACATCTGTCCATGAACTGAATCTCAAGAGAAAGTGGGTCATGCAACAAGACCGTGATCCTAAACACACAAGTCGTTCTACCAAAGAATGGTTAAAGAAGAATAAAGGTAATGTTTTGGAATGGCCAAGTCAAAATCCAGAAATGTTGTGGAAGGACCTGAAGCAAGCAGTTCATGTGAGGAAACCCACCAACATCCCAGAGTTGAAGCTGTTCTGTACTGAGGAATGGGATAAAATTCCTCCGAGCCGATGTTCAGGACTGATCAACAGTTACCGGAAACGTTTAATTACAGTTATTGCTGCACAAGGGGCTCACATCAGATACTGAAAGCAAAGGTTCACATACTTTTGCCACTCACTGATATGCAACATTGGATTATTTTACTCAATAAATAAATGACAGTGTATAATATTTTTATCTCATTTGTTTAACTGGGTTCTCTTTGTCTACATTTAGGATTTTCTATATTTAGGATGTTTTAGGTCACTTATGCAGAAATAGTGAAAATTCTAAAGGTTTCACAAACTTTCAAGCACCACTGTTTACACAGTATTCTTCCAGGTACTCCGGTTTCCTCCCCCAGTCCAAAGACATGCATGGTAGGCTGATTGGTGTGTCCAAAGTGTCTGTAGTGTATGAATGGGTGTGTGAGTGTGTATGTGATTGTGCCCTGCGATGGATTGGCACCCTGTCCAGGGTGTACCCCACCTTGTGTCCCATGCTCCCTGGGATAGGCTCCAGGTTCCCCGTGACCCTGAAAAGGATAAGCGGTATAGAAGTTGGATGGATGGATGGAGGTTTACACAGTAAAAAAAAGAAACTGTTGCAAAAAAAAATACAGTTGCATCATGGTCATATGTCTTTCATAATGTAGTTGCATTTTTGAGACATCATGACCACTTCCTCTTTGTAGGACTGCTTATGTTTTCTCAAACCATTTTCAGTTACGACAACCTTAGTATGGACATGTTCATGGTAAAAACACTAATCAGACAGTTCAATATCTTATGGGTTTTATTTTGCTTTCTTTGGCTAATTTTGAATTTAAAGAATGACTACAAGTTTAAAGTATACAATGTCAACAGGAAATAAAAACTAGCATAACCTTCAAGGTTTAACCACAAGAGGAAAACCACAGATCAAACCTTGAGAACTGAAAATTTTCTGCCATGATGCATCGCCATCCGCATCATGGAAATGTGCGATAAGAGCATTCTGTTAAATATGCATGTGATGCAAATTCACAGTTTGAACTTCAAATGTTCCAGTCTGTGCATCTCATAGAGTTAAAAGATATAGACAACACACTGGTCATGTGATCGTGTTCTTTCGTGGAGAGCCTGCAAGATCTGCACTTGAAGCCTGATAGCTCTGGATTGCTATGACCGACACGCGTTATACTTTTATGTGGTTGCAGGACCATATTATAACGGTTAAAAAATCTCTTCAGTAGCTTTCAAACAACACCAAAGGCCTTGGAAAACGGGCATTTTAGCCAACATTGGAGCTTTATTTAATTCTGCTATGGAATACATTATGTTTCACGCAATCAGTTTTCATGTTCCTGGGACACTCAGACACTTTGTTTATTCAGTCAAAATATTGGGAGTACTTCTAAGATATATATTTTGAACCTGTAGTACATTTTGTTTACAATATTAAACCTTTTTTCATAGCCATTTTTCGTTTATTTCGTTTTATGCAGAAAAATGCATGTTGTTTTTGCATTGTTTATGATTCAGAAATAAAAGCCTTTTCATTCATAACTTTTTTCATTCAAAGTTTGTTCAAAATAATACGTGAATCAAATCGCATTGGAATTGTGACTGGAGTGTATTATTACACCCCCGGTTCTTATGTGTAAAAAAAAATAATAATGTATTTATTATTATTATTATTATTATTATTATTATTATTATTATTATTATTTTTTTTTTTTTGCTGGTGTAATTGTCTTTGGCTAGCAGCGATATCTAGTTCCTAACCTACTCACTGGAAAGATATTGGTTCAGATCCCAGGACTCCACGATGGCTTCACTTGCTAGTCTATTTGGAGTTATGGAGCGTTCAGCGACGATGTTTTCGGGGCCAAATGTGGAATGTTATTGACTGATTAAATCAGTCAACTTTTTCTTAAATTCACAGTATAGCATTTGGACTTATACATGCAGGAACCTGAAACTGCACATTACAGAGTACTGTCGAGAGATAAGCAGTGTCTTGCGATGTACAGTCGTGCTATATGTGGGTCGTTGACAGGAATGGATTTGTAACCTTATACTAAACAAGCTTTTGCACAGAAGCATCACGAGGTTGAATCCAGCTCAACAATTTTTGCTGTGTTGCTGGTCAGCTTCTTGTTGTTTGCAACGGCACGACCAGTTATGCATTTTATCTCAACTCACCATTGAAAATGATTGGGTATGGAATTTATGAGTGTGAATTCACGTTTATTGTGCATGTGCTGTAATTCAGATAGGATTTACTCAAAATAGATATACGTATACTCAGAGTAACCTGTACTAGTCCCAGTTTATTATTTAGCTCACCATCACATATTTCAGTAGCCGCTATGAATTATTAAGTTATTTAGCAGGCTTATAGAGCTGTTCTGTAGTCAAGAGAGTGAGAAACGTGAGACTGGAGTTATCCAAAAGTGCTGGGAGTTTAAGCTGACATTCTGCACTTGTTTTTATTTTAAAGCCAGTGGGAAATTAGATTTGTTCACGGGGCTGATAGAATGTTAGTATAGTATTTGTGTCAAGTGCTATTCCCTATTAGGTCAAAAAGATGTGCAGATTATCTTGGGTATTAAACGGCGTACAAATTAAGAGAACTATTTTCCTGCAGTCTCCTTTTCAGGCATATAGGTCATCCAAGGACAGATGTGCTTCATATCCAAGAGCGCGTTACGTTTGCGTTTGTTGCCAACGATTTGATTCATCGTGTGCATTTGCTATTTCATATAAGAGGCTTGCTTCAAAGCGCAGCTGTTTGTAGATCACTCACAGATGGTTTTCGTAAGCTTCCTCCAGCGTCATCGCCATTACGGATCTAATTGGCAGCTATGGCTGGAGGGGAAATGGTTCAATAAACCAGCCATAGCATACCATGCTGTAATCATTGGTAGCAGTTAGAATCGTTTGCACTGAGATTAGCACTGGAAGGATAAACTATAAGGTGTTTATATGAAAAATTAAAGGCTCCAAGTATACAGTATTTCACTCATTATCCCTCCACCAATGGCCGACTCTGTTCCCTTCCAAATAAATTTGACTCCTTTTTACCACCCAGGCGTATGAGGCAGATAATGGTTACCAACAAATGGTCACCAGGAGGCTTTGGCATCTGTTACAGTAGTACAGATTTTTAGCTGTTGTGGCTTTTTTTTTTTTTTTTCTCTCCTCTCATTAAGAGGCTAAAAGCATATTTTTCTGGTAAATTAGGGACTTCATCCTTCATAGGCGGTTTTTGTTTTGAGCCTCCTCCACCCCTCACTTGCATTTTTTTTTGAAGGGTGCATGCATTTGCTTAGGTTATGGTCTGATCGGAACATAAAAATGGTCTGTTTTTAGAGCCAGTGCAAATCAAAGAAGCTGTAGAGGTCAGTTAATCGCAGAGGCCTGGAACTGCACGCGCACCAACTTGAATATGCAGGAGCTGTTTGTTCAGGAGCCTGAGCCAACACCCTTATTCTTCATCCCTCCCATCCTCTTCCTCCCTGATTCCCAGAGCCCAGCTGTGACTTAATGAGAAACTTGTCCTTCAAATCCATCTTGCCCAGACAAAGCCTGGCCTTGTCACCTTTGCGGAGGAGTCTGGCAGCGTGAGCTGAGGCAGAGGATCAGAAAACAGAGCAGAGTCTCTTCTGATTCGTTTAAAAGCCATGGTCTTTATATAGCTTGGTGAAAATCCTCCGCATCCTCAACTCCTGAACTGTCATTTCTTTCCAACAAATTAGCTAAGTAAGGAAGTTAATAAATAAAACATTTGCCGAACCAAGAGTAAAATCTTTACCCCTGTACAAAAAAAAAAAAAAAAAGTTGCAGTCCTGCTATAATCAATAATTTAGCGTTCTAAAAACAATCTCTAGCACTTATTTTAAATGATCTCATCACACGTAACGCACCATTTACCAGAATCAGCCATCCATAATATGCTCGCCTCCTGAGGAGTTTAACTGCACTTGACATGTGTAACTACGTAAGTTCATTCGCTCAGCCAAGCACAGGTTGTAAGGAAAGAGGGCGATGACATCACTGTTAGTGCGGTTAAACTTTCATATCCAAAAATAACACCAGAAAGTTTTACAGAAGGTCATGGTCAGAAGGAAACAAAAAATGTTTTTCTTAGGATTATGTGAAAAAGCAGTATGTATGTTATAAAGATAAAATGATCGCTGTCTAGGCTGATGTTTGGTACCAGAAGGAGGGAGATGAGACTGAACCAGCATATGAGTAGGTAACAGATGGCTGATGTCTCTGTAGATGTCTCTCTTTAGTTTGTTCAGCTCTCCCCCCCCCAACCCCACCCCCCTCCTTAGGTTTGGACAAAGCAAATTGTATTACTAAGCTGTACAACTGTTTTTTAAGGAAGTGCAAGTCCTTTTTAGAAACTGCTACCAGTCATGCACAGTTTAGACGACGAGTTTCATTTGTATTTTCTACACTTCTGCAAGTTCACTATTAACACTATTGGTTTAATTCGTCATCTCTGCAGCACTCTAACACTAACACTGTTTGGCGACTCCTGACATATCAGAATTTTTGCTCATTCATCAGTGTGAAGTGCCTGCCATCCAGGACTAAACTTTCTGTTTCTGTCTTTCTGTACAGGCTGTGAGCATCAACAAGGCGATTAACACACAGGAAGTTGCCGTCAAAGAAAAGCATGCCAGAAATATCCTTTTGTTTGTGCTTCTGTCAAGTGGTTGAACTGACAGTAAATCCAAGCCACAGCGAGTCACTTCTCACTTTGAAGACCAACTTGCTAGACCTTATGATAAAAGCTCTATCTTCAATATTTTGAAAATATTGAAGTGTACACTTGCTATCACGATGTTTCAAATATTAGTTAATATTTTAATGACTAACTGTCAGTCATTTGCACTGATCATGCTTTCCCCAGAGCACTAGCTAACCCAATTTCACCTCTTTAGAGCTTTGTTATTCATTCTTATGTTAAGTCAGGATTAGGAGCTGGTCCTGCAGGGGCTTATGGGGAGCACAGTAAGGTAAGGGCGAGGTCCTGATGTCCTACTTTTTGTTGTTCTTAACTGTTTTCCACCCTGCATCCTGGGTACCCATCATGAGAAGGGCGCTCAAACTTTCTGGGCAGCCGTCAACCGCCTGCCGATCTCCAGCAACGCGGTGCTCTGCTGGAAATTCTGCCACGTCTTCCACAAACTCCTACGAGACGGCCACCCAAATGTGAGTAGTGGTGCCTGTGTGGGTATTTATTCATCCGTGATCACGCTCAGGTCATTTTGTGTACGAGTCTTACACAGAATAACACGAAATCCAGGCACGTGCTTTAGAGCACAACGCATGCCAAATACAAATGACGACCGTAGTGCATGCATAACCTGTATCAGCTAGCTCTGTCCTAAAGACTTTCCACTGCAGAAAAGTCGTGTCCCAAAAGGCTGCCCAAACCCTGCAGTCCTCTGCCTCTATTTTGTGACCTCAACAAGGTTTGGACCTTTGGTTCTCTGGTGTTGGAGTGGGCATGAGTATAAAAACTGAGCATTTGAGACCTAGTGCTGTCATGAATGTGATTTAATATATTTGAATAGAAATTGCAATGACCGGTGAAACTTCCCATTCACACCAAATTTGTGTTTTTCAAACGATGCCACTTTGAGTCTATGCGCTAGTTTAATATCAAATTAAATAGGTTAACGGTAAGATTAGACAATTGATCATACTTGTAGATCTTTTTTTAAATTTTTTATACAAGTCGCATAAAAGAGACACTTTTAAGAGGCATTATTTCATCTTTCTTTCCAACAGTGTTGTTCCTCTGTGTGCTCAACGAACCCATCTTCTATGTGATTGTCCTAACCAGTATTGCAAAGGGCTAGGCCTGTGACGATAATTACGTTATTGACTTATCCTACGATACGCGGACGTGACCGCGATCATTTTTGCTGACCTCGATATCGCCCATTGTGTTTACATGCGAGTTTGTTTACATAAGAATGAACGTCATTTTAGCTGTTCGTGCTGCTTCTGTCGTCTGGTCTGATCAAGGGCTGTCCGATTAAAATCCGAGCTTCGAATATTCGTTGAGATTAAGATAAGAAAGCACATTCGAATGCAAGAACTGTGTGTTAAGTTCATCGCTATTTGAAAGGGTGTACTTGCATTATTATGCTATTATATTATCATTATATCAGTGGTTTAAAATGACAATATTGTTTATTGCAATTTCTGGGACAATCTATCGTTCAACAAAAGTAGTTATTGTGACTGGCCTACAAAGGGGTCTGGTCCACTTGCAAGACCACATACAGGCTTTGCCAAAGGGCCCAGTAAGGGCTCAGACTGGGACACCTGACGACCTTGTGGGCCTCACAGGCACATGAGGACTGCAGGTGTGCCATTTTAGAGGGGCTGTGTGTGAGGTGATTTTGTCTAACCCTTTATTTAATTAATCCCCCCCCAGGTCATTAAAGACTCTGTGCGGAACAAGGCAGACCTAAACGACATGAGCAGGATGTGGGTAAGAGCGTAATCAAAGTATGACTTCTTACATTTTCTTCTTCATTCGGAATCATATTGGACATGAGTTTAAAAAATTTTTTTTTTTTTTTTTGAGTTTTTTTTTGTTTTTTTCGTTTTTAGTTTTATTGCTGATTAGAGTGTGTTGGATTTGGTTTTGGCAGTGTGTGGTGAAGTGTTTGTGCCATAGCATTCCCTGTCAGTGCCAGTTAGTTAGCTGATGATTGATGGTTCAGTGACTAAGCAGTGTGAATGTGTGTCAGCTTTCCTGTCCTCAGCTGAGAACACCAGTCTTAATTAGCACACGATGACATCCATTTCACTTCACTAGAGTGTTACACTACCCTCTTGTTTCTGAGAGCCATGATCGTCATCCCCAACACTGATCCTAGTTTTGCCCAGCCTGTTGCGTTCATTTCTTTTCTGTAGATCTGCTGTCTCTTATTACAGTTATTACAGTTGGCACTCATGAGGGCCAGCTTTGCTCCGTTAGCCTGCAGGAAGGATAGGATGGAAGGCGCATGCTTAGCACTCATTTTTGCTAAGGGACATTTCTAGTCGCTTCCCTGCGGGTATTTGCTGATGATGTGGTTAATGTATTGAGTCAGGAATAATGTTTCCTGTGAACTGCATCCTTTGTCATATCCCACCCAGAGAGGTATGACAGGGTGTCCACGGGGCCTTTAAAAAGTCTTAAATTCCTTAATGTAAAAATAAGGCCTTAATTAGCATTAAAATGTCTTAAATTCACATGTCAAAGGTCTTAAAAATGCAACCGGACCGACACTGTAAAGCAGATTTAGATGTTATTTTGGCTGGTTGGTGTGTGAGATGGTAAACCCGTGTGACCGTGTCATACTCGGTGTGTGTGTGCGGCTCATCACTGTTTTAGAGTGGCTCGGTTCACCGTAAACGCCACTCCACACCAACTTCATCTCTGTCTGTGCTGTGAGTCGCTTATAACCTGCATTTAGACACAACACGCGCCAGATTCTCTTTGGTTTTACGTTCGAGTAATCTGAGACATTTACATTGGTTTACATTTCACCTGATTTCTAATGAGAAATGAAATTTTTAAAAATAAATTGTTGTCAACTAAAAGGAGGTCTTCCTGCGGTTTTCCTCCAAAATAAACACCACGAGGTCTAACGTATAATAGTGAAGTCAGAAATGTATTACTATTCTTATATTACTATTTGTACCCCCAATAAAAATGTTATTATTATTATTATTATTATTATTATTAAGTATTAAATGCAAAAGTAATATT
>JANDJT010000071.1:20516147-20534923 GCA_024331685.1 Stegophilus panzeri
GAATTTGGAGACTGTCAGCCAATAAGACACGAGTATATCCACGTATTTTCCTGTAAACCCTGTCTGATTGGTCTCGCTGAAGATATAAATTTACACCACCACCGTCTTCTTTTACTGATGTTCAGTTCCATAGTGACAAACCGCTCCAAGAGGAGAATTATTCGGGGCTAAAGAAAAAATCTTCGGGGCTACAGCCCCGAATGCGCAGGCCAGGTTACGCCCCTGGCTACATCTTACCCAGCTCCACCCATACCAGATGTATATAAGGACTGCTGAGTGAGTGCTTAGACAACTCAAAATACTTGTGGCCCGAGAGCTGCATCACACAACTAAGATACACATTTATGTCAGGTTTGTGATATGCCTTTGTGCTGCTTGTTGGAAGTACGAGTAATATAATTGGCCTAGAAAATATTACTTATCTGCCACATCGTTGTATTTAGATTTTACTTCACTAACCCCTTTTGCACACACTGCATATGGATAGATGAATGAATGAAAGAAAATGGTTAGTCGTTTTTGGAAATTTTGTGTTTGTGCCACGCTGCAGCTGGTGATGTTGGTCACCACAAGTGCCTGGCAAAGACAGGGCCTCTCATGTCACTACAGCCTATCGACTATTCATGTAACTGATTATAAGTGGACGGGTTCTTTGGTTGACATGGAGACACCAACAAGGTGTCACTGCTAACTGGCTTTAATCTCTGCAGTTAAATCTCTAAAAATGCTTGCTAGGAAGAGGCAGTATTCCAGTATTGTACCTCAGCTTCTGCACGTCCTGTGAGAAAGCTCTGAAAACCTCGTCCTCGTGCCCAGCGGTAATTCCTAAAAATATCATCACACAGCAAAAGCAGGAATAGCACAGGCGGCTAACGGCTAATGCTGAATGCAGGTTATTAGGTTCGAATAAAACACAGTGTATCCAGTTATATATACTGGTTAACATTCTGTTTTGTATGTAAGGGCAAAGGAGAGCTACTCAGAATGGATCAGATGTTAGTGTCTTATAAATGGTGAGACAGAGCAGTCTCATTAGAAAGCTCTGCCTGCCAATATGACTGGTTTTACCCCTCATATGGGCCTCTTTCATTGGTTGTCTCCATCAGAGGCCCATTCAAAGACCCGTCGTATTGGCCCAAGCTGGCAGTGGCCAAACTCAGCTGGACTTGGGATAATCACCTTAGCACTTTCCTATATAGACTCTTTAACTCTGTGACCTCACGGCCCTGCCAAGTTTGGTGTGGAACCCAGATGCACATGAACACACTGGGTTGTCTTGGGCTAACATGGTTGGGACATGCAAGTAACTAGTTTGGTGTATATATCTAGGCGAGTGTACATGTCTACACACCATTTAGTGGATGTGTTCACATATTCACATGTTCATTCATTCAGCTGGGATGCACACATACACACACGCACATACACTGTTCCTCCTCTGTACCTTGTTCAGAACCCCTGACTGTACACCTGCAACCCTGGAACTAGGAGTGTTTGTGTGTGTGTGGGAGAAATGTTAAATAGAATACAAGAGAGAAGGCGACATGAAACCAGCGTCACTTGTTTACCCACACAGCCAGCATCTGAACTGGTTCATCCATTCTCCATCACAGCTCCCTCACACCTCAGTCCCAGCCATTGTCCTTTATCATGTGGGCCAGCTCGATGATAAACTTACCCTCCTTGTACTTCTGACTGCTCTCAAAGGCATGCTCCTAAAGAGAGGTGGACACAGAGAGAGAGAGAGAGAGAGAGAGAGAGAGAGAGAGAGAGAGAGCGAGAGAGAGAGATAGTGCAGAATAAGGAATGGAGTATCAAAATGTGTCAGTTTCTTTATTTTTTCTGTTTTTTTCCCCTCTTTCTCAGAGACATACAAAGTATAAAGCTAGCTAGCCCACTGGGCATGTGTAAGCTCTAATGAGCTATTCAGACCTATGTTTTGGTTGCCCGGAAACCTAATTAACTAGGCTAAGAAGTGGTAGCTAAGATACACTATATGGCCAAATGTTTGTGGACACCTGACCATCACTTCCATATATGAGCCTTCCCCATACAAAGCTGGAAGCAACACGATTGTATAGGATGTCTCTGTATGCTGCATCATTACGATTTCCCTTCACTGACACTAAGAGGCCCAAACCTGTTCCAGCAGGACAATGCCCCTGTGCACAAAGCGAGCTCCATGAAGTCAAGTGGCTTTGTTGTCATTTAAACCATATACAGCTGGTACAGTACACAGTGAAATGAAACAACGTTCCACCAGGACCACGGTGCTTCACACAACACACTAACCACATGAGGCGACACAGAACTAAATGAGATCTACACATTCTACATAAAGTGCACGTACAAACGTGTCCAAGCAACACAAGACAGTACAGTAACTACTAAAACAGGACAGTAGGCACAGTAAGTGACAGTGTAGCTCTGACCAGTACACAGTTCTAGTACGGAAGTGTCTGATATAACAGGTAGTGCGAAAAGATAAATAAATAAATAAATAAAATGCTGTGAATATAAACATAACATACCATGACATAGTATTCAGCAGATTCGCTTATACCATATATAGACATAGCAGTTATTGAGGTAGCAGCCAGGTAAGAGTATAGTAGTGACAAGAAATTGAATATAATATTTTTATAAGTACATTAGCAGCAGAAATACAGGTTGTCAGTACAGAAATGTGCAAAAATTGCAAGGGGAGTGGGATGGTGTTCAGTTCAGTGTGTGTGTGTGTGTGTGTGTGTGTGTGTGTGTGTGTGTGTGTGTGTGCCAGTCTAGTATCTGAGTATTGAGGATTGAGTATTGAGGAGTCTGATGGCTTGGGGGAAGAAGCTGTTACACTTCAGCTGTCTGGCCGTGAGGGCCCGAATGCTTCGGTACCTTTTTGCAGACAGCAGGAGGGTGAAGAGTTTGTCTGATGGGTGTGTGGGGTCATCCACAATGCTGGTGGCTATGATGGAGGGAAGAGAGACCCCAATGATCTTCTCAGCTGTCCTCACTATACGCTGCAGGGTCTTGCGATCCTATACGGAGCAATTTCCAAACCGGGCAGTGATGCAGCTGCTCAGGATGCTCTCAATTGTTCCTCTGTAGAACGTGGTGAGGATGAGGGGTGGGAGATGGGCTTTTTTCAGCCTTCGCAGAAAGTAGAGACGCTGCTGGGTGTTTCTTGGTTATGGAGCTGGTGTTGAAGGACCAGGTGAGGTTCTCCACCAGCTGAACACCAAGGAATTTGGTGCTCTTGACGATCTCCACGGGGGAGCCGTCAGCTGGAGATGTTCAGCGGAGATTTTTCGCTCTGTGCTCTCCTGAAGTCACCAAACATCTCTTTTGTTTTGTCCACGTTTAGAGACAGGTTGTTGGCTCTGCACCAGTTTGTTAGCTGCTGCACCTCCTCTCTGTATGCTGACTCATCGTTCTTGCTGAGGAGACCCACCACGTTCGTGTCATGGGCTAAGGCGATGTTTTTCCAAGATTGGAGTGGAAGAACTTGAGTGTCCTGCACAAAGCCTTGACCTCAACCCCACTGAACACCTTTGGGATGAACTGTAACACTAACTGCACCCCATGCCTCCTCACCCAACATCAGTGCCTGATCTCACTAATGCTCTCATCTGAACTTTAAAATGTACAAACTAATCAAAAGGGGAAACAGAAACAGCTGTGGGCGATGATACATACGGGAAACAACCAATCACAAAAAACACACGTGGAAACACAAAGTGAGTGGCAACCCGGACTCGCGCGCTGAATGCTCCGGTACTCAGTGAGAGGGGAAATTCATGACAAATAGCAGATGAAGAGCTAGTTAAGTGCATAAATGCAGTTTTCTGGTTGAGAGTAAGGCTGTGTGGGACATAATTGTGTAGGCCTTCAGTGGGACTATGAGCAGCTACACCACTAAATTTAGATTCTGTCAGCTTTTGGAGGACTCTGTGAGGCACTATATAACTTAAACATGTTATTATTATTATTATTATTATTATTACTACTACTACTACTACTAAGGGAAGTAAGTGTAGGTTCATTATCCTCTTCTAACAAAGTTTTTAATGTAACACATGGTGTTTGTACCCTCGATGTGTTTAACCATGAGGTGATTGTTACTTATTGCACTGAGAGTTACACTTGTGCTGGAGTTTTTGTTTCCGTATTCCTGTGTGTTGAAAAGATCATCCGTCATCCATGCATGCTAATTAATCCACATTGTAAATACTGCCAACCAGATTGCTCCTTGGCCGATGTGTGTAGCTCAGCAGTTGTGATGTCAAGGTGTGTCACAGCACCATGAAGCACATGAAGTCAAGAAACTCATAACAAAAAAAAACCTGGTTTTGTAAAAGTCAATAAGGAGTAGGATTTTTCTCTTTTTCTAGTTGTTTAATCAATTTGATCAAATTTGTAGCTGCCAGGCAAGTACGACATCCTGGACATGTAATCCGATTTGTCCAACTGCTGACTCTAATCCAGACTTCACCTCTTATACAGTTTTCCAGAAAGAAAAATGTCCCAGGAATAAGGGTTTCTCTACAGCCTACCGACCAGGTCACCTTGGACGCATTAATTGATGCGTTAATCTGAATGGCCTTATCAGAAAATCAAGGTAAGCACCTGCTTATGGATAACTTCCCTCACGTAGCTATTGACATATACTTTCAACTCAAATCACTAACTCTGAGTACGTTCCTCTTTCTAGGGTAGTGGATGGCTCTGATCGACCTGTCCATTTGACGACAACGCATCCAAACAACCTTATTAATTTATGGTCCATTCCTTAATCACGTGGTCACCTTTGGGTGCAAATGTGAGGTGTATTCATTTCTACAAGTCAGCTAATAACTTATACAACTTAAATAACTTATCTGCTAAATGAATAAATGTAAATGTAAATATGTGTACAAGTCAGCTAATAACTTGTATGACAAGCCTGAACAGAAATCCAGAACCAGCAATGCATGTAAAAATATCGACAAGTGGTGCGGCTGCTGAGCAAAAATGGACATCATGTGACGAGCGAAGAATGCAAGCCCCTTAGGGATTGACTTTAAGAGTAGACTTCCAATCTTTGCATAGTGTAACAGTAGGTTGCTATTTATTTTGGGATCCTAAATCAGCTGATGCGTGTCCATGACTGTAGCAAATGCAAATACACTCCTGTGCTTATAAGAGACTTATGAACATACCAGAAAACAAATACAGGAATCAGTCAAATGTTTGTGAACACAAATAAGTGTGTTGCCTTGAGAGCATTTAGTGGTGTAAAAATGTCTGTACATGTTATTACACTCACATATTTCCAACCCAGTGTAGTTTTGCAGTTCTCACAGTAGATGTCTGCTACTGCGTGTAGGCCGGTGAGGAGCACTCGCTCTTCTGCTGGACCACAACCTACATTCACCCTGTTGAGAGACAGACAGATAGATACGCTGAAAAAAATAAGCAATATGTATGAGCATATGACCATGGATAAACCTTTTAATCATATATATTATCTACTACAGGTGCCTTACTCCAGTTCTGGAGGGCTAGAGTCCAGTACAGTTTGGTAAGTACCTTGCTTTAACACATCTGATTCAAATCACTAGTTAATGACCAGGTTTTGCGATGTGTTAGAGCAGGAAAATGTCCAAACTGTGTTGGAATTTGTTTGTAGGCAAGCATCCTTGCTATATACTTACACAGAGTTGAAAAGATAGGCTCTGCCTTGACTTCCTTGAAAGGACTAAAAGAAAAGCAATAAAACAGCTTATAAGCATCTCTTACAACAGATTTGTCTATCAAAAGCATATTTTGTCTCTGTGCAATGTGAAACAGTGACAACAAGCTGTGCAGCATCTGCTAATCTGACCTCAACCTCTTCTGCTCTGATCATGTTTGCTCTTGCCTGCTACCACAGTTAGATATGTATTCAGTCTTCCATTTACATAATGACAAACAGTCTCTCAAACTGACTAAAAAAAAGTGACTAAGTGAATAAATAAAAGTTTGGCAAGAAACTCCATATAGAAATCATGATCACCTTAGAGATGAGCTCGTCGTGGTTGGCGAGGTGTGCACGGCAGTGGATGCAGCTGTAAGTGCGGTGACAGGTGGGAAGGTAGGCCTGGAAGGTTTTGGAGCGCGTCATGGTGAGCATAGGCGGGCTTGGTGCACGTTGCACGAAGGGGCTGCCGGCCCAAGACGGCTCGCACGGGAAACAACGCAACACACACGTGAGGGCCGTGGTGGTGCGTGGGGTGGGACACACACCTGTGGAGAACAGCAGGCCTTTACATGTGCCTTGTTTAACACACAGCACTCTTCTTGCAGAGTGTGTACACACACACGAGAGAGAGAGAGAGAGGGAGAGAGAGAGAGAGAGCAAGAGAGAGTGCAAAAAACTTAACTAGATGAATGTTGTGTATTGCAAGAGGCATAGAAAACAGTTACAGAGAGAGGTACATAGAAGAGAAAGAGAGCGCAAAAAACTGAACTAGATGAATGTTAGGTACACGGAAAAAAATTATATACATAGAAAAGGAGAGTGAGAAAGAGAAACACAGATATAGAAAGAGTGAGACAGGCAGCTAGGGCTGGTGAGAATACTGAGATAAGCAGCCAAGATCTGTCACAGAGATGACTATAAAAACTGACTGGCCACTTTAATAGGAACACCTTTATACCAGCTCATGCACTTATCCAATCAGTCAATCATGTGGCAGCAGCACAATGTAAAAGACCATGCAGATACAGGTCAAGAGCTTCAGGTAATGTTCATCAAATATCAGAATAGGTAAGCTTCATCAAATATCAGAATCAGACTGTGTCATGGTTGTTGTACATACACAGTGGTGGCTCAGTGGTTACAATGTTGGCCTATTGACCAGAAGGTTGTGAATTCAAATCCCAGCACTAGCAAGCTGCCACTGCTGGGCCCTTGAGCAAAGCCCTTAACCCTCAACTGCTCAGTTGTATAAATGAGATAAATGTAAGTCGCTCTGGATAAGGGCATCTGCCCACATTAAATGTAAACGTGTCAACAGCATGAATCCGTAGTCCTAACCTATCTTGTGCCAACAGTTGGTGACTGGGAATGTTTTCTTTGCACACATTGGGGCCCCTTAATACCAATCAAGCATCATTTAAATGCCACAGCTTATCAGAGTATTGCTGCTGACCTCATGCATCCATTTATGGTCACAATTTACCCATCTAATAAGGGCTACTTCCAGCATACTTCAATTGGCAGCTCTGAAGCCAATAGAGCAACTTTGTGATGTTAACACGGACCAGAATCTCAAAGGAACGCTTTCAACAGCTTGTGGAATCCATGCCAGAAAAAACTGAAGTTGTTCTGTAGCAAAGGAGGTCCTGTCCATTATTAATATGGTGTTCCCAGTAAAATGGCCACTGAGCATATAGTTATAAGATAGTAGGAATATATTTTGAGAGGCAGATCCACAGTAGCCACAATGAGCTGTGGTTAACAATTATGTCAGCCTGTGGAAATGGAGAGAGTTTTCCGGTCAGTTGGTGGAAACAATGATAAAAGCAACTATGCAGTGAATAAATGTAAATATATGTAACTGTAAATGTAAATGCTGACATCTCTGCAGCAGGAGGACACTGGGGCTAGGAATCAATGCTTCTGTGGGCTCGGAGTGGAAAAGCAACTCTTGTGTTCCCTCTATTGTTACCCAGGAAAGGCGTGGGCATAAAGAGTCCACTGAGAGCTTGCATACACACACTTGCACACAGACAGTAGTCTCCCACATGCAGTCACACAAACTGATGCATTCACAAACAAACGTGCTGGCATGAACGACCTGCTGTGTACCCAGTATGACCTGAGCCGAACACTATAAGGGTATTTCAGGACGCAGCCAGTCCAGAGCCCTACCTACACTTGTGTTTCATTACAGTTTAGTACTGAAATTTTAGCTGTCCAATAATATGCTCTCAGGCAACACACAGAAAAATAAGTGTTTTTGTTGGTATAATAAGAATACCATGATTACTGAGAAAATGCAGTACCACATTGTATGTACAAAAAAAAATAGCAGCCCTTTTAGTAGCAATTAATTTAGAAAATTCATAACCTTTTCATAATGTTTTAGGAAACAAGGAAACTTAAGTACTGTCCCCAGAGATCCTCTGCCAACAAAAACATCCGCTACTGCAGAACCATGAAATGAGATTAAAAGGAAAATGTGGTGTGGTTAATGAGGATGGGCAGATTTTATTAAATCCTCTCCAATCAATTTAATCAAATTCACTCTGAACTAAAATGAGAGGAAAATGTAATAATATACTGCTAAAATCAGAAACTGACTCTGACCTGGGTTTAAATGATCAGAGCAGTATGGAATGAAGGTCTGCCATGATTTTACTTTTGGATGATTTGGCTCTTGGATTCAGTATTTCTTCTGATACAGAATGCCTTTAAGTTTCTCTTCCCAAACATTCAGTGTGTGCTTCCATAACACTACTAATGGACACATATTGCAAAAAACAAAAACAAAACAAAAAACCCCTGCACTGCATTAAAAGAAAAAGCAGTTCAACACTATATGCTAGTGGAGAACATCACAGTTTGTTATACCACATCAAAAGAAACAAGCCCTGATCTGTTTTTGGGCTTCATACGCTCAGTGACTACTAACCATCCTGATTCCACAGTGACATCTGGATATGACTAAAAGCCATCACTGAACCATCTTGTATGCCTGTGTTTCCTCAGTTCCTGCTCCAACATATGATCCTGGTTTCCAGCACCAATCCTTAATTACAAATGTGTGAAAGTGCAGTGATTCAGGGCTGCAAGAGGCAAAGCACAAACACACGAGACCAAAGTAAGGGAAAACTTAGTGCTTTTTTATTGGCGTGAGGTGGTTTGGGAAGGGAGTGGGGAGTGAAATGCCAAATCGTGGAGATCTGCACGATCACTGTCTCGGTCCGGGTTGAGTGAAATGAGCCCAAGCAGAGGCGCGACGTGACCCAGGGAGCAGTATCGTTGGCTGGGAGGCATTGACACGATGGGAGTCAGCCAGAGAGCGGTGTCATCCTTGTAATCTTTGGTGTCTGCTGAAAACAAAGAAAACAGGCATCAGCATTACCATACGGGGAGAACATGCTCACCTGGCTGTCTCCGAGGCCCCCTTTTATGCTCTGCCATCGTCTCCCCGAGGGTATAGAGCTGCCACGGCATTCATTCTTTTCCAGCCTTGTGTGATTCTGGTGCCATGTCTTATAGCCACGCGCTGCCATGCTGTCCAAAACACCGGGGGTGCTGAAGGAGAGCTGGCCTTTCAGCACCATTTCAGTGGCCGTGCAAGGAGCGATAATCTGTTGATGTGTGCAGGCTGTAGCTCTGCCATCACAGTACCCCACCTCAGCTCCAAGGGTACTGTCGCTGGGTGTTGGACCCACAGGGCGTGTCAGCGTGATTTCCATGTTGGGCTCTTGCTCGGTGTACTACCTGGAACAAGAAGTCCTGCAATGAAAGGAACCATCGCGTTACCCTGGCGTTGGTGTCCTTTGCCTTGGCCATCCACTGCAGAGGAGTGTGGTCGGTGACTAGGGTGAAGTATCGGCCTGCCAAATAGTAACGCAGCTCCTCGATGGCGCACTTTATTGCAAGGGTTTCTCTTTCCACTGCGATGTACTTCCTCTCAGCTGGGGACAGCTTCCTGCTGATGTACAGGACCAGGTGCGCTTCTCCTCCAAAGGTCTGTGAGAGGACGGCATCCAGGCCTGCCTCCGAAGCATCTGTGTGCACTATGAAGGGCCCGTTGAAATTGGGGTTCCTCAGCACTGGGGCACTAGTGAGGGCTCGTTTCAGGGCCTGGAACGCCTCCTCTGTCTCAGCTGTCCACCACACTCGGTCCGGCTGTCCCTTCTTTGTTATGTCTGAGAGGGGGCTAGAGAAGAGAAGTTAGGCATGAATCTACAGTAATATCCTACTAACCCCAAGAAAGAACTAACCCTGTTTCTTTGTCGTGGGTTGCGGGTAGCTTTAACTGCGTCTATCTTTTTTTCCTGAGGTTTAAGCAGGTCACGGCCGATACAATACCACAGGAACTGTGCCTTGGTCAGCCCCAGATAGGTTGGCCATCAGCCCTGCCTTCAGAACTCTGTTAGTACCTCCCCAAGATGGAACAGGTTGTCCGACCAGGTGGTGGAGTGAATTACCACGTTGTCCAGGAACGTGGCTGCGTATTGGCAGTGGGGCCGTAAGACGATATCCATCAGCATTTGGAATGTTGCGGGCGCTCCATGAAGGCCGAAGGGGAGAACCCTGTACTGCCAGTGGCCACAGGTGGTGCTGAAGGCTGTTTTTCTTTAGCATCTGGGGCTTGTGCGACTTGCCAGTAACCTTTGGTGAGATCGAGGGTGGAGATGAACCAGGCTCTCCGCAGCCAGGTCGTCCACTCGGGGCAGGGGGTAGCTGTCGAATTCTGATATTGGGCTGAACCTCCTGAAGACATTGCACAGTCTCCAGTTTCCTTCAGGCTTTGGTAAAACTACAATGGGGCTGGACCAGGGGCTACAGAATTCTTCAGTGATCCCATCCTGTAGCATTCACCCCACTTCTTCCTTGATAACCTGACGGCTGGCTTCTAGGACACAGTAGGGCCGCTGTCTTACCACTATTCCCAGAGGTGTTTTGATCTCTTGGTGGACCAGATGAGTCATCCCGTGGGTGGAGGAGAAAATATCGGTGAACTGCTCCACCAGCTCCATCAGCTGCTGGCACTGCGTGGGGCTGAGGTGTTCTCTTCGATGGACCAGGGTATGCTCATTGGGATCTGTGTACATGGCAGCGAAAGCAGACACCACTGGAGCAAATTCAACCCATTTTTTAAGAGGTTAATGTGACATAATTGGGTGTCTGCATGCTTACCGGGCTGCCGCAGTCGGTAGTTCACGGGACCCACCCTCTTGAGGACTGTGTACAGGCCTTGCCAGCGATCCAGGAACTTGCATGAGGAGTAACTGGTTACCGGGCTGGAACTCCCGTGGCTGTGCTGACCGGCTGTATGTCTTCTGCTGTTCCTTCTGTGCAGCCTCCATGTGCTCTCGGCCAATCAGTGCCACTCTGTCGATCCGCTCTTGCATGTCCTGGACGAACTCAATGAGTGAGCAGAACGGGGAGGGCTGTTCCTCCCATGCCTCCTGGGAGACATCCAACATTCCCAGGGGAAGCTGTCCGAAGAGAAGTTCGAAGGGAGTGAAACTCGTGGATGCTTGTGGGCACTCTCGAACGGCAAAGAGGACATAGGGCAGTTCCATCCGTCTGTGTGTGGTAGACGGACATCCTCAGGTGTTTAACCAGCAATAGACAGATCACTCATTAGTTTTCATGTGAATGGCATAATTTGGTCTGTTAGGATGTCTTTGAGGATCCCCACCCAGTTGAACAGGAGCATAAGCTCTTTTGTAATGTTGCAGGGGGTGGCTTTCCGTAGTGGTACCAACCTAGGGGTATCTGGTGGCGTAGTCCACGATAACTATAATGTATTCATGACCCCAGGGGGATTTTGGGAGGGGTCCTATGAGATCCATGTCAATTCGCTCAAAGGGGATGCCAATGATGGGGAGTGGAATGAGGGGGGCGGGTGAGGGCTTCTGTGGGCCAGTGCTGTGGCACTGGGGGCATTGTCGGCAAAAAGCCCGGATTTCTACGTCCATTCCAGGTCAGAGGAACCGGTCTTTTAACTTTTCCATGGTGTTCCTGGCCCCAAAGTGCCTGCAGAGTGGATGAGCGTGGACCAGGTGGATGAGGAGCCGGGTTTTTGACCTGGGGACCACCAGAAGGTCGACCCCGGCATTTGGTTCTGTGATAAAGCAGCCCATTTCGCACCAGGAAATATGACGTTGGGAGCCTTTGAATCTGGGTTTTGCATGACAACTTCTACCTGTTGCACCTGGGGACAGCAATGCCTCTAGTCAGTCGTTCTCTTTCTGTTCGCACCCAAAGTTCCCCTTTCGTGTTGCCTGGTGAAACACAGAAGACACAGGGTTATTAGGTGTGTATATCTCACCTTCTGTACTGGCGTTCCCGCCTTCCTGGGCCATGTAGGCTTGCCGGACCCACGTTGCTGTAAGCGTTGGCTTCTTCTTCCGGTGAACCCTGGTGGCTGTGGGGAACCCTAGCCAATCCCTCCCAAGAAGTAATGGGACTGGCAGCTCTGGGATAAGGCCCACGAGGAGGGGCCATGTACCGGTGTGGCTTTGGATCTGTATTTCTGCAGCAGGGACCTGGCGCACATCAACATGCACACACGTTAATGCAATCGTTCCTCTTCTTTTGGCCACTCCGGTCGTGACTGTGGGCCAGACTAAGGTCACCATGCTCCCCGCATCCAGTAGAGCCATGACAGGTTGACCGTCCTCTTCCACTTGTAGGGTGGGTGTTGTGGGAGGGTCTGTCTTGTGATGGGTACATCCTCCCAACCAAGATTTGCTGGCCATTTGTGGGGGCGCTTGGTCCAGCTTAGTGGGCATGGGCTCGTCCCGAGGAAATCTGTAGGTAGGGCAGTTTTTATTTTCTCTCCTCTTCCCTGATTGGCACCTCTCAGGGTGGTGTGGTGGGAAAGCTTGGGCTCGGGCTAGGTTGCCTGTTCGCTGCCCTTCCCTGTTGAATTCTAGGATGGCCAGTGCACACTCACGGGCCTCCAGCATCTCTCTGGGGTTGCTGGGGGTCTTCATGCTTATAGCTTTCCACTCCTCGGACGGCAGAGCCCTCAGGAACGTGTCCATGGCCACCCTTTTGGCCACTTCTATCGCGGTGCGTTGCTCTGGCTGTAGCCATCGTTTTTGGTACGCAGTAGAGTGTCCGCCGCTTGGGTGGGGGACAGACCACAGCAAACTAGCATCTCGCTGTTTAGGGTGTTCTAGTCTTCGGCCTTAGTGAGTGAGAGGGCATAGTAGGCTTTTTGTGCTTCCCCAGAGAGAAGAGGAGCGAAGATGTGAATCCACTCAGCTTCTGCCCATCCTTCCCACTGGGCAACTCGCTCAACGGCTAGGAGATAGGCTAGGAGACATCTTCTCTGGGGTTCAAATTCAAATTCAGCAGCAGGCACTGGGTATCTCGGCAGGGAGGGGAGGTGGCGGAAGTGTTTAGGGCAAGGAGTTCCTCAGGGCTGCAAGAGGCAGAGCACAGACACACAGGATACCAAAATGAGGGAAAACTTTATTGGCGTGAAGTGGTTTGGGAAGGGAGTGGGGAGTGAAATGCCAAATTGTGGAGATCTGCATGGTCTCGTTCTGGAGTGTGTAAAGTGAGGCTGAGCAGAGGCGTTACGTGACCCAGGGAGCGGTATCTTCAGCTGGGAGGCAGTGACCTGGTGAGAGTCAGCCAGGGAGAGGTGTTGTCCTCGTAATCTTTGTTGTCTGCTGAAAACAAAGAAACAAGCATCAGCATTACCATATAAGGAGAACGTGCTCACCTGGCTGTCTCTGAGGCCCACTTTTATACTCTGCCGTCGTCTCCCTGAGGATATAGAGCTGCCGTAGCACTCATTCTCTTCCAGCCATGTGTGATTCTGCTGCCCCGCCTTATAGCCATGTGCTGCCATGCTGTCTAAAACACCGGGGGTGCTGAAGGGGAGCTGTCCTTTCACAACCATTTCAGCGACTGTGCGAGGAGCGATGATCCATTAATGTGCGTGGGCTGTAACTCCGCCGTCACAGAAAGGAAAAATCAGTAGCTCTGTGCTGAAATGGTTTGGGTCCACTTGTCTACTTAGAGGGAAGTGTTACTGCAAATGAATAAAACATTTCTGACTTCATAGTATGATGAAACATTTCCTGATGGGAGTGCTCTCTTCTTCCAGAATGACTTCACCCCATCTACAGGGCACAAGGGCTTGTTGAATGTTTTGATGAGTATGAAAATGATGTAAATAATATGCTCACAGTCACCAGATCTCAATTAGCTGTCGACCTTATGGGTATGGATATGGGTTTTTCAGTGGCTGATGATGATGCGGATATTAACCAAGTAGGGAGGCCAATAGCTGATATGATGTTGATGATGGCCACCCCCCCCATATCATAGAACAATATAATAACAATAAACTAAGATAGAATCCATCTATCCATCCATTTCCATACTGCTTATCCTACACAGGGTCAAAGGAAGCCTGGAGCCTATACTAGGAGACTTGGAGGGGCACAAGGCAGGGAAACACCCTGGATGGGGTGCCAACCCATGGCAGGGCACATTCACTCACACACACACACACACACACACACACACACACCCCCATTCACACACTATGGACAATTTGGCAATGCCAGTCAGCCTACAAGTAAATCAGAGTACATTTATGGCATTTGGCTGATGCCCTTATCCAGAGCAACTTACATTTCTCTCATTTTTTATACAACTGAGCAGTTGACGGTTAAGGGCCTTGCTCAAGGGCCCAACAGTGGCAGCTTGTTGGTGCTGGGATTTGAACTCATGACCTTTCAATCAGTAGTCCAATGTCTTAACGATCTATATGATGATAACTTAATCTGTCTTTAAAATAAATGCCACTTGGTTTAACATGGTGGGGGGCACAGTGACTTAGTGGTTAGCACGTTTGCCTCCGAGGTTGGGGGTTCTCCCCGTGCTTTAGGAGTTTTCTCTGGGTACTCCAGTTTCCTCCCCAAGTCCAAAGACATGCGCTGTAGGCTGACTGGCATCTCTAAATTGTTCATTTTGTCTGAATGGGTGTGTAGCGTGTGAATGTGTGTGCAACTGTGCCCTGTGATTGGTTGGCACTCCATCCAGGGTCTCCCCCGCCTTGTGCACCCAAACCCTAGGATAGGCTCCAGACGATGATTTGACATGCATTGTAATGTAGTAAAAAAATTCATACATTTTTAAGTGTGCCTTAAGTGTCCAAAGACTTTTATGGGCCACTGTACATAAGCATTAGTAACAATAGTAAGTTTCTTTTTGTTACCATTATGCATAATCACCTTTTATCTAAGTGGTAGTTTTGTGGTTCGAGTAAATTATAAACTAAACATGGTCATAAATGATAAACACGTTTTATAAAAATTTATTTTTAAATTGATTTGCATTTTGACAATCTCAGTATTAACTCCATATATATTTTTACTAAATCGGTTTTTTATCAATATATAATTAATTTTTAATACATTCAACTCTCATACAGCAGAGACAACTGGCCCTTATTCTAAGCATCAATGTTTAGCACAACAGCATCTCAGAACAACGGCCCATCACAAACCCCAACCCCACCCTGCCACACACACAAACACACACACACACCTCCTCCAGTCACGCTCACAAAACAATCTATAAAAACGTACAAATCAAAGTATAAAATCTAAGCCACTTCAATTTTATTCACAGTCCTGCCTCTCTTCCATGAGTTACACCTCAGTAAGTGGCTGATGCAGTGGTGATGGGTGGTGCAGTCTGCACTGTGTACGCTCCTGCCGAGCACAACAACCTTCCTTATGTAACCGGAGCAGCACTGTCCGTAGAAATAACAACAGCAAGGAGGGCAGGGTATGCATGTCCTCATGTTCCACCCATCACTACAGAGGAAATGAAACAAGCCTTAAAGCCTTGAAAAGCCCTTCTCACAACCATTACACTCGCGACAAGAGGACACAAGGTGCAATATATTTGCATTGGGGTAAAAGTGTCATCTACGTTATGGATGTTAATATGAAACGTACAGATTTCCTCTTTCTGCCGGTCTGAATGTGCTTTATTAATGACAGGCCATAAAACCAAGGTCACATGAAGTTCAGTGTTGTGTCTGCTCCATACTGAATAAACAGGGGTGTAAACTCTCTCACTACTTCAATTCAGGCTAAAGCAATTAGGAAGTTCATCCCTTCAGATATGAGACCATATTCAGCTTTGGAGAACACAGGATAAAAAAAAACAAAAAAACAAAAACAAAACAAAAAAAAAAACCAAAAAAAAAAAACACACACTTCTAAGGCTACAGAGAGTAATTTGAGTTAACAGCACAACTCCCTAACAGCAGAATGAGAGATAAACACCTCCGGGTTTCAGACTCCTCCAATAAAGTCACACCGGTGCAAGCTTAGCAAGAGTTTCATTAGACAGTCCCTTCAGGATTTTAATGCAAAATTAATGCAAAATGAAGGAAACTCTGCAATATTCAGAGGAGCATGCAATTTTTAAAATTACCACAGAAAAAAAACTCTCCAAGTTGCATCAGCAGAAAAATCAACAACAATCACGAAAAACTCATCCTGCATGCACTGATTACACGTTTTATTTCGTTACATTCTTATGCACAGCTTTTGTTTCGGTATATACTATAACAGAATGGATCACACAAACATTACACAAACACGGTTATTAATTATTTTACTTTTATAATACTGAACGTATTAATCGGCTGAAAATTTACCCCATAAGCACTAATTCGGGTAATGCTTACGTTTGCTGTACTGAAATGCAACACATCGAGACACCACTGTCTCGTATCAACTTTGAATTCTGTGCGTCGTTACGCCCCTAATAAAGATGCTGAAAGTGACACAGCTGAAGAATTAGTTTTACGTCTTCTTTTTATAGAGAACAGCAACATTCACTTTTCCTATATTTTTCATGTTTATCTATTCTGGCCATTTCTGAACCTGTGTGTCTGTGTGTGGAGGAGGCTGAGCGACACTTTTTGCCTGTTTTTGGATTTGGGTTGTAGGTCAGCCGGCAGTGTGTTTTAGGCTTGGGACAACTGACGACAGTATCGCCGATAGATTCCAACTATCGCAATGTCTATTGAAGTGGACGATTCAAATGTCGGAAAACATGGTACCTTCATCCCCACCCAGTCAGACATCATCTGACAAATAGCTCCTGTGCACGGTCACGCTTCGTTAAACAGTGGCTGTCCATCATGAGTCAATTAACTAGGCTAGCTGCCAGTTAACGTTAATTCCATCCCATCCAATGATGTACTGATAATGATATGCTTTTCTTTCATATCAGTTCGTGTAGGGTTGAAACGCATGTTAAAATGATGAAGTACCACTATATATTTTTATTTTCATTACAAGATTATCCTAGCGGAGACTGGGAACATTTGCAAATAAATATAATCAATTTACCGTGTGTTTACTTTCTTTACTGACACAGACGAAAATGAAAAGACCGCATCAAGTAAAGCTCAGCTCTGGGAAGGGAAGCAACAGGGGACAAGATGAGACTGAGAGAAAAAGAAAAAGAGACGATGATGGAGATGAGAGAGGAAGAGCAGGTACTACCCATTGTGTCCAGAATACGATTAGCATTATGTTACTGTGCTGTTTAACACAAACACACACTGACCTGATCTCATTCAAACAATGTAGGCCTAATTACCACAGAGGTACATATTCTTTGGTAATTACAGTGAACCCTTTAGGTTCAATTCAATTTCATAAGTATAGTACTATTGTATAGATATCACTTTGTATAAAACACATTTTTCCTACGTTTATATACTGCTTAAGCCACATTTTTATGATTCAAATCCAAAATGATGCAAACTCAAACACGAAGATTAAATAAAGGTGTTTTTAGTTTTACTAAATTATTTTTACTACACTTCGGCAGGAGACACAAGTGAGGAGTCCCAAAGAACGGGACAGGCAGCGAATACAGACAGAGAGAGAGAAGAAAGAGTAGAAGAGGACGGAGAGAGAAATGAACAGAAATATTGTAATGCTGAAGGCAGAGAGACAAGAAGAGATGAGAAACTGGAAGCGGGTTATGGGGAGCAGACAGATCCAGAAAAAGAGGCTGAGAGAAAGAGCACAGAAGACACAAAAGGAAAAGACTCAGAGAGACCACAGAAGCAGAGCAATACTTGAGTAGACCAGGCTGAGATGAGAGGTGATAGAGCTGAGGCCAGTCACATTTCTACAGGAATTTGATCCAGCCCACTGACATAGTTTTAAAGCTATTATTATCCAACGTCTTAAAGTGCACATATGTCGATTGTGGAAATCAATATTTTTCGCCCCCCAACCCCGCTAGCAAACTTACTTTTTGGACCTCGATATTTTTTAAACCCTGCATACGGCCATGATATGATATGACGATGATATGATAACTGCTTTGTATAAAAGCTCAGGTCAGGTTTTCCTCGTGTCTAATCTCTTCTATTGAAGCATGTGTTCAGTAGGGCTGCAACTAACGATTATTTTCATAATCGATTAGTTGGCCAATTTTTTTTTTTTTTTTTAATAATCAATTAATCGGATGGGGCGGGACAAACTTTCAGTACCATTTTTTTTTGTTTATTTAAAATAAAACCCACAAACTGAGTGTTACAAATATAAACATCAGACTAAAACTTCACACAACTGTTTGTCCAAAACAGAAAATAACTCAACACACACACACACACACAATATAAACTAAAATAAATAAATAAAAATATACATTTTTTATATATATATAAATAATTTATTTTATTCATTCATTATTTTAGTTTATATTGTATATATATATTTAATTTTATAGTATTTATGCATAATTTTTTTTATGGATGCACAAAAATCACCGAATTAAACTACAGTCCTAAATTAATAATAAGAACTCACTTTCACTGCACCTTGTGGTTTGTGTTACTCGCTGCCTTTAGCCATATTATTTTTACTTGTTTACTTTTGATCATAGTGTTTTAATGAGACATTACAGATCTTACTCACGCTCCCACACTCTACACTGCGCGTGATCAGCAACGCGGCCTCATTACTAACACATCACTTCCGTTATAATAAACGACAGAATTTACACT